>QXEO01001857.1:0-465282 GCA_007115705.1 Dactylis glomerata
GTCGACTTCCATCATTGCTGGAAAAATAGTTTCTTTACAATACCTGCATTTTAGGGGAAATATAAACAAACTTACATAGCCACCAAAAACTATATATATGAGGGCGCTAGTATTACCATACCTATCAATAATTTCTGTTGTTTCTGGAATTTTGAGATCCAGGTAGACTCTTGATGCATTTGATGTGCGCAATGACAAGCCTGGTTATCAATGAAGCTCAGTGATACCCTTGTAACTAACTAATTAGTAAAATTGTACTTCTTATGAAAAAGAGAAAAAAGATCTCACCATAGAAGTCTCTGACAAAATTTGAAGTAACAATAATAATTGTTTGTTTGTCCATCAGATCTTCATCTACCATATTTACTAAAATATCCCCCCATAAGGTGACTTTGATTTTCTCACCATTGCAATAATGAAACATGTAAAAATGAGTTGTAATTAACTGATAAGTTAAGTCAAAGTGTTAATGATTTATTACAAACTAACCACTTACTCTAATAGAATAATTTCAATTTCGCGGATGTTTGATGTGCGCTCCTTTGGAGTGTCCTTGGCTATTATTTTTTTCTTCTATTGGTTTCATCCCGCTCAGCAAACCCAATGACATCTATACATTTATTTATGTAAATATCATTTAATTGTGTATAATTTTCCTTAAATATGGATTATATACATACCTGAGCATTGGGCATCATTATTGATCCTACTTCGTAAGGTATTAGTATCAGCAAATTCAAAGTAATAGTCTAGAAAATTTGGGGATTCCCCTTCGAATTCCTTGACTGTTGTATCAAAAATAAAATTGATTTTCAAATTGTTCTTCAATGGACGATAGCGGTCGTACTCCAAAACTTTGAAGGACTTCAATATGTAGATGGAATTTTCTCTAACTTTTGACCTAAACTTGTTGAACAATTTGTTCCCAATAGAAGCATGGATGGTATTGCCCTAGGATATATACATATATATATATATATATATATTAGGTAAAGTAAAATACTGGAAACTATGGAAATCACATATATACTTAATAAACATACCTTTTTATCTGTTAAAATCATATCAACACTAATAACTTCATTAGTTGATAGATTAACTGAGTCCCAAATTCTTAAAACCTTGACCTTGATTGTTGGTGGGTCGCCTCTTGTAGACAATGCACCGAGTAGTGTAGGTGCCATATCTCTGGAGTATTGTGAAAATTAAGTACACACTGGATAATATGGTACATAGATGTATACCTTTCTTGTATTATTATTTGACAATATTATGATAGAAAATTTATCAACGCTAATGGACTGGGAGTTAATGCGCAGCAGGCCCAAAACAATAAGGAGACTACTTCAACAATGTATGCTCTCAGTTCATTGCCACGTGAATCAGAAGAAAGTGGCAGATCAAAAGAGAGAGTCAGCCATACCAGAAAGATCTTTGAAGATTGTAGACAGAAGTGTGCTTTGATTGATGATATTCACCTAGGACTGGGTGAATCTGGCGCAACACAAATCTTGATAATATCTGGAGAGATTTGAATCACGAACACGAGAGAATTGTCGAGATGGCAAGCTTTGGAGCGATGTGATGATTTCTTGCGAGACAGGACGATGGCGAGACAGGACGATGACTTTATTCTGTAGACCTGACGTGGGTTGTGAATTTATCTATGATGATGATGGTGTCCTCATAGTTCACGTGTAGGACTCTTGCACGAATCTGAAAAGAAAGAGTCCAGATCTTGTATCTCTCTTCAATGCACGGGAGGAAATACCCTTTTTTTTCTTTCCTTCAAACTTTGTTAGGTAGAGAAATTGTGTACGGGATATATTCTAGCTCCTATTTTTTTTATTTCTATTCTATGCATCGTGTCAACCGGTCTTACAGTTGGGAAAAGGAAAAAGTCTCGATCACAACGTAACGGACGTGTACGACATGTACGCCTATATGTGTAATGTAACAATCTTTATTAATTAATCTTAGCCATAAATTATAGATCTAATGGTTTAAGTTTTCTTAATGATGTGGCTTAACGTGGTGCCTCGAAAACATAACCCCCGTATTGTGCTTTTAGTATATAGTAGATAGACTCGAACATGCAAACCCTATCCTGTCTCTCCGCGCGCCTGCTGCAGGTTGGAACGGCGTGACCGTGCGGCTGTGCCTTAGTTTCAGGGATGAGTCACACTCTTTTCACTTGCCAAGTATATTCACGCCGTATACATTTTCACTGCCGAGCGGTAGTATCGCAACGCGATTGGTGTGTGCCACTCCACTCCCCCAGTCACCCCAACGGCCCAACCCCACCATATATCCTCAATTTCGTTGCTCAAGGGACGCATCGATCGATCCACGAATCCACCTCGCCATAGCCAAGGTTCCTGTAGGGAGGCGCCGTTTTGACAAGGACCGAAGGACGCCATGGCCAAGTCCCTCCTCTTCCTCCTCGCCCTCGTTCTGCTCGCCGCCGCGAGCACCGCTCAGCGCCAGCACGGCGGAGGAGCAGCCACAGCCACCGCGGCCCCATTGGACGACGATGGCGGCGTCGGCGACGACCTGCAGCGGCGGCAGGAGGCCATGGAGGAGGCCGTCAAGGTGTTCTCCGGCTACAACCCGGACACCTCAGACCCCCGGGCGCTCAAGAGAGCGGTGGCCACGGTGAACGACGCATTGGCGCCGCTCCGGCCCATCTTCAAGGCCATCAGCAGGATGCCGGAGGGCACCGCCGCCGAGGTCCGCGCCAAGGCGGAGGCCCGCGCTGCGGCCTACGAGGTGCTCTCTCGCCACCTCGGCCAGCTGCTCCCCGGCGGGTCCGTCAAGGTCACCGACACTCTGTAACTAGCATCCATGTGTGCTAGCTCGATCTAGGCTCTAGCTAGGCCTCCATTTCATCTCTCCGTCCTTAAGCTCCCGTCAGTACTGCCGTAGCTAGTGCACCGCAGTGAGTAGTTTGTTCGTGATCGTTGGAGCATGTAACCATCTCGCCTTATCGCAGTGAGTTGTTTGTTCGTCATCGTCGGAGCATGTAACCATCTCACCTTGTCCTCTGCTCATTTCAGTTTGTTCTATGATTAGTCGCCCAATTTCTACTATGTCCCGTTTGAATATACATTGTGTGCTAAACCAACAATGTCTACAATTAATGCTATACATTTCGGAGCCGATATCAAGTTTCTTTTCATACGACACCATTATTGTAATGTTTAAAGGAATCAAGTTGAACAAACATTTTCACAAGAGGCCTGGAGCGCGAGGGGAGGAGGTGGAGAATGCAACCATTGCCGCTGCCTCAGGGCTTATCATGCCTGATCCATGCACCGTTAAGATTTCTTAGACTCACGGCCTCTTAATATCCAACATATTTTTCAATAGACTGGTTTACCTAGAAACACTAGGTCTCTCATGAAGCTATTTTGTTAATTTTTAGTTCTTACCTCCTATAGTACACTGCATGACTACACTAGTTCTTACCTCCTATGCGCACTAAGGTGAACATAGTTGTCCCCAAAAAGTTATTTGTTGTTTCTTTATCTGCATATTAGCAGAAGGATGCACCTTGCATTATAGTTTTTAACAATTTTCCATTTTTATGACATTTTCAATTACCGGAAAATCACCGAACAATTATTCTTGAATCACGATTCGTGTTTAGGGTAGCATATTTCACATTCTCTTGGTGTATCTCGTACCAACTAATATACCGCCAACCACCTTTTTCTCCTGCATATTTACCACCTACCTTCTGACTCCATGACATGTCGGTACAGTCGGTTTGTACATCATCTCAAGTGAGTAGCAGTTAAGTTTGAATACAAGAGTTTGCTACCCAGTCGCCCATCCTTTGTAGTTTGATCCTCAATGTATTGTTTTTTTAATTTCGACCCAAAGTTTGAATATTTCATCAGTTTTGATTTGAGGTCACTAGGATGAAATTTACATAACAATACCAATATTGCATACATTCCGAGGAATTGTGATACTGTACTGAAACTATAGGGAAATTTCAATGCAATATAATCATATTTGACATTTTCCATTTTTGCTAGGGTATAATTGAGGTTTCATGCATACCTCATTATGTTTTATTGCGATATCAGCATGTTTGGAACATAACTCTTACCTATCTAATCAAAATTTGAGAAAACTGACCTGGACAGACATCCCGGCAATGGGCATATGGCTTCTATTGATGGGCAAAGTGGGCAAGGCAATTGTTGGTAAATCGACATAGGGGCTAGAATATTGCTTAGAATACGTCTTGCCTGATCCCTAGATAATTGAAAGGTCCAGATCTCATTTAATTTCCGACAAACAAATTTGTAAAACTTTTTAACAAACTTTGCTTAAACCTTAGATTGAAATAGAACCAAAATTGTCCAAAAAAATGTCAAATATATTTGGAATCTTTCTGAAATGATTGAAATTTGTGTGGCCACTTCTGAAATTTATATGTATTTTTTCACAACAATGACATATCGCCAAATATAATAAAAAAATGAAATGTTGAATTTTTGGAACATTTTATAAGGTTTTGTTGAAATCAATTGAGAAAAATATTTAAATTTAGTACTCCATCTGTGAATTAATTTGGGCGAGAGGGAGGAGTAAAAACAACTAGCACGGTACCCGTGCGTTGCAATGGGTAAAAAAAAAAATTATGATTTTGTGTCCACCTAAGTCCCTAATCCTGCAATGACTTGAGCTTGCACTGCCAACAGTTTCATCATATGAATATGATATCTTTTCCCTGTACTTTCTCATGTGCAACGTCATCATCAGAATGATCTTAGAGGATAACCAATGTCTAGTTGCCTATGTCATCGGTGCCCTGTCTTGCACTTGCAGCAGCAACAACCTTTATATTAGTGATCTCTCTGCATTGTTCTTCCATTGACAACTATTTGTTCAGCTTCAATTAAGGTTGTACATTCTAAAGAGGCTCATACCTCTACAGATGTGGACGTAGGAGGGTCGCGATGAGTATTCCAATGTTCGCCCTGACAATAAAAAAACATGGTACTTACCTTTTGATTTCCAGGCACTTTGACTGTCACGAACCGGGGCTTTGGACGATGCCTACATGAACACCTTCTTGTCCCTCACTATAATCTATACGTGCTTCTTCAAGGAGTAATGAATCAAAATGATTTACTCTGTAGAGATTCATTCATTGCCTAATTCGAAATTCAGCAACTATGAAGACACCATAGAAATATATAAAAATCATTCAAACCCTACATTTGTCCAAAAAACTATAGATATGCAGTATGAGGCTCTATTTACGATCCCGCGAATATTTACAGGTTGGACCATTGTGCGGGATTTGTTCGGTAAAGTTTTTCTGTCAAACCTGTAAATTTTACATTTTTAGAAACTCCTCCCCATTTCAAAAAAAAAACTAAGAAACTGATTTTTTTTGTAGTGCGCAGTTGAGTTAGGGATGACATCAAAACTAAGAAACTCCCCGTTTCAAAAAAAGACTAAGAAACTGATCTTTTTGTGTGCGCAGTTGAGTTAGGTATTTGGGTGACCAAGCAACCCGTGGTTGTTTTATCGATGAAAACTTGCTTCAGTAATTAAAGGTTTCCATGGCTGAAAAGAGTGAGGGAATCATGAAAAATTAAGAAGAATAATTACAACAATCTAAACTTACATCACCCAAGATTGATTGATAGCATACTGACCCAGAATCGTAGACATTAATATGGAAGAAATCAGCTGGCAACTTGCAGGTAGGAGATGCGTTGGGTAATTATATGAAACTTCAGAGTTGAATATCCTTCAATCCACTGCACGCAAGTACAGAACTAATCAATCGATCTTCCTGGAAGAAATTGCAACCCGATCGATCCCTGGATCCTCAGCTTATGAAGGAGAGAAACCCCTACCCGTTTGCCAGCCGCGCTAATTGCTCCTTCGCGTTTCTGGCCTGCCGGCGAGACGTCGAGCATCAGCTGATGACCTCCGACTGGATCTTGATGGCCTTTGAAAACACCTTTCGAGAACGCGCGGTTGACTAGAGCCAAGCGGCGCCGAGGGGCCGACTCACTGGATCTTGATGGCCTCCGTTACTAACGGGAAAGTCGATTTCAACCTTCGGTGGCGAGTGCTGGCTTCATAGAGACGATCCGATCCAGGATCTCCGTTCCGGACGAAACCTCGATTTCGAGCTTCCCTAGAGGGAACAACGCAAGGTTGCGAGATCGATTTGGTGGATTCTCTTATCTGGTTATTTTTTCATGGGCGAGAAGGCAGAAATTAAAAGGAGATCGCGTGAGGGGGTGAGCGTGAGCAAGTAGGCTACTGCTCTCGATCGGGTTCGGGTAGGACTCAGTTGCCGGCACCGTTCGACACAGATTTTTCTCGTGAGTCATAGGACGGACGGACGAAAGCATAAAAATCACCACGGATGATTTTTTTGACGTACCAAACTTTAGACCGGTTTTTTTTACCTACCATGGTTTTCTAACCATCACGTCCTCAAGCCGTATTATTAGTAGAAGATTATTGGTGGCATGCACCAAATACATGTCAAGGTATTCAACAGGTGGCAGCATTTTATTGGTAGGGCATGGAGATGCCAGAAAAACTTTTTCGCCTTTTTTAAGCATAGTACATGTTGAGATGCATAAAAGCTAAGACAATATATTGGAGATGAGAAATAGGCAAATCCTTATCCTATGGGTACTATAATGATCATGCTACGATTTTTGAATTAAATGTTGGAGATGGGAAACCACTAGAACCGGGCGCGTCACTCTATATATCACGTAGTACTACTGCCTCACATGCAGCCTTGCATGTGAAGTTCAAACGAGTATGGAACGGTCAAATAAATCAGCTCCAGTGATCACCATCAGTCACACCTTGTGTCCAGTCTTCACGCTGCTTACACTGCACCAACCACCTAGCCAGCAGGCGGCAGTTGCGCAACGCGAAAGTGTGCCACCACTCCAGAGTCCAGAGTACTGCACCATATATACTCATCAGCTTCCTACTTCAGGATATGCAATCGATTCACTCCCCTCACCTCACCATGGCCAGGTTCATCCTCTTTTTGCTCGTCCTTGCTCTGGCCGCCAGCTACAGCAGGCAGGGAGCAGCATTCGCCGCCGGTATGTATCTTTTTGTTGCAGGACCTAAGGTTCTGAACCTCCTTTTCAAAAGAAGGTCTCATCAAATGCTTAAATCTAGCTAGCTAGCTAGGAACAATACGCTTGATGACGCATATGGGCTGTAGCTAGGGTTTTGGTTACCGGGCCGATTACCACCAAGTAATCGGTTTTATCGGGGCCCTCCAGTAAATGTGTTTCTTGGTCAAAATATTACGGACCTTTTTGAATTTGACCTAGCTGCATGGCTAGCAAAAACCCTGCCATCTAACTCCCATTAGCTTGTATTGGAATTCAAAATTTATTTAAGAATTTCATCCGGTAATTTTTGGTAACTATCTGGTAGCCGGAAATGCCCCCCCCCCCCCCCCCCCAACCGGTAAAAAAATCAACCCTAGTAGCCAAAGCCCTAGCTGTAACATTGAATAAAATGAGATCGATATGGAATTAATCAATTAGTTGGGTCAATATCGCATAGTAGTTGTACTCAAAGTTTTCTTCTTGGTTGGGAAATATACAGGTGGTAACCAGAATGAACGGCTTTCTGAAATATTGAAATACCGGTCATAGTGATGCCCGAGATTTATCAAGCGAGCAAATTTTTCCAAATTTAACCAAATATCTTTAAATTTGAGCAAATTATATTAAATCCGGTAAATTTTGTCAGGTAGAAAGAAAATCCGTTGGTAACTAGAACAGCCGTTTGGGTGAGAAAAAGATCTGATTATATGCTACTTGCGTCCTTTTGAAATAAATAAAAGCGGGAACCATCATGTACGTGCATGTTTTCTCTCTCCACGCTCTTGCAACATACCACATGGCCGACGGCAGAGCACGGCCGATCACACTCTTGCTAGCTGTGCCCGGACCTCACGCCGCTTCAGTCGCAAGCTGCCGTTGTGCCACGGGATCGGTGTGCCACAAGCCCACACTGCCACCACCGTACCAATATATATATACATGCCTTTCATCTCTAAGAGATGCAATCACGCAACCGATTCGACTCACCATGGCCAAGTTCCTCCTCCTCCTCCTCTTCCTCACGCTCGCTCTCGTCGCCGCCAGCAACGGCCAACACGGCGGCACGGACGACAAGGACGACCTGGAGCAGCGGCGGGAGACAATGGCGGAGATCATCCGGGTGTTCTCCAACCCCGTGTTAACTGCGGACGCCGACGACGAGACGACCCGCCGGTTGTGGGGGTTTATGCAGCGGGAGCTCGGGCCTCTGGGGCCAGTCGTCGACGCCATCATCGACATGCCGGAGGACAGCGACGACGACCTCCGCAGCAAGGTGGAGGCGCTCCACGCAGTCCAGGGGCTGATGTATCAGCACTTCCGGCCACTGCTCAAGCCTCAAGCCAAGGCCGACCTCGGTGGTTTATTGATGCGGTTGGCCCAAGTGGCTAATAAAACTGTGGAAGGCTCACTTGAAGATCTGTAATGCTTGCTGGCTTCGTATTAGATTTTGCTTTACGTAGATTGATTGCGTGCTCTAGCATTTAGTAGTTTGTTCGCGGTAACTGGTGCAGCATGTTGTTTGTTACTCCGTGTATTTGTCCTTGTCGTGTGTTTCTCTTGGGTAAATGTGAGTGTAGCTTCTACCACCAAACAAGTAATTGAGGTCCTAGTGTTCTATTACGGAGAAGGCAACGGTTCGAAAGTCATCTGACCTAGCACGCCGAGGTAGGTAGGGAATCTCTTGGTACGTTTATATATATTTATATTTAAAACTTACTCTGATACAATACTTCTTTAGTCAATTGTGTGCTAGAACCGGAATCCGAGCTTACCGGCTAAATATATGTATATATGTTCTTAAGGTCCGGCCGCTTGTGATGTTGATCTTTATTTTGTGCCCTTTTTCAATGGGTATTGTGGAAGATAATGAAACA
Organism: Dactylis glomerata; assembly: GCA_007115705.1. NCBI lineage: Eukaryota > Viridiplantae > Streptophyta > Magnoliopsida > Poales > Poaceae > Dactylis > Dactylis glomerata. The sequence continues at coordinate 9,005 of QXEO01001857.1, forward strand.
ATGCACAGACCCAATTGGGGCCGGCTGCTCTCATATATATAGACAGATTTACAGATACAACCCTGAAATACACGGGGACCTATATCTATACAATATATATCTCAACACCCCCCCCCCCCCCCCCCGCAGTCGAAGGGTCGGCACCGACACATAGACTGGAGCGAAACTCAGGAAAAGTCGTGGACGGCAATCCCTTCGTCATGATATCGGCAAACAGCTGAGACGTCGGTACGTGAAGTACTCGAACGTGACCGAGGGCAACTTGCTCACGGACAAAGTGGATGTCCAGCTCGATGTGCTTGGTGCGTCGATGATGAACGGGGTTGGCGGAGAGGTAGACAGCCGAGACATTGTCGCAGAAGACCACCGTAGCCTTGTCAACGGGACAATAGAGCTCGGAGAGAAGCTGACGAAGCCAAGTGCACTCAGCCACGGCGTTAGCCACGGCGCGGTACTCTGCCTCAGCGCTGGAGCGTGACACGGTGGGCTGCCGCTTGGAGGACCAAGAGACGAGTGATGAGCCGAGATAGACGCAGTAACCGCTGGTGGAGATGACGTTAGCGCGAGGGGGCCGGGGAACCAGCTCCCAGGTCCGATTGCGCTGCAGCGCGTCGTACTCCTCCTGCATGGCGGCGCGCCAGTGCGGGTCGCGCAGAGCGGCGCGTGCCGAGGTGGGCACCGGCGAGAGAGCGGAAGTGGACGGCGCGCTCGGCGGCGGTGAGGGCGCCTCCTCTGCGCTTGACGAAGGCACCCCGCCGTCATGCGGCAGGACGCTGTTGCCGCTGGCCCAGCAGACGTACTGGTCGGCGGGGTACCGCGTAGACGGCCGCCGTATACCCGCACGTGCTCGGGTGAGCATGGGTGGAGGAGCCGCGGCGACGGGCGGCGAGGCGGGTGAGGAGGCGGCCGATGAAGCGGGCGAGGAAGTGGCCGGGCTGGCCGACGGTGTCGACGCAGCGGCGGACGAGGCCGCAGGGGGCGACGGGGGCGCCGGGGGCGCCTCGGGCGTCGCGGGCGACGAGGGCGCCGGGGGCGCCGTGGGCGACGGCGGCGCCGAGGGACCAGGCGGGGCCGGCGCAGATGGGGCCACCGCGGTCGAACGTCGGCGTGCGGGGCCGGCGGGCGCCGAGGTCGGCGCCGAAGGTACCTGCTGAAAGGGGAACACCAACTCGTCAAAGTAAACGTGCCGGGAAGTGAACACGCGATGCGAGACCGGGTCATAGCAGCGGTACCCCTTGGTGTTGGCGGGATAGCCGAGAAACACACAAGGGAGAGAGCGCGGCGAAAGCTTGTGCGTGGCGGTAGCGGCGGTGCTGGGGTAGCAACGGCAGCCGAAGACGCGGAGATCGGCGTAGGCGGGCGGCACACCAAAGAGGAGGTGGTGCGGCGAGTAGTGCCAACGCACGCGGCAGGGGCGGATGTTGACGAGGAGGGTCGCCATGGCAAGGGCATCCGGCCAGAACCGTGGGGGCATGTAGGCGTGGAACAGAATGGTGCGCACGCAGTCATTGAGAGTGCGAAGAATGCGTTCGGTGCGACCGTTCTGCTGAGATGTGTATGGACACGTGAGGCGAAAGATGGCACCGTGAGAGGCGAGAAGTGTGTGAATGGTGATGTTGTCGAACTCTTTGCCGTTGTCGGTTTGTAGGGCGTGGATGGGGCGGCCGAATTGGGTGGAGACGTACGCGAAAAAGGCGAGGAGAGTGGAGGCTACGTCGGACTTTCGGCGGAGAGGAAACGTCCAGACAAAGTGCGAGTAATCATCCATAAGCACGAGATAATATGTATAACCAGAATTACTCGGGACCGGCGAGGTCCAAACATCACTATGAATAAGTTCGAAAGGAAAAGACGCAACACTGGAGGAGGAACTGAACGGAAGACGAACATGTTTGCCTAGACGACATGCTTCACAAGAATGAGCATCCGTTTTATTACAAGTAAAATCAAAGCTTTGTAGAATTTGACGCAGGGCGGTGGAGCTAGGATGACCGAGACGGGCGTGCCAAAGATCGACAGCGGCGGAGAGGGCGAGCGGGCGGCTGGTGGTGGAGGATGGCGAAACGGGGTACAGCTCGCCGGGGCTGTCACTGCGGTGGAGTAGCATCCGGGTACGACCATCCTTAACAGAAAAGCCAAACTCGTCAAATTCCACAGAAACATGATTATCACGAGTAAGAGAACGAACGGAAACAAGGTTGTGAATCAAGTCAGGAGAAATAAGAACGTTATTTAACGAGAGAGGAGTGGAGGTGGAGGGAAAAGGGGCGGAGCCGGTGTGCGTGATAGGAAGCGCATGACCGTTGCCGACGATTATGCGAGAGGGAGTGGAGGCGGGACTGGAAGTAGAGAGGTTACCGGGGTGGGCTGCCATGTGCGCGGAGGCGCCCGTGTCCATGAACCAGGGTGGGCTGCCACCGTAGGCGCCCGCGTCGGGGACGGACTGAAGGGCAGTCAGCAGGGCCGGGTCCCACTGTGACGCGTAGGGCGCGGCGTAGGGTGCGGCGTAGGGCGCCGCGTAGCCGTGGGCCCCAGGCTGGGGGGCCGCGGCGTAGAGCGCCTGGTGCGGAGCCGGGCGCGGCATCGAGGTGCCCGGGTAGGGAGCACGCGGCACGGGCATGGTGTAGGCGTGGACGACCCCTGTCCAGGGGTTATGGCCGGCGATCCATGGCGGGGTGGGGGCGGGCTGCCGAGGCTGGGGGGCGGAAGCGTTGTTGTTACCACCGCCGTTGCCACCACCGCGACGACGACGACCGCGGCGTCCACCACCACCGTTGCCGCCGCCACCGTTGCCGTTACCGCCGGGAGGCGGGATAGGCGCGAGCGGCGGGGCGAGTAGAAGCCCGGGGGCGGACCCGGGGGGCGCGGCGCGGCAAGCGGAGCAGGGTGGGCGGGAGCGGACCCGCCCTTGGAGACACCGGCGACGAGGGCGGTGTGGGCCGCCCGAGCCCGGAGTTGCTTGAGCCGACGCTCCTCGAGGCGCAAGTAGGGCACGGCCTGCTCGAAGGAGGGCGTGGTGAGGAGCGTGAGGTTGGAGGCGGCGTTGCTCAAGTCTTCGCCAAGGCCAGCCGAGAGCGTGGAGAGCATGATCTTGTCATCGATCGGGAACTCCAAGTCGCGGAACTCGTCGGAGAGGGTCTTGAGCTTGAGGATGTAGTCGTCGAGGGAGTGGCCTTCTTGGTGGGTGCCGAAGAACTCCTGCTGGAGGAAAGTGACGCGCTGAATTTTATTGTCGGTGAAGAGCCCGGTTATCTTGCTCCAGATGGTGTGCGCGGAGTCGCCGTCGCGGACGACCGTGCGGAAGATCTCGGGGGAGACCGTCTGGTAGAACCAGCGGATGATGGTCGCGTCGATGGCCAACCAGTCGGGGTCGTGCGGCATGGCGAGGAGGTCGAAAGTGCCGTCTACATGGTCTAGGAGATCGTACTCGCGGAAGAGGAGGCCGAAGTACGTCTTCCACGGGAAGAAATTGGCAGCGGTGTGAGAGAGCTTCACCGGCACGCGCTCTTGGATGGGGACGTCGCGGATGACGGCGACGGAGGGGCCGGCGAAGGGGTTGTTGCTGCTGCTCCCGGAGTCGCTGAAGGGATTCTTGGAGTCGGGAGATCGGAAGTCAGACATGGTGGCGGTTGGGGCGGAAGTGGTGGTGGGTGTGGTGGCCGGCGGCACCTAGAAGAGAGGCGGCGGCAGGGGAGAGGAGGAGGGCCGGCGGCGCCTGTGGAGGAGGCGGCGGCAGGGGAGAGGTGGCCGGCGGCGCCTTGGAGGCGGCGGCTAGGGAAGGAGGCGGCTAGGTTAGGAGACCGTAAGGGCCTCTGATACCATGTGGAAGATAATGAAACAATGCACAGACCCAATTGGGGCCGGCTGCTCTCATATATATATACAGATTTACAGATACAACCCTGAAATACACGGGGACCTATATCTATACAATATATATCTCAACAGGTATTTAAGTTATTTTTAATAACTCTAATCGTGGGAACCATGTGCTCTGTTTCTGTACTTATGTAATCCTCTATTCACAGAGGAATGCTATTCACATTCATCATTGACGTATTGAGGACCGGTATTTGTAATGTGCAATGTTTGCCCTCCAAAATCTACGCATTCTTTGCTATTACCACATTTCTTTTGCACGCAAATTTTCTCTTATCAGACAACCCTTGGCCACTGACTCGTGCATCGTTATTTGTCTTAATGTAACTTATTTTGCATTCATTTTTTGTTATAAGAATCAAAAAAATCATTTGTGCATTTTGTACCTACTAAAATACCACCGATCACTTTTTCTCTCCGCCAATTTACCCACCTACCTTCTCACTCGATGACATGTGGGTACAGCTACCTTGTACTCCACACTTAAATGAGGAGTGGGTACGTTTGCATTGAGACGTGCAGTTTTGCTTGCCAATCATTATTCATCTTTGTTAGTATGATTCTCAATTTTGTATCTATTTTATATTTTGATCCGTAGGCTAGATTTTTTACAAGTTATGATATTTGAGTTCATTGTGATGGAATCTGAAAAGGAAGATCAATATTGGATATGTTTTTAAAAACTGACGTTCAAACAGTGAATTTGAAAAAATATTGGTGGAAAGTATCACATATATTAATCGGTATACGGTATAAATAGTAGTCAAATATATGGGTATAAAGATATGTCGACGGGTGGCAGCTCCTGATTGGTATGGCATACAGACATGGAGTACATGCACTCATTATCAAAACATATATATATTCCTATATGTCAAAACACACACAAATATGTTATTTTAATACAAAACTTTTTGTGCAAACATAGAATGTCCAAAAGTACACGCAAAATTTTCTTTCAATTTTTTTACATCATAAATACGTTTTTATGGATTTTCATAGAGTAGGTGCACCAGCACCTATGAGCCAAAAAATCACCTCCATCCTTATCTTTGTTTTAATAAAGAGCGCTTTATTACTTCAAAGGTTTAAGCTTACATCCGGCCTCTACCACCATCCCTAATTCCCTAACTGAGCAACTCTCTTCTTCTTAATTAATGAATGAGGCAATTCTTTTGCCTCTATTTCAAAAAAAAAAAGATCATAGATCATACTACGATTTATGAAGCAAATGTAGGAGATGGGTCACGCTATCACGTAGTACTAATGCCTCACATGCAGACTTGTGAAGCTTAAGTTGGAATTTCAAATGAGGATGGAACGGTCACATAAGCAGCTCCATGAACATCAGTCACAGGACTTGTGTCCAGCCTTCACACTTCTTACACTGCACCAACCACTTAGCAGGCAGGCGGCAGTTGCGCGACGCGAAAGTGTGCCTGCCAGTGCCACCACCCCGTTATATATACTGACCAGTTTCCTACTCCAAGTCCAAGAAATGCAATCTATTCACTCCCCACCCATAACTATGGCCAGGTTCATCATCTTCCTGCTCGTCCTTGCTCTGGCCGCCAGCTACAGCAAACAGGGAGCAGCATTCGCCGCCAGCTGGGATGACGACGACATGCCGCAGCGGCAGACGGCCATGAAGGACGCCCTCGAGGTGATGTTCAACTACGACCCGGAGACCATGGCCGAGGAGTCGGTCCAGCGGGCGATGGCGTTCGTCAACGGCGAGCTCGAGCATCTCCGGCCCATCGCCAAGGCCATCCACAAGATGCCGGAGAACACTCCAGCCGAGATCCGCGCCAAGAAGGAGGCGCGTGCCGCGTCCGACGAGCTGCTGACTCGCCACCTAAGCAGCCTCCTCCCTGCAGACGGCTCCGTGAAGCTCGTCGACGATCTGTAACTGGCATCCATGCATGCTGGTATTTCTCAATAGATTGCTGGCTCTAGGCCTCTCCATGTTATTTCCCTAATTAAGCTCAATATCTGTGCATCACGGTTGTTTGTGTGTGTTCGTCTGAGCACGTAAGCGCCTAGGTTTGTTCTTGTCCTCTGTTTGTTCGGATATCCGTAGGTAATGTATTCTACCGTTATTATTTGATGATTAGTTTTCACTTTTCTTATGTTCCGGTTGAATTTATTTCTTATTTTTGCAAGTACTATTTTGAATAAAGTTTCCACTTTCTGTGGGAAAAATAAGATCGATGGAGACAAGGTGTGTAAAGTGTAAACACCCGAGTACGTCCATGGACATTATAGATACAATAATTTCAAAATTCCACTCGACAACTCGCCTTTTTTGATGGTTCTGTGGAGAAACGCAAGCCAAATTTACCAACTTTTTTGTTGCGAATCTTGCTAGACCAAATCTTGCACTGCAAAAACTTCAGATAGAGAAACTTTCGCTCAAAATGAGACCCGAGGTTCGGTAGGGACAGGCTTCTCAGCTGATACTTACGTCCGTGTGTGGATTGACGTCTTCCTCTGATTGCACCGTCCGTCAGTCCGGCCATCGGATCAAAGTCGAATCAATCCAAGTCGGACAGAGTACGATCGATCGGTTTGGATTGGGTTTGATTGGATTGCTAGCTACCTACCTCATGTGGTCCCAAGTAGCCTGCTCTGATCTTTAGTGTCCACTATATCCTACTTCTCACCACGTAGTTACTTACCTCCTTAACAAAACATCTATTTTTATTCGAAGAATTTATATTAAAAAACGAGATATCCATCTCAATTAACATTGGCATCACATGTGATATGATAGGCTGAATTTTAAGTAGGATTATTACACACAATCTTATCCTTAATGCACAATTTTCGGTGGTGTATAGACATGCAATATATGTTAAACCTGATATATACATGTTTTATAACCCATTGCTTTATCCTCCTCATTAATATCTCTCTATGTGTGGTAAAGATAGATTATAAATTAGATTATATATATCAACTATAAATTAAGTAACTTCATAAAATATACACCACACATCACATGAATACACCTCGAATGTTTAAAAAAATTCACAGTACGACTGATATAACATATTCCAAACCATCAATCAAAATATAGCCGCCAGGCATCCCTGGCTCTCAGGCCATGTGAATCCTGGCCGTTGTTTCGACTGACGTGGCCGAGCTTGTATCGTCCATTTTTCTGATCAAACGATCCTGACCATCCGATGGCATGGGTGGCACTGCTCATATGGTCCGCATCGTTCATTTCATGCGGTGGCTGGGTGGTGGTTCTGCACGTCCGTGAGGGGCAAAACTGACTTTTCATGTCCCATTTTCTTCACCTCCGCTGTGGAGAGGACGGGGCAGGCGGTGTGTGGCGACGGCTGCTTCGCCGCCGGGTACGAGGGTTTCCCTGTTGCGCTGGTCATGGAGGAGCGCCTCCTTGCCATGGAGAGGGAGGAGCAGGGGCATCCACTCCCGCATCCTCTATTCTCCCTTTCTCCTACTCCCCTCGAAACCCTAGCCGCCGCCATGGCTCTCCACATCGGCGTCATTGCTACATCCCGAGCAGCAGGCCGGCAAGTAGGGATGTGGCGTCCTCCTCTGAGCAAATCGACCAGGAAGGTCTTGTTGACGAGGTGGATGCCAACGAATGGATCCTGCAGGTGGCGGCGCTAGGAGGCTAAGGTGGAGGACACGATGGAGGGGCAGCCGGCGTTGACCATGGCGGCCTCCTCGCCGCTCGTCCTTCGATCTAATCGTTCATGCATCCTCGTATCCATCGTGAGGTCCTCTCTCTCTCTGTGTGTGTGTGTGTGTGTGTGTGTGTGTGTGTGTGTGTGTGTGTGACGATAAGGTGCAGGCGGCATGGAGAGAAAATTCCCCAATCTTCTTGAAGAGGAGTTGCGCTGTGTACTTGGAGACCAGTAGCAACAGGACCTCCGTCCTCGTCCTCAACCCTGCAACGAGGTGTTTCCTCCATCTCATGCCATCTCCATCTTTCAATTTGGTTTCAGCATCAAAGGACATGGCTATTGATCTAAAAAAGGCCATCTTTTTTGCCAGATGATGAATTGATCTCAGGTTTGCTGATGTGGGAGAGGCAGTGTACTACTCCGTGCAGACATGACTTCCATAGACAAATAAGGACGGGAATCAGAGGCTAGCAGCGTGGATGTTAGATGCCACAACAGGTAGTGCTCTTTTCTTCTTCTTGTATATGCTGCTTGTTTTGTTTTGCATTGAAAGAAATTTCAGCTAGGTCAGGAAGTAGACCACATATCATCACACGGAATTGTCTCTATAGGTTGTATGGTCCATCATTTCATGGGGATTATGTTTTGAAGTCTTATTTCGTGGGGTACAGCCAGTTCAGCCGCAAGGTGGTTTCTGATTGTTTCTTTTTGCTAGAAATTAGGAACAGAAGAGGTTATATGGTCCATCATTTCATGGGGATTATGTTTTGAAGTCTTATTTCGTGGGGTACAGCCAGTTCAGCCGCAGGGTGGTTTCCAATTGTTTCTTTTTGCTAGAAATTAGAAACAGAACAGGTAATAATTTACCTCCTGAGCAAACGGCTCGGAACTTTCAAGTGAATGCTCGAAAGGGCTTATGTTGTGTTGTTGTTGTAACTCGGTTGATCTGACTGTTGCAGGTGTGCCCTTCTTCAAGCCTAGATTCATGGGAAATGATCGGAGCAACTGTTTCAGCATTATGAATGGTGTTACATCTAGCTGCATGATCTAGCGGTTGAGGCATTGCAGGTTAAACCCAATCTCATCATTTTGGCATTGAAAATAATGAGTTTGCTATGGAGTTCACAAGCTAGCAAATTTGATCCGTGGAAGTTTAAGTTATTTTTTAAAATTATTATTTCCCAGGCGTGTCATGTAGTTTTTTTATTTTCTGTTAGAAGTGAACTGAATTATTCGCACAAGCTCCTGAGGTCTTTGCTTCATCCTCTTCCTCGTGTTTATTCAGGTCTTCATCTGTGTCTTCATTTCTGTTATCTGGTCTAGATGCATCATAAGTGGTTTAGCTCACGACTGTCGGTTACTGTTCTTCAAACGGATGCATTGCTTGCCTCTTTAGTTGAGGCCTCATATTATTATTATTCAAATAGAGCGCTCATTTGATTAGAACATATTGCCTCATTTTATGTGTTCTGGTACTAATATTAAGGAACTTGTTCCATCAACTAAATATCATCTTCTTTAATACAGAGGCTGTAGCTTACCCCAGACATCTCTCTGTCGCTACAACATCCCTATATGATAGACACTTTAACTAGAGCAATTCTCCATGTGCACTGTTAATTGGCAGAACCATCATAGTAATCTTGCCATTGTGGATGCCAATATCACTAGCTGTAAGGCACGGGCATATTTCAATGGTCGGCTATGAGATAAGCTTGCAAGTCAGGTTAACAACTTCAGTGTCTAGCATGGTATCTGCATATGTGTATTTAAAGTATTTTATATAATGCAGGCTTTTTTTTCCAAGTGAATACGTGATAGGGAACTACATCTAAGTCTGCACCATTTTGTACAGAGTTCTGCAGGTTAGGACATTATTCTCAATCATTAGTGACTAAGTTTCTTCTAATAGCTCTAAATATAAGCTGTTGACACATTTTATTTCCTATAGTTTGGAGGTCTGACTAGTGTTGCACTTTTTGCAACCTTGTTCCTTGGGTTTGGGTCTTTGTCCTTGCTGATTGCTCTCTAGATTGTGCGGTCTCGAGTCTAGATAATGATAATTATGAGAAAACAACGCTCTGTTTCTTAGGTAACTAAGGCATGATGATCTTTCTATTCATTTGGCTACTAGCTATCCTGTATTGTATATAACAGGAATATTAATTGTATTGTGCGTACCTGATCAGCATTGGGTATTCTGTCAAACGATTAGGCTGTTGGATTGGTACACCATGAGCTCCTTGATTAGGCACAATTTTGTATGTTTCTGGCCTCTTTTTGTCTTGTGGTTCAGTTATCTGACTCGCTTGATTTGGTTGACTTTGTGGCTTTTCAGTGGAAAGGTTAGGATTGAGCTCTCCATGGCGAGGCCCTCCTGCAGCTACGTGTAAGCTTCCATGGTCGCCGCCGCCGACAAGGCACACATGTTTGAACGCCGCGAGACCCTCCTTGCCGCTCCAAAGGGAATGTGCTGGTCACCACGGCCACCACCAATGACGCACTTCATGCGGCCAAAAATGGCCACACCGCACGCTGGGGGAGCACAACAAGGTTCACCATTGACCTTTACAATATGTTTCCATTTCTCAATCAGAACTCAAGAGTTCAACAATATGATTACAAAATATTGCTTTTAAATATTTGTAGATTGTTTCCGTGATGTTAGAAAGAGGCAAGACAATAACAAAGAGGTACAGTTCTGAACTTATGGTCTATTTTCTCACCATATGATATGTCAATGCCAATGTGCTTTTCTTTTTACTAGTGCTCATGATATTGTTGTCCTAACTTTATACAATAAAGCTGAAGGTATTTCTGTTTCGTGACCTCTTTATACAATACAGCTGACGAGGGTTAACTCGACCAATGTCCTAGATGAAGGACTTAGGATCGGGGAGATAGGGTGTCGGATGAACTCGAAGGTAAGGTTAGTCGAAATAGGTGTGTCTTGAAAGTAAACTTGGGTGTTCAACCTGGCTTGCTTTTAATCTGGCCTACACCGTCCCCTCCTGGCCCCTATATATAGATGGCCAGGTCTCGAGGATCGGGTAGGGTCTGATATAGATTACAATATCGATATACGGTAAAGACTCGTATTCGACTATCATTACAGTTGGGCCTAGCTATACGGGCCTTAGGGGTACTCAACTAACGGGCTCTATTAACTATACCCTTGTCAGTAGCCCCTGAGATTCTATCAGAATTGTAGATTCGGGTTGAATCTCTAATCTTTAAATCTTTGACTTGATCAATTCTTCGACTTCTTATCTTCAAATCTTCGACTTGGTCTTTTGACTTATACTTATGATAATTTATTTGCAAGGGGTCTTGATGAACAAGCCTGACAACTCTGACAGATCAAGAGGTCAGTTAACTGCCAGAACAGATACTTGTCACCTACTTCAAATTCAATCCCCTTGGACTTGAATTCGGGATACCGGTCAAACCCATTCTTTTGCCGCATTTTGGACTTACAAAGAATGAATCCCAGTGGTTCTCAGGGTACCCAGTGCGTCCACCCGGATTTTCTTCGCGTCGTAGACACGAATACATGCCAGCAGAGCGCATCCATGTGCGTATACCGGGCCACACAGGACGGATCCTGGGGTCTTACCTTCGTGATAAATCACGGCATTCGAGTTTCATTGCGATAACGTAACTCGAGAATCTTATGTCGCAGCCAAATTTTTGACTGATGAAACCAAAGAATTTTGGACTTTAAATTAATCTTCTTTGCTCCCGATGGGAGTAATATCTCTTCAATTTTATCGACTATGTAGTCTCCTTCTGCATCTCCATTATTGATTATCTTGTCCTCTATCGGGTGCGCGCTCAGCGCTCCCGATGGGAGTAGCCCCCGAGGCTATGTTTGGCTATTTGTAGTCAAGCATAGGCTCAAAGTTCGGCTCCTCTTTCTTCTGTGAACGTTTTACTGTTGGCGAGCCCCCGAGTCCAAGTCGAGGTTTTCATATCGCTCAACCATAATCTCATTTTCTTATTCTTCTTCTTTGATATTATCGTCTGCTGTGCGCAGAATTTAACTCCTGTTGTAAAATATGTTTACGGTCTTTGTTGTAGCACGGGGGCCCAACAATACGTGCTTATAAATAAAGCACCTGCTGGTTAAGGTAAAAAACCCTAATCAGATTCCTCCTCCGCCGCATCGTCTTCTCTCTCCATCTAGGGTTTTCCGTGGTTTTTCCCTTGTGCTCATGGCTGATGCTGAAGGTTCTCGTCTGACCCTTGGCTCCCCGGTGGCGCCACGAGGTCGGGGTCGCCCTCGTGGAAGTAAGAACAAGAACACCACGCCGGCCGCCGCAGGAACTTCTTTGGACGCTCCGGCTAAGCGTCGTCCCGGCCGCCCACCTGGTAGCAAGAACAAGCCCAAGGTGACTGGCGTTGTTCCAGGTCCAATCGTTGCTGCTCCTGCTGCTCCTGTTGCGCCTCCCCGGGTCTTTTCCTTCCTCTGCATTGCCATGGCGCAGTGCCGTGAGATTCAGCGCCTGCCGCTGAATTTTACCAAGTTCATGGATGGCCGCGAGCTGCGAGAGGCGGTTCTCCGTGAACAGTCTGGCAGTGGCATCCCATACGAGGTGGAGGTGTGGTATGATGGCGACGGCGAGCAATACTTTAAGGGTGGCTGGTCGCAGTTTGCAGAGGACCATGATATCCATCAAGGCTTCTTCATGGCCTTCGACTTCCATATCGGCACGTCGAAGTTCGACGTGAAGATCTACGACGGCACCCTTTGCCAGAAGGAGTATGAAGCTTGAAGTCCACTTCCATTAGGACTTGTTTTTTTTAATGTAATTTCATTTGATAATGTCCTTGCTACCATGTTTATCTGTAATGAATATTCGCACTCGGTGTCAACGTTTTATGCTAGTACCAGGAAAACAAGTCATTGTTCTGAGGTATACTTTTCCATCTATCGGGTTCTTTGCGAACCAATGAGAAGAATATCGGGTTCCTTTGCGAACCAAGTTGTTTCAGTATTTATCGGGTTGCCTGTACAACCCGAGGGTTGAAGCCCCCGAGGCGAAGAAGTGAAGATATTTGTACAATTTTGTCGAGTTCAACCCAAAGAACCCGACCTGTGGCCTCATGTTCTGGGTTCAGAAGGTTAACTCGAATTTGCTGATAATACTATTTTTATTCTACGCGTAGAAACGCCGTAGCTGCTCTGCATTCCACGGGTTGCTCTCGTCCTTCCCAGTCTTCTTATCTTGTAGTCGATATGCTCCTCCTGGTATTACTTCGGTGATGATGTAAGGTCCCACCCAAGGGGACTCCAATTTGCCGTGGCTGTCTTGCCTGAGTCGCAAAACTAGGTCTCCCACCACGAAGGATCGTGGACGAACTCGACTACTATGGTAGTTTCGCAGACTCTGTTGATACTGCGTAGCCCTTTCTAATGCTTTGTCTCTTGCTTCATCTAGTGCATCGACATCGTCTTGCAATGCTTCTGCTGACGTTGTCTCGTCATATGCTGTCACTCTTGGAGCCTCGTGTGTAACTTCGACTGGAAGCACGGCTTCCGCGCCATGGACCAGAAAAAAGGGAGTTTCTTGAGTTGCTGCATTAGGTGTAGTTCTTAAGCTCCAAAGAACGGAGGGCAATTCTTCTACCCAAGCACTCTTGGCTTTCTCGAGAGGTGCTAAGAGCCTCTTTTTTATCCCACTACATATCAGGCCATTGGCTTTTTCGACTTGCCTGTTTGTCTTCGGGTGCACCACAGATGCGAATTTGAGCTTGATCCCTAATCCTTCGCAGTAGCTCTTGAATTCCTTTGAAGTGAAATTTGTCCCGTTATCTGTGATGATGCTGTATGGTACACCAAAACGGAAAACTAGTGACTTGATGAAGCTGATTGCTGCTGTAGAATCTTGAGTTGTTACCGGGGCTGCTTCCACCCACTTGGTAAATTTATCGACTGCCACTAGCATGTAGACATGCCCTCCTGGCCAGGACTTGTGCAACTTTCCCACCATATCAAGGCCCCATTGTGCAAAAGGCCAAGATAATGGTATTGTTTGTAACTCTGCTGCTGGTGCGTGCGGTCTAGATGCAAACCTTTGACACGCTTCGCACTTTCGAACTATATCCTTTGCGTCCTCGATTGCTGTTAGCCAATAGAATCCTGCTCGGAAAGCTTTTGCTGCTATTGCTCTGCTGCTAGCATGATGGCCGCATATTCCACCATGTATGTCTTGTAGTATTTTTTGTCCTTCTTGGGGCGTTACACAACGCTGCAAAACGCCAGTAATACTTTTCTTGTATAATTTCCCTTGTAACACGATAAACGCTTTCGATCTTCGAGTTATTCTCTTGGCCTCCACTGCATCTTCTGGTAACTTTTTATTTATCATGTATGCAAGATACGGCTGCATCCATGTTTCTTCTATCATCATGACCTCCTCTGGTTCTGATGTAGCCCCCGAGCCTGCTGTAGTAGTCGAGCTTTTTCCACTTTTTATTGATCTTTCCACTATTTCCTCCCAAAATACTCCGGACGGCACAGGTAAACACTGTGACCCAATATTTGCTAAATTGTCGGCTTCTTCGTTACTGTTCCTGCTTACGTGCGAGACTTCACATCCATCGAACGTTCCTTCCAAATAATGGTACAAATTTTTGTAGGCCATCATGTTGTCATTGATTGTGTCACATCTGTTCATAACTTGCTGGACAACAAGGTTGGAATCTCCAAATATCTTTAGGCGAGTTGCTCCACATGCTTTAGCCATCTTCATGCCATGCAACAAAGCCTCGTATTCTGCTTCATTGTTAGAAGCCTGCGGAAAACTCATCCTTAAGACGTACTTCAATTTGTCGCCATGAGGTGATATCAAAACTACTCCTGCGCCTGCGTCTTGGACTCTTTTAGAACCGTCGAAGTACATTGTCCAAACACTGGATAAATCTGGTGGTCCTGTGCTCTGTAGCTCCAGCCACTCTGCCGTAAAATCTGGCAAAATTTGCGACTTGATCGCCTTCCTTTTTTCGTACGTGATGTCCATGGGAGATAACTCGATTCCCCACAAAGAGACACGTCCTGTTGCTGAAGGATTATTCAATATGTTCGACAGTGGCGCCTCATTCACCACTATAATTGGGTGCACCGCAAAGTATTGTCGTAGTTTTCGTGCGGTTGTGAAGACACTGTATGCCAACTTCTGATAGTGCGGGTACCTTTGTTTTGTTGGAGACAACACTTCGCTGATGAAATATACTGGCCTCTGAACGCCATGGGCTTTTCCTTCTTCGCTCCTTTCGACTACTAATACTGTACTTACCACCTGATGGGTTGCGGCGATGTACAATAGCAGTGGTTCTTTTTCTTTTGGTGCGACCAGTACTGGTGGCGTGGAAAGCACTTTTTTCAACTATGCAAACGTTGCGTCTGCTTCTTCTGTCCACTCGAATTTATCGTCTGACTTCTTCATAAGTGCATAAAAAGGAAGCGCCTTCTCCCCTAGTCGAGCAACGAAGCGACTTAGTGCTGCGACGCGTCCTGCAAGTTTCTGTACGCCGTGTAGTTTCGTGGGTTTCCCCATTGTCAAAATTGCTTGAATCTTCTCGGGGTTGATACCAGGAACCCTAAAAGTTGTCCTGCTGAGACGCCGAAAGAGCACTTTGTCGGGTTAAGCTTAAGCTTGTACCTGCTCAGGTTGTCGAAGGTTTCTGCCAAATCGCTGATTAGAGATTTCTCCTCTCTTGTGGTGATGACTACATCATCAATGTAAACTTGTATGTTGCGCCCTATTTGGCTCCCGAGGCAACTTTGCATCATCCTTTGATAAGTTGCTCCTGCATTTTTTAGGCCGAACGACATCACTTGGTAGCAAAACACCCCATACGGTGTGATGAAGGCCGTTTTTTCTTCGTCTTCTTTCTTCAATTTGATCTGATTGTAGCCAGAATATGCGTCCAAAAAGGAAAGCCTTGCGCATCCCGCTGTTGAATCGATTATTTGATCGATGCGGGGTAAAGGGAAGGGATCCTTTGGACAATGCTTATTGAGAGATGTGTAGTCGACACATACTCTTTGTACGTCTGTGTTCTTCTTGGGTACTATGACTCGGTTCGACACCCAACTCAAAGTTTTGATTTCTCTGATGAATCCAGCATTTTCTAACCTGTGCAACTCTGATGCTATCGCCTTCCTCTTAGATTCATCGAATCGTCGCAGTGGCTGCTTGACTGGCTTTGCCTTGGGATCTACGTTTAATACGTGTTCGACGAGTTCCCTGGGAACCCCTGGCATGTCTGATGGACACCAGGCGAAGATTTTCCAGCGCTCACGGAGGAACTTGACGAGCGCGCTTTCCTATGCGGGATCTAAGTTCACCGCAATTGACGTTGTCTTGCTTGCATCTGTAGGATGGACCTGGATTTTCTTCGAGTCCTGAGACGTGTCGAAAGCCTGATCTGGCAGGGATCGTCCAACGTTGGGTAGTACATTGTGATCTGTTTCTCCTTTCAACCTCTCATACTCTGATGTCATGCCAAAGGTTTGCGCCATCCTGTTAAATTCCCTGTCGTATGTATTGGCCACTTCAAAGCTCCCTTGTACTGTGATTGTTCCATTGGGCCCTGGAATTTTTAACGTAAGATACGCGTAGTGTGGTACTGCCATGAACTTTGCAAATGCTGGGCGCCCCAGGATTGCATGATATTGTGATGGCCAGTTCATTACTTCAAATTCCAGCTTCTCTTTTCGGTAGTTTCCGCTACTGCCAAAGCAGACGTCGAGTTCTATTCTCCCCAAAGGGTGATTTGCGGCTCCTGGTACTATTTCGTGGAAAGAGCAATCTGTTGGCTTCAGACTCGTCAGTGATATGCACATCGCCTTTAGCGTTCTGGCATATATTAAGTTTATGCCACTCCCTGCGTCCATAAATACTCTTCCAATGTCGTATCCTCCTATTTGTGCCTTTAAAACCATAGGCGAGTGACCTGGCCTGGGGACTTTCCCTGGGTGGTCTGCTCTGCTGAACTTGACTGGTTGTTCTGACCATCGCAGGTATTCTGTGGTAGCTGGTGGTGATGATATTGCTAGGTTGACTTGCCTGGATATACTCTTTCGCTCCTTCTTCGACTTGGGTACCGGTTGAATCATGGCTGATATGTACACTTTTGACTCTAAGTGCCTTGCTAGCTTTTGCATTTGATATCCTTGACTTCTATGTCTTTCTCCTTGCCTCCCTTCTTGTTTTGAGCTCATGGCGCTTTGCAACCTTAGGAATGTCCTGCAATCCTTCATCTGGTGATTTGAGACTCTTTTTCCGTCGAGGTACGCGTAGTGGATTCGACAAGGTCCGTATAGCATATCTTCGGCCGAAGGACCAGAGTATCTCGATTTTTCTACTCCTTTTACCTGAAACCTCCTACTTTCATGTCCTTCTTCTTCTAGTACGTAACCTGCGGCCACCTGATTTCACCTTCCTTGATTATCCCTGCTGCGGTATCTTCTCCTCTGTCTACTTACTCTGTCGACTTCTGGTGATCGTCCTCTTTTGTTGTTGTACGCGTCTTCTCCATCAGCGAATTTGTTAGCTTGTTCCATTAGCTCAGCTACTGTCGTGGGTCTTGTTCTTCCTATTTCTTCCACGAGATCTGAGCGACGAAGTCCGGCCGAAAAGGCATCTATTGCTCGTTCGTCGGAGACGTCCTCTGCTGAGTTTTTGATTATACTCCAGCGTTGTATGTAAGATCGTAGCGTTTCGCCTTTCCTCTGCACACATGTTTTAACTTCCTCCAGTGACGCTGGGCGTTTGTAGGTGGAACGAAAATTTCTCGCAAATTGAATTTCGAGTTCCCCCCAACTTCCGATAGATTCGTCGGGTAGGGTATTTAACCAGGACCGTGCGGCGCCGGTGAGGTGCAGCTGTAAACTTTGCATTGCAGTTGCCTTTGTTCCCCCTAATATCTGCACTGCCTGCAGATAATCTGATAACCATATGGTAGGTTCTTGCGACCCATCATACTTAAGTTGGTCGTGTGGTAATCTGAATCCTTTGGGTACCCGTGTTTTGCGAACCCTGCGGGTAAAGCATAGCGCACCCATATCTTTATCGTCGTCCTCGTAGTTTTCTTCCCTCCAAGCGTAACGCGATTTATTTACTCGAGCTTGTGCTATTATACTTCTTGCGTCCTCCTTTCTTTTCTGTTGCTTTTCCTCTTCTGACGACTCACTATACTCGTTATCTTTGAAATTGTTTCTGAGCTTCTCTTCTCCCTTTCCCTTGCAATTTGTCGACTTCTTCTTTGGACCTTGTTCCCTGATCTTTCCTTCTACTATTCCGAGGCTTCGTATCGCGGCTCGGTGCATGTCTTCTCGTGGGTCTCCAGGTTCTGGTCTTGTAGCTAATAAATATGCTTGCGCTGCTACTAGTGCTGCTTCCGGTGTTTTTTGTATGAAATCAATTTCTTCATCTTCTAGCTGCGGGGTAGGGCTCCTTGAGTACTCCTCTTCTCTGCCGTACGCTGTCGCCCCCCTGTTGTGTTTTGGGTCTCCACGCCTTTCTTTGCAGTATTCTGAATCCTTACTGTAGTCTTCCCAATATTCCTCTCTTGATATACTGTTATTATCTTGAAAGTCCATATCTCTTTCCTCCCTTAGTTTCTTCCTGTGCTGGTATAATGCGTACTGATATCCCATTAGTACTTCTCTTCTCGATCCTTCGGGTACTTCTGTACCGTGGTTGATAGCTGACTTGATCATCCTCCATTCACCAGCCGAAACAAGGACTTTCTCCTTTTCCTTTTTGTTGTGATCTTTTACTTTGTCGACTTGCCTGTCGACGTTCTTATTTCCTTTGCTATTGTTTTCTTCTTCTGCTTCAGTGATAATGACGCATAACTGATGTACCTTGGAGACGTCGCTGCTTCCCACGACGAAGTCCTTTGCGTTGTTGTGCGCCTGACACGCTATTTCTTTTGAGTCGAAATTTTGCTGAATTTTGTCGCCTTCTACGATTGGTGTTTTGTCGAAACTGACCGGCGAGTTTGCCTCGCTGGAAGAGCCTTCTGATGATTCCAATGTTTCTTCTGCTTCGGGCTTGCTTGCCGATGAATCTGGTTTCGTCGAATCCGAGAGGCGGGATGAACTCGATGGTTCAACGATGATGCTCAAACTTCCAATGGTTAACTCTATCTCTTGACTTCCGTCGAATTCTGAACTGCTGTTGGCTAAAAGCAAAAAAGCCGTCGAATTCATGATTCCAACGCCCAGTTCCCCACGGTCGGCGCCAATTGACGATGGTTAAATCGACCAATGTCCTAGATGAAGGACTTAGGATCGGGGAGATAGGGCGTCGGATGAACTCGAAGGTAAGGTTAGTCGAAATAGGTGTGTCTCGAAAGTAAACTTGGGTGTTCAACCTGGCTTGCTTTTAATCTGGCCTACACCGTCCTCTCCTGGCCCCTATATATAGATGGCTAGGTCTCGAGGATCGGGTAGGGTCCGATATAGATTATAATATCGATATACGGTAAAGACTCGTATTCGACTATCATTACAGTTGGGCCTAGCTATACGGGCCTTAGGGGTACTCAACTAACGGGCTCTATTAACTATACCCTTGTCAACAGCTGAAGGTGTTTTTGTTTCGTGACCTATGTGAAATTTATAACCAATCATGTCTGTCAGGAGTACTTAATTTGCACACTAAATCCTTATTTGTCTCATCTCAGTTTCTAGACAAACGAGCACTTCATGTCCAGCTATAAAGACTGCATAATATTTGTAGTACAAAATCTGTGTAGTATATTGCTTAAATAAATCTTATTGTGATACAGTAGGTGGAACTTTAGTGACATGATGTTGCAGTGTTTTTG
Source organism: Dactylis glomerata (assembly GCA_007115705.1). NCBI lineage: Eukaryota > Viridiplantae > Streptophyta > Magnoliopsida > Poales > Poaceae > Dactylis > Dactylis glomerata. The sequence continues at coordinate 28,387 of QXEO01001857.1, forward strand.
ATACATGCTACTACAGGGGAGGGGAGGGAAGCAGTGCCAGGAGCAGCTGGCACTGGGCATGGCGCCACAGATGGCTGTGCTGTCAGTGTCGTTGGCGGCGACGAAGGTGAGGAAACCCTACACCATCACCAATTCCAGGGAAAGCTAGACAGAGCTGGAGCACGGCAAATTCCTCGAGGTGTTGCAGCTGTGAGTTGTCCCAACCCAGCCTCCCCGTCTGCTCTTTGCCTAGCTGCCTCCAGTTCGGAAATAAGTCTTGCGGTTTCGGTCGGCGCTTAGGTTTGGCTTATGTGTCGGTACAGGACCTAGATTTTGCTTGTGTATTTGTACCATAAAGGTTGAATTTTCCCATGTTGGAGCTCATTTTCTCGGTGAAGCTGATCGATTACTGATATATTTAGCTCGTTGGCTGAATTGGATGGTCATAGTTTTGCAGAATCCGTTAAAAGTTGCCCCAGAAGCATCCACCCATGCCTAGCATTTTGGGTACTTCATGGAATTTTGGGTTAGATTGATTTTCTAGCTGAAATGTGGTAAGAATGTTGGGACTCGGTAAGGGAAAGCGGTAGGTGCACCGTTTAGTCTGATATGGGAGCTTCATTGGATGTTTGGGGTTTCAAGGGATCTTGAATGAATATGATTAATGTCCAATTGATGTAACACTTTGATCTGGGATGTAGGTGATTCATTATTTACTGACATCACATATTTAGATACTTTTGGGTTTGTTTGGAGTAGATGCTATATGTGGGCAGCTAGGAAGAGCAGGTTAACTGTATAATTTTGATAAAGGATTCAACTACTGTAATGGGGTCCTAAACGAGCTGCTGGTTGTGGTTTCAGGGATTCATTTCATTGCTGTTGCCTACTACCTGGGTTGGTATGTTCCCGGGCTCCTTGCTTCTTCTCAGACTGCTCCTAAAAATATGCAATGGCAGTTGGTTATACTCTGCTTACCGCTTTCTTAGTTCCAAAGGTGTCAAATAATAATTAGGAGTAGATCATGCATTGCCAATTTGCCATACAAATTCCTTTAAACACTTTCTAAGAGTCATGTGTGAAATAGTAATCAGGAGTATCCTGCATTATCATGACAAAACTGTTATTGAGTTTGATAATTTGGTTATTAAGTATTTTAATATCTAAAAATGCATACCTGTTCTGTAAACCGGCAGAGTTGATGTCACACCTACACCAGCTTAGCCTCAAAATTCATACCAGTTCTCTATTGATTTGTAAAATTTGAATACATTTTGGTCATAAGCGTTTGCATTGTTGTGCCATAGAGCATTACATCCTATCTATTTTGCCAGGAGAACTCGGTACTTGTGCTGAGGAAAATGTATACTGATCAAAACTGGTTGCATTCTTCCATTTTGCCTTTAGGGCTCGTTTGGCTCCCATCATTTGGGGCTGGAATCAAATAATTCATTTATGATTCTAATAGTTACTTGTTTGGCTGCCACGGAACTGGTTACGGAATTCATTTGAAATTCCATGGTTTTTCATCTTATGCCTAAGCATAATACCTAGTGGGTACCCTGTCATTTTTGTGGATTTGCTAAAATGAATTGAAAACATTATGTCATTTCATTTCATTTCTACCAAATGAAATGAAATTATGGATGCCAAACAACCCCTTACGGTTTATTACACTATACTTTCTTTGCCTATTTTACGCACCCTATAAGAATTTAGTACGATTCAGTATACTAGGATATTCAGAATTTAATGGCTACACATGGGTTCAGCTTTGGTAAGAATAGACTATCACATCTAGCTACTTTTTCTATAGAATATCTGTTCATTTGCATGAATTCTATTAGAACAATAGAAGTTTCTAAATGAATATTTTTTGTATGTCAGTCTTTTCTGCGGTAAGGAGGGATATTGTTGGCTGAAGGGGTGACTATGCAAGTCACATGAATACATGATTCAGATTTTAGACTCTAGAGGTATTTTTCTGTAGTTACGGTTATTTCTCCTATTAAATGTTGGGTAATTAATTTAGATATTTTATCCGGTTAGCATGACGAAACCGTGGTTGCGAGGTCCGAGGGCGGCGACTGGATTATCCTCTCAGCTGGCGAGAGTTCTTGTACGCGGAACAGCAAGGCATTTTTTATGCCAGACTCACTTTGCTATGTCCAGACTCCAGATGCATCACTTTTTAAAGAAATGTAGACTGTAAGCTTACTTACTGATAGCGTTAAGCAAAGCAACTGTTAGTCTGCTATAAGACTGAAACACATAATAAGCTTTTCAAGTAGTTGCAAAACTAAGAGTCTCTTGTTATTTATTTGATATGACTTAAATCATTTGTTACTCCTGCATGGGTAATATATTCGGCATCATTTGGGGATAGTTTTATGTATCTTTGACCATTCATATACATCTCGAGGTGATAGTGTAAAGAAGAGAGTGCATGCTTTTATACTAATATACATTGTTGTCATGTCTCGATCTACAAATGCATACTCCTTTGTATTAGTGATACAAGTTCACGGTTCAGTTAAAAGTTGACCAATATTTCCTTTGCATTAGTGATATAAGTTCAAGTTCAGTTAACACTTCAGGAATATTTCTTTTGCTAAAAGTTTAGTTTCAATGACCTACAAGAGTAGCTTGAATAAATAGTTGTACAGATTCTCTACAACTTGATCCGAGTTATCTTTCTTGATATGTCATTTTGCAGCAACTTGGTAAAGTCAAATTAACTGAAAAATGACAACCTGCAGGGTTATCGTCCACAGGTTCATCAAGTTCGCCCTGGGCATCTTGCACAGGTTCATCAAGTTCGTCATGTCCATGCTGATCATGTGGGGGCAGTCAAATGAAGATCAGGAATTGGCCGATCATGTCTATGTTGATTCATCTTGCACAGGTTCAAACTTGCTGGAGATCGAGGAGATGCCGGCAATCGACGAGCATTGGTAGCTCAAACTTGCTGGAGATCGAGGAGATCAAGCAATGTGGTACTTAGGGAGCTTGGCTTAGGCCCTGGATTCAAGCAGCAACTTGGCACTCAGGTGGACTAGGCTCAAGCTCAGGCCCTGGATTCAAATCAATGGCGAGCTCGAGGGGACGAAGGATCGAGCATGGTGGATGGCCGCAACATGTTTTGTTAGCTTCAAACTACAATTCATTTAGTATATGCCAGTTTCTTTTATTTTAATGAAGAACTATTGCAATATCATTTGTAATATGGAAACTATTACAAAAAATGGTGGTCAAAGAGGATGAACTCGAGCTAGGTTTGTTGCATGAAGAACACTTGAGAGTGGAGAGGGGGAGTGGCTGGCTCGGGGAGGAAGGAGTTTTTATACAGGGAAGTCATTAGTCCCGGTTTGTAATACCCACCGTGAGAAGCTTGCCATGTAGCTCAACAAGGTACCTCGCGTGCTCGTCGGGGTTCTCCCAGTGGTTGTTGAGCATGCACAGCCAGTGGATGTTCATGAGCACCGGTGACCCTTTGCTGTCCACGCCGAACTGAAACTTGATGAGCTGCATCGTGCACCGTGTGATCCCGTAGAGCTCGCCGTTGCAGAAGGCGATATCCATGAAACTATCGTCCCCGTAAAAGCTTGGTATAGTCCAGCCGGACTCCGGGAAGCCAATTGTGTAGAACGTGAACTCGTGCTTATCGGTGATGCCGGCGAGTATACAGCCGCTCGAGGTGGGCTGCTCGGAGAAGATGAGCTTCCGCATGACTAACAGGTCACCTGACTGCTGGAGCCTGTTGAGGATATGCCCTCCGCCGAGGGTCACCTCGGCGCCGGAGAAGAGGTTGATGATCCTGAATGGGGCCTGGGAGGAGGCGATCCATCCGCCCTCCTGACCGCCCACAAAGCCCCTGCAGGTGGCCTCGTGGAGGAAGGGGAGGCGCGGCCGGACCGCGCCGTCAAGTGGGCAGTACACGTACTGCTTCGTCCCGTCGTCGCCGCCGCACGGGTCGAGAATCAGCCAGGGGAGAACGCGGCGTTGCGGGTGCGACGCGGTGGCGCGCCACGACGTGCAGACGGCATCAAAGCATGCCCGGTCACGCGGGGCATGGAGGCTGAGGTAGATTGCGCAGAGGATATCGGCAGGGAGCTTGGACCACTGCTGTACCGCCGTCGACGAAGTACTGGTGTCGCCGGCGGTGGTCATCTCTCTGTGTTTGTTTTGTCAACAGGCCGAGATCGATTGACCGATGGTACCCAAACGTATATCCCCTAAGAAAATCTGCGCGCTGCTAGGATTAGGTGCGTGCGCGTATCCGAACACAACTCATATTTATTTAGTTAAGCCGTTAAGGTAGCACACGGAATCAAACGATATAATGTGTCCTCCTGAACCAAGTAAATCAGGGATAAGTATATTCGTACCCGAAACCACTCCTCTTTCTGCGTAGAAAACAGCTCCATAAATCAAATCAAGATTGCCAGTGTGACCAAGTAAAGTTTTGTTCTTGTTAAGGATTGATTGAATTGTATGCACAGCCTATCGTGTGGGCTGTAGATCGAAAAAGTAAACAAAAGTAGCCAGTGTGACCACTCATAACGACTTTCCAAGCGCAGCCAATCGCTATGTTGTACAAGAAAAAAAACGACCACAAATTTGTATTTCGACACAATAAATTTAGGTTGCAGAATAGTCATACATAAGAGAAAACACGTTCATTAATTTAGGTAAAACGGACATACAAGTAGTTCTGATATGATAAACATGCAGGTATTACAATTATATCATGTAACATTACTTTCAGTTGTAAAAGAAAATTTTATTTCTGGCCCTCACCAGAAGGGCGGCCACGAGGAAGTCACGGTCGTTTTAGTTAGCCTGACCAGTAACCATGGAGATTCCAGCTTGACGGCCGAACCTAGCGACCTTGCAGTCGGTTGCGAAGATGCCGGACGAAACATAGCTAGGTGCGCCACCCATGAGTGGCATTTTGGCGGTTACGCTGAGCTTGTTGACGTAGTCAGTGCGGTAGGTCTGACCGAGCACGCCGTGGACGTCATCGGTCAAGTCGTAGAACCTGAAGCTGAGGTCGAAGTGGGCAAGGCTGTCTTCCTCGGTCACCCCATAGTTGTGGATGCGGGAGTCCTTCTCGGTGATGGGCACCGCCTGGGCAATGATGTCGAACACTCCCTTGAGCTGGACCTTGATGCCGTTGGCGATGGAGGTCCTTGTGACGGTCAACGCGGGCGCCTCGGTGGACTGCCACTGCCCGTCGATCTCGGCGGGGACCTCGATGGGCGCGCCATCGAAGGTGAGCTCGAGGCGGTCGACGCTGTCGTCCCAGGTGACGGTCTTCTGGGCGCCCATGTAGAGGGTGTGGGCGGCGAAGCGGATGCCGAGAGACTGGATCCAGGTGAAGTCACGGCTCATGGCGGGGTTGCGCTTGCCGATGAAGTGGGCGTTGATGTGGAGGTCGGCATCGGAGACAATGCAGAAGTCCTGGTCCTTCTTACCGTGGAAATAGAAGTTGTTGCCGTCGGCGCCGGTGAATCGCGGGTCGCCGCAGGCGCCCGGATAGAAGTCGCACACTGGAGGAAAAAGGGTAGACACAGTTAAGCATGAACTAGCAATCTAAATGTTAGTGATACTAGGTAACAAGGATACATATTATGCTTACTGCAGAATGTCTTGCAGTTTAGATCTTCATCTTTGTCACACCAGACCAAGCACTCGTCGGCGCAGCGGTCAGGGCAGGTAGCGTTGCAAGGCTTGATGTGGTCCTTGGGGTTGTCACAGGTGGACACCTGGTTCCTCTTTCCTGGACGGATCAACCTGCGGTTGGGTGGCAGCTTCGGTGTCGGACCGCCTTTCCCCTTCACGTCGGCAGCGTCGACGGCGGCTGCGAAGACGCACAGGGCCACCAAAGCGGCGACCACAACCACGAGCTGCTGCCGGGCCATCTTGGCACGGCTAGGTTGAGAACTTGAGATGATCGATGTGTGTCAAGTCTCAAGTGTGGTGGTGGTTGTGGTGATGAGCTATCGGACATCGGATGGTGGCAATTTATAGGACAACAAGTATGTTATGGCTACCCATGAGATCTGCGATTGATTAAAGTTTCTACTATGGTTACTTAGATTGTGCTTGTCTTCCGAATCTAGGAAAGGTGCATGATGCATGCGTATGGCTTTTGATCATCCTCATCCAACTCTAGCTAGCTGGGCCGACCCATCTCTTGGTCAACTCCGTAGGTATTTTCTTAACTAAATATGAAGTGCCCTTGCAGATGATTCTCTGTGCCATGACATGAGATCACTTCATGGCTAAGGCTACACATCAGTAGTGGTGTGAGTTGCTCGGATCGATCCCAGTGTCGTGTTGCCGTGTTCCGTTGGAAGGAGGTACCGCAACCGATTGATCGCAGTTAAACGTCCGGCACACGCGCGTACGCAAAGCGGCAGAGCATCGCTTCCAAAGGAGCGCTGCGAGCATATACACAGCTGGAACAGAGCGCTTTCTGTGCATGCCACGCCATAGAGCTGCCACGGCATGGTCTCGGACAGAAGAGAGGGGCTCATCTCAGCAGTTTTCTTACGCGCAGATCAGTGCCCCTTAAACGGAAACTGAAAAAGCGCGCATATCTGGTCCGGATCAACAAATCAGATGATTCGTCGATAGAACGCGGTCATATTCGACAAAATAAAACAGCATGACGCTGTCGACTCAAAGATTAAACAAAGCCACTGTTGCTATTGACGCCTCCACCGGCACCGCCGCTCGCTTGATCACCTCCACCGGCTCCACCTTGACGTGTTCGCTTGATCACATCCACACTCGCTCGCTTAGTCGCATCCATACTTACAAGAATCTTGTAGCAATGTTGAAGTGCGAATGGTTTTCCGTTGGATCCTGCCATGCCTTCGTACCTCTCCATGATAACATGTTCCTAAATTCACAAGTACGAAGATGAGTGGCATTTCATATTGTAGTAATTGCAACATAAGATATAGAATGCACTCACATAGTCATCGATGAGAATGCCACTTCGATGATGAGCCCGCACTTGCTCCATTGCTTCGGCCTAATGGCTACAGCATGATGAGATCACATCCCACCGATGTTGGAGAAGGTTTCCATTCTCTTCTTCCTCGATGGTTGATACTCCTCGACATCATCCTCAACATCCTCACTGTCACCGAAATAATCAAGCGTTGAAGAGTTAATATTGTACCTATTGAGCAAACTCTCGAGCAGGCTGCCCGCATTGTTGTATGTTGGCGGAGAGCATGGGGGCGGCGGTGGGGGCCGACAAGGCAGCACCACCGGCGACGAGGTGCGTGCCCACCTGCTCCCTTTTCTTCACAATGGTGGTGGCAACGAACTCGTTGACGGGCTCTCCGGTGGAGCTGCGGATGGGGCTGGAGCGACCGAGGGGGTGGGAGCAGCGGTGGGCGTCGACAACGAGGAGCGTGCCCGACCGCTTCCTTTTCTTCACACTGTTGGCAGCAACCATGCAGGCGACGGCCACGTTGGTTGGGTCTCCGGCGGAGCGGCGAGGGGTGCTGATGTAGGTCACGTGACCTGTCTGACGCTGACCGGAAGTTTGGATTGGCCCATGGTGTCGATCTCAGGTGCTGGACGTGCCGGAGGAGGAGAGGGAGGCGGATTAGCAGCAGGGGCGACACCTAGGAGCAGAGGAGCGGGAAGGGGGAGGGGGAAATGTCCATCCCGCCAAAACCGCAAGGGATGTAGGGGTCGTGTTTCGTTCGGTGCCCAAACCACGAATCTGAGGTTCCGCGGCACGGATGTGATGGCGCCCTCAAATTGGTTTAAGGTTTCCGCCCGATTACGGGTTCTGATCGGTGGCGAGTTTTCTCCCAAAACTGTAAACTAACGGTTAGTGTACAGTTTCAGGCCTTTTAAGGGGTCTGCTAGAGATTCTCTTACCAGAGCTAATAAAAGGGTTATATGGGACTAAAAAATTCCCTATTGATTAGTTTACTTTCCTCCATTGTCCATTTCTTTGTTGTAGTTTTATTTAAAATTCCCCAAGGTTAATTACATATGTTCTTTTGTTTTAGCTATATTTCCTTTTATATAGGATTTCTGGTATCGCCTATTTATCATCTTCTAAAAATATATGTTATTGAAAAAAAAATCTTCGTTCTTATACTCCCTCCATTCACTATTAATTATAAGATCTTTTAGATATCGCAGTGTAGACTAGATACAGACCAAAATAAGTAAATCTATACGCTAAAATATGTATACGGTACATGATATGTAGAAAAAGAATCTAAAACATCTTACAATAGTGAACAGATGGAGTATAATGTAAATAAATTTAGTATGATATATAATATTCCTAATTGGTTTTACTAATAAGATGAAAGACTTTTAAAGACTCATACTCTATCCTTGTTTATTGGAGGATTTTATTATTTTTTATGTTTTTGCAACATATCTATTTTATAAAATAATTCCTATTTTCCGTACACGCAAATTCCTAATTTCTGTATCACTTTTCAATTATTCAATTGTATTCTAATTTCTGATTCATTTTTAATTATTTTAGAAAGACTTTTTGTTCTATTTGATCAATTTAATATTATTCATTTTTTTTTCTCAAAAACAAGATTTTCAAAAGAATTTTCATCTCTTACTTATATGCTTCTCACAATATATTTAAATATGATATATCTCGGTCAATAGCAAGGCTACTTTAATTTTTTCCAATGTTTCCCCATAAAATTCAGACTTACTAACAATTATTTCATTAGGATTTTCATGCCGTAGAGATGTGAATAATATCCTGGATCCGTGTACCCACGAATATAGGTCCTGCTGGACACTAGTAGGGAGGGCATTTTTTGTTCCTTGAGTTTACAGGTTAGGTATCCATGAACTCACAGGTTGGACACGGGAAATATTTTGGTCCATTGATGACCTCTGAATATCCGCCAAGTGGGTCGAATCCACGTGTTGCGGATTGGACTATGCAAATATTCCTAATCCCATCTGGACAAGGAACTATTTCTTGGTACAATTTCCCAGTTCCTTCATAACAAAAGAGTCTTGCATTGTGTGAGAATAAGACAATTAACTATTGTTAGTTGTCTTTATTTTATCAAAAAAATTACTAACGTTTGGAGAGGTTTTATTAGTGCTGCTATTGTCTTGTATCCATTAGTTATGGATCTGGATGATATTCATCCATCGATATCTTCACATGTATAAGTTGACGGGCATATGGATATGGACATAATCTGGCGGAGCTCCGCCCATCCAGATGCACCCTCTTGCCAGCCCTAACAATATGTATTTTGCTATCCTCAAGGGTTAATTTTCATCTATATTGAAAATTAAGGGTTAAACGTGTCAAAGTACCTAACATTGAATAAGGACAAGGCTATGCTCCCCACGTCAAAAAAATAGGCCCGAAAAAAGGAAACTCATGCCCCATACCTTCATCCTGTCTCATGTGTGTTAAACATTGTCTTCCTTCGTTCCAGCTTCACTGGTGTAGGTAGGGCTAGATGAGGAAAGCAACAATCCCGGTGAAGGGAGAAAATATTTCACATGTTAGGCACCTCGGCTCTGCAGGCCGCAATGAACATGCCCGCCGCGGCTTGAATAATTGCTCCAGTTACATCAATTCCAAAATCCGGGCATAACATTGAATAACATATGTCAAAAATATTTTTTTAAAAGAGATCAAGCAAGAACTCTTTTTAACTATGATTAAATGGATACTAATCAACCAAACAAATGAAAATAATGTAGTTGTTAAGGGTATATTTAGAATCAAATGTTTTCATGGAAAAGTGAGTGTTTCTGTACATATGACTTCTTTACGTGCGTAATCCCTTTGGATCAAAGGACTAGGAACACAAAAATTTATATTTCATTAAATGTGGCAGCCACGACCTCTGCATCAATCAATATATACAGACTCTTTTATCCAATGTTACAGATAATTACAAACTATGGATTGCAGAGAGTTGATGGATCAACCATCTAAAAATACAAAGCATCCTAAGGTGCCGACATATCAAGATGATATTATTCTATTAAGTCGCCAACCACACTTGTCTTATAAATACCGTGCTACCATTTTCAAACGTTGTACCCAGTAATCATGGCATGGTGCTGCTCCGCTAGTTGGAGAATGGATCATGTACAGATCAGGTGAGGAGCCAAAGGTATAACCTACAAAGAAGTAGATCCGTTAAAAACAAAGTGATTCCAAACATGCCATGTTTCCAATAACAAATCACATACACCCATTTTGATGTCAGCTTTTTCAGTCTTGGCTACCCCGCATGCAACCAACTACAAAAAACTCTTAATATTAGTTGGTGGAGAAATATTAAATTTCATATGCAGAATCTGTTAGGAATAGACAAGTTGTATTCCCTGGGGGCCAAAGGCCACAACATATAGTTACATGTATATGTGAGAATATGCAGGAAACCCCCTAACAGGTGGGGAAAATACACATATACAAATATACATCTAACACCCCCCCCCCCTCAAACTCGTGGTGGATCCACAACACTGAGTTTAGAGAGTAAGAAGTCATGCTACGCTCTAGTTTGTGCCTTTGTAAAGAAATCCGCCAACTGCAAATCTGAAGGCACATACTGAAGCGCAACAACCTGAGCCTGCACCTGAGCACGTGTATAAAAAGCATCAACACCAATATGCTTGGTAAGCTCATGCTTGACCGGATCAGGTGCAATACTGATAACACCTGTACTGTCAGACAAAAGTGGAGTGGGTGTCGTAACAGAGACCCCGAAATCTGCAAGCAACCACCGTAACCATGTCACCTCAGCAATCAACAAGGCCATAGCTCGCAACTCAGCCTCTACACTCGAACGGGAAACTGCAACCTGTTTCTTCGTCTTCCAAGCAACAAGCGAACCACCAAGAAACACACAGTAAGCAGAAAGTGAACGACAATCCGTAGGATCACTCGCCCACGTAGCATCCGAGTAGCACTGGAGCTAGAGAGAGCTGGAACGAGGAAAGAAAAGGCGACGAGTGATCGTGCCACGAAGATAACGAAGAACGCGGAGGAGATGACTATAGTGAATAGTGGTAGGAGCTGAGACAAACTGACTCAGAATATGAACAGGATAAGATATATCAGGATGAGTGACAACAAGATAAACAAGACTCCCAACAAGATGGCGATAACGTGTCGGATCAGGAAGAGGATCAGCATCAATAGGATGAAGCTTGACATTAAGCTCCATAGGCGTCTCAACAGTGCGCTCATCCCCAAGAGCAGCACGAGCAAGAAGATCCTGAATATACTTTTCCTGAGAGATAGAAAAGCCATCAGAAGTGGAGGAGACCTCGATCCCAAGAAAGTAGCGGAGAGAAGGAGAAGAGTGCGTCCATGAGGAGAAGTGTGAACGAACAGCGCTGGATCATGAGCGCTGGGAGAGAAACCAGCAGCAGTCACCACAGAGGCAAAACGCTCAAACCAGGCACGAGGGGCCTATTTCAGGCCATAAAGAAAACGCCGAAGGCGACAGACCATCCCATTAGGAACATAATACCCGGGAGGAGGCTGCATGTAAACCTCCTCACTCAACTCGCCATTAAGAAAAGCGTTCTGAACATCAAGCTGAGACACAGACCAGTGTCGAACAGAAGCGACAGCAAGAAGAGCACGCACAGTGGTCATATGAGCCACAGGGGCAAAAGTCTCATCATAGTCACGGCCGTGCTCCTGCTGAAAACCACGAGCCACAAGACGCGCTTTATAGCGCTCAAGAGATCCATCAGAGTGGGTCTTAATTTTATAAACCCACTTACACGTGATAGGACGAACACCGGGAGGGGGAGAGACAATATCCTAGGTGCCAGTGCGCTCAAGTGCAGCAATCTCCTCAGCCATAGCAAGCTGCCATTCAGGATGATGCTCAGCATCCCGATAAGAAGTTGGCTCGGAGGCAACAGAAAGACCATACTGACTAGGAGAGTAATGGTCTGTAGCACGACGCGGACGAGTCGCCAGAAGAGGAGAGGGAAGCTCGTCAGAAGAAGATGACTCATCGGAAGAAGAGGAAGGAGGAATAGCAGAGGAGGACTCCGAAACTGGAGAACGAGGAGAACTAGGGGAACTAGATGGAGTAGAGGATGGCGCCGGGGTCGAAGAGGGCGCATCAGAACAAGGTCCAGGAGGAGGGACAATAGGGACAGAGGGGGGTGCATCAGGAAACAGAAGAAAGGAGATATCATCCACCGGGTAGGTACCAGAGGTGGGGCGAGGATAGAAGGGACGCGTCTCATCAAACGTGACATCATGAGAGATGCGCATCCGACGACCAACAGGGTCCCAACAGCGATAGCCCTTATGCTCATCACTGTAGCCGAGAAAAACACACTCAACAGACTGAGCGGTCAGTTTGGTGCGTTCACGAGGAGGGAGAAGAACATAGCAAACGCAACCAAACAAACGAAGAGTCGAGTAGTCTGGAGAACCACCAGAGAGACGCTCGAGAGGGATACCACCTTGGAGGGCAGCAGAAGGCTGGATGTTAATGAGGTAAGTCGACGTAGCGATAGCCTCAGCCCAGAAATGCGGCGGAAGAGAAGAAGCAATCATCATAGCACGGGTGGTCTCAAGAATATGACGATGCTTATGCTCGGCGACACCATTTTGAGCATGCGCACCGGGACAAGAAAACTGAGCAAGGGTGCCCTGCTCAGCAAGAACACCACGCAGGTGCTGAGAGATATACTCACCAGCAGAATCAGCACGGAACACACGAATGGGCGAGGAATACTGAGTGCGGACCATGGCCGCAAAGCGCTGATAAATAGAGAGCACCTCACTGCGAGAGCGCATAAAAAACAACCAGGTGTACCGTGAAAAATCATCAATGAATAAAATATAGTAGCGATAGCCCCCTTTTGAACCAAAGGGAGCCGGACCCCAAACATCTGAATGAACTAAATCAAAAGGTCGCTGAGATACAGACGCACAGGTAGGATAGGGAAGCTGAATCTATTTGCCTAACCTACAACCCTGACAGTTGAAAGACACATCTCCTGAGACAGACCCCAGAAGACCACGACGGACTAAAGACGATAATTTGGAGCCACAAAGGTGACCCAGCCGATGATGCCACTGCTGGAAAGAGTCAGTGACGGAAGCAGCGACCGCAAGAGAACTGGCCGATGAAGAGGCAGCAGATGGAACACGAAGCCAGTCTAACTCCCAGAGCCCTGGAGACTCACGGCTGCGAGGGCCAGCTCCAACCAGGGCCTGTGTGTGGCGGTCCTGAACAGGACAAGAATCAGCATCAAGAATGACGCAACAACCAGAATCAGTAAGCTAACTAGCAGAAAAAAGATTCATCTTAAGGCTAGGAACATGAGAAACATCAGGAACAGAGAAAGAGGAAGTAGAGAGGGTGCCTCGACTGGAAACAGGAAGAGATGTACCATCAGCCGTGATAACACGGACAGGAGAAACGAGAGAACGAAGAGCAGAAAGAATAGAAGACGCAGAAGTCATATGAAAGGAAGCTCCAGAATCCAGATACCACGGGGCCATACCTGACTGTGCAAAAGGTGGTGGTCGCGCGGTGCCAGAAGAGGTAGACACAGGACTAGCAGTGCCTGACGAGGAAGAGCCTATAGTAGCGAGCAGACTACGAATACGCCAAAGAATATTCTGCTCAGAGAGTGCAACTGCAGAAGATCCTGAAGAACCAGCCTGCTGACGAGCGTGGAACTGCTGACGTAAACTGGGATCCCTCCTCTAGCAGCTAGAGAAATCGTGGCCAGGCTTGCCACAGTAGGAGCAGGGAGGACGAGGATGGCGGTTCTGACCGCGAGGCTGCTGAGGCTGACTCTGGCCCTGGACCGGAGGAGTAGAGAGTATAGGCGACACTGGAGACCGCAATGGAGCCGACGACACAGGAGGACCACGAGCAGCAAGTACAGAGGGAACCTCAAGAAGACCAGCACCACGAAGATGAGTCTCCTCAGCACGAAGCTCAGACCGCACCTCAGAGAGCGGGCCATGACCACGAGCAAGTAGTTGGGCGCGACGAGGCTCGAACTCCTTGCGGAGCTGAGACAAGTGATGTCTACACACTCTATTGTTCTTATAGACAGTGTTGGGCCTCCAAGTGCAGAGGTTTGTAGAGCAGTAGCAAGTTTCCCTTAAGTAGATCACCCAAGGTTTATCGAACTCAGGGAGGAAGAGGTCAAAGCTATCCCTCTCAAACAACCCTGCAATTATGATACAGAAAGTCTCTTGTGTCCCCAACACACCCAATACACTTGTCAGATGTATAGGTGCACTAGTTCGGCGAAGAGATAGTGAAATACAAGTAGTAGTGATGATTATAAGTAGCAAATGTGACTTAAAGTAAATATCGCTGCGAGCAAACATGTAACAAAACAGTAAGTAAACGGTGTGCAATGCTTGGAAACAAGGCCTAGGGATCATACTTTCACTAGTGGACACACTCCCAACAAATATAACATGATTGAACAAATAAGCAACTTCTCTTCACTATGGTACTCTGAATTACTCTCCTATTGAACAACACTAATCATTGCGTAGTGGCTACAGAAGCACCCCTTAAAGTTCATCAAGTACTTGACAAACACCACTCATAGAGATATCCAAATCAAATCACAACTCAAGATAAATATTATTGCAACTTAGACCAAGTACTAACACGGTGCACACACTGTCAACATTACACCATGAAAGGAGGAATAGATCACTTCAATACTATCATAGTAATAATTATTCTCATAATCCATAAGAGATCACAATCATAGCCTAGACCAAGTACCACCATGATGCACGCATTGTCACCGTTACACCATGGAAGGAGGAATAGATTACTTTAATAACACCACTAGAGTACACATAATATCTGAATAATAACATCTACTTGTTCAACATGATACAAAGCTCACGATCACATAAAGATCACATCATGGGAGAGAGAGGTGAACCACATAGCTACCGGCAGAGCCCTCAGCCCCGGGGATGAACTACTCCCACCTCATCATAGGAGACAGCAAGGTTGATGGAGATGGCGGTGAGGTCGATGGAGACGGCGGAGACGGCGATGGAGACCGATGGAGATGGCTCTGGGGGCACTTCCCCGTCCCGGCAGGGTGCCAGAACAGAGACTTCTGTCCCCCGAAATTTGTCTTCGACGGCGGCAGAGCTGCGGAACTGTTCTGGAAAAATCATCGACTCCCCTAGGGTTTTCCGTCCTGAGGCTTTATATATACGAAGGGGCATCGTCAGGGGACAGCCAGGGGCTCCTCACACCAGGGTGGCGCGGCCAGGGCCTGGGCCGCGCCACCTATGTGTGAGGGCGGCCTCTGGCCCCCCTCCGGCTCTCTTTCTGTCTTCAGGAAGCTTCTGGAAAAAATAAGACTTCTGGCTTTTGTTTCGCCCAATTCCGAGAATATTTCCTGTGTAGCTTTTCTGAAACACAAAAATAGCAGAAAACAGGGAACTGGCACTGTGGCATCTTGTCAATAGGTTAGTTCCGGAAATCGCATAAAAACGCCACGAAGTGTAACAAAACACAAGGCAAATGGTGCAAAAACAAGCATGGAGCATCAAAAATTATAGATATGTTTGAGACGTATCAAGCATCCCCAAGCTTAACTCCTGCTCGTTCTCAAGTAGGTAAGTGATAACAAAAGAAATAATTTTTGAGGTGACATACACCTACACAATCTTGATCATATATGTAAGCATTGTGAGCTGGGATCATAAGAACTTAAAACATGGGCATGAAAGATATAATCTTGACAATAAGAACTTAGCAACCATGTTGTAAATATGCAAATGAACACAAACAAAAGATCATGAAAATGAAACAATGAAAGTCAAACATGTGTTCGAATCATAAGGAAAAACATACAAGTGATTTTCAGCTTGTCCTTAAAAGAGAGCAAAACATAAATGCATAGGACACCTTCAAGTTTAAGAGGGCGACTAGATACAAATAATTTGAGAACAAGTGAAACCAACAATATGAATCAATCAATGAAAACTTTGGGACAATGCACATTATACTAAGAATGACAACTATGCTCTCTTAATGGTGCATAAAGATAGAAGGTGGTGACTCAACATAAAAGTAGAAGAAAGGCCCTTTGCAGAGGGAAGCAGTGATTAAACATGTGCTAGAGCTTTTCATTTGTAAAACAGAGAGATAAAAATTGATTTTGAGAGATGGTTGTCTTTGTCAACGACTGGCAATGGGGTTCTTACTATCTTCCATACAAAAGTGAAGCAAGTTTTTGAGAGAGAGATTGGCACTTTTGTGCTCTTTTATAAAGCTTGGCACTCCTCCCCACCTTTTTTTTCTTTCACAAACCATGGCTAACCGATTCCATTGGGTGCCCACCAACATTCACATACCATGGAGGAGTGCATTTTTTTTTTCTTTTTTTTCTTTTTTTTTCTTTTTGGAATAAGCAATATGGAAGATAGCAAATCCGACCACTACGTCCCCATGAGCTGAAAATAGTGTCACAAAATAAGAAGTATTTTGAAGGTTTTTGAAAGGTAGCACATGAAAATTTACTTGGAATGGCTTGAAAATACCATGCATAGGAATTTATAGTGGACACAATGGCAAACTTGGTTTCTAGGAGTTGGATGCACGAGTAGAGCTCATACTCAGTACAAAGTGAGGGCTAGCAAAAAGACTGGGAGCGACCAACTAAGAGAGCAATAACGGCCATAATCATGCAAAGCGACAAAGCAACATTAAAAGAAGCATAAGATGGCATCAAAAGTCAAAAACTAAATGATCATAGAGGCTATAGGCGACTTATTTTGTAGTCAACATGGTGTAAGCATGTGCCAAGTCAACCCAAATAAAGCATCAAAGGAGAAAACCAAATAAATGCTTCCATATAATAAAAACAACACATGATTTTTTTCAAAGGCTCATTAAGCAATCTCAGTTATTTGAGACAAGTCATGCTACCGCAAAAATCACTAAGCATACTATCAAAAAGACATCAAGCACGACATGCAAAATCCTAGGCCGCAGTCTACACAAGCTCCTTCTTGTACCACTTTTTTGCATAAAGCTTTTTCTCTTTTCCAACACCATTCGAAATTTTTATAGACACCTCTTTTGATGAAAACCAATAAAGATCAGAGGCAAAAATACACCTTGATGAAAAGATATAACAAGATCTGAACAAAAATCAAGGCGAAAAATGCAAGCTAAACGCAGTAGCAGAAAAAGAGAACACTCGTTGAAACGATAAGAGTGAAAACTAGAGTGTTCTTGGCAAATGAAAAACGCGCTCATCTCCTCCAAAAGAAACATGATGTGATCTAACCATTTATTGCAGCAAACAAAACAACACTAATAAAGAAAACAAAAACAACTGATGCTCTAAGAAAAATACATAGTGCATGAAGCAATAAAAATATAGTGTTTTGAAAGGTGACCTAATTTTTGCCGATGAAGAAGGGGGTGCCTCGGGGGCATCCCCAAGCTTTGACGCTTGTACTTCTTGGATATTTCTAGGGGTGACATGGGCATCCCCAAGCTTGAGCTTTTGTCCATTCTTCAACTCATCTCATCATTCTCCAATCCCTACACTTGAAAACTTTCTTCATACAAAACTAAACACAATCCTATTAGCAACATTAGTGTAGCATAACATATAATCAACCTCTTTTTGCTTCAGGTTTCAACCCAAAACCACCACATATATAGCATATACTACTGTAGCAACTTCCCCAAAAGTTCTGTGATCAAAAGAACTCAAAAGAAAGCGATAAAGCGGCAAACACAATTATTGGCAGAAATCTGTCAAAACAGAACAGCTGACAAAGGTCGAATTTTTAAGGGGTTTTCTGTTGCTCAAATCATAAAGTGTTCAACTAATGAAAGTTTGGATATAACCTGGGGCATATGTACAAGAAATCGCAGGTCAAAAAGATATACAGAGAATTTTCACGATTTTTTACGGTGCAGCACCGAAAATAGTTTCAGGACAGCAACATCCCCAAATCTTACCTCACTCAAATTAGAGGCTTCTCTTGGCACAAAAATAAAATAAAAAGGATAAGGAGAGGTCATTACAGTAGTAATAACTTCCAAGACTCAAATAAAAGAAAAAGTACTGAAAATAAAACAATGGGTTATCTCCCAAGAGTGTTTTTCTTTAACGCCTTTGAGCTAGACGCAGTAATTTGCAAAGATGCTCATGTGGGCGCCATATGAGAGCTTGAGGCAAATGCGCCATATAGGAACTTAAAGCAATAGAGAGCATCAAAAAGCAGATATGAAAGACATTTAAATCTAAACCACTTCCTATGCATAGGAATCTTGTAAGAAAATAAATCAACGAGGCACATAGTAGCAAGCATGGATAGATAAAACAAGTGCCACTTCAAGATTTGCAACATAAAAAGGGGAAACTTAATATTGTTGAGATCCATCAAACCATGTTTCCCTCTCTCATAATAACTTTCAGTAGCATCATGAATAGAATTAACAATATAACTATCATATAAAGCTTCCCTATCATGAGCCACATGCATAAAAGAATTAATACTCCCCACATGACCAATAGTAATAGGAGTAGATTCAACAGAATAATTATTCTTATCACCATAATCATCAAAAACAGGAGGCATATTGTAATCACAACTAATTTTCTCCTCAAAAGTAGGTGAACTAAAAATATTATACTCATCATCATAACCATCATAAACTAGAGGTTTAGTATCAACACAAGCTAGAAAGCAACTATTTCGCAAAGCATACTCATCAAACATATCATCATAAGAAGGAACATGGATAGTACTAATGGTACAACAATTATTAACCTTAGAATTGGTACCAAAAAGATTTTCAATATCAAAAGTAGAGTGCTTTTCCCAATCATGATCACTAACATAGGTAACAGGCATAGGAACATCATCCCAATCAGAATTATCATAATCTATAGCAGGATCATAACGCTTAGGGGAAGATACCGTGTCCTCTCTCCTTTTACTCCTCTTCTTCTTCTTCTTCTTCATACTCTTCTTACTCTCTCCTTTAGGAGGGAGAGACTTGAAGGGCATCTTCTCCACATATTCTCTAGGAGGGAAAGGCATCTTCTCCACATAATCTGGTTTGCTGATAGGAACAACAGAAGAAACTTTGGAGGATTCCTCCTCTCTATTAATAAGATCAAAACATCTATTAGTCCGGTCATAGCTTGGCAAAATATCAAGTTTTATAAGATTTTGTATGTAAGTATTTGCAAGGCAATCTTTAGCACAATAGAGACGACAACCACGAAGGGTGCTATTAATATCAACATCATTCATATCTATCAAAGCAATCTTTCTAGATATCTCGTCACACGCCAAGAACAAAGCGAGCTCATCATGCTGATTGGGAGTAATCTTGTCATCACAATACATACTTAAGGTACTAGAAGAGTAACTATTAGGGCTTGAGCATTGGAAATTAAAATGACCTATGTCATTGCAATGTTTACAAAGAAAAGGATAAAGCTTACAAACCCTTTCACCAAGCACATCTAGATCCTTGAGCCACATACTAGTTTCTTCATTTACGTGGGTGATGCAATAATCTTCCTTGTTGTAACTCTGTTCACAAGGTCTATGTATTCCACAAAAATTAACATGCTTATAAGAAATAGTACTTTTAGAAGTTTGAGCATGTTTATTGCAATCATCAACAACAATATCACTTTCTATGCAAGTGTCCTTAAAAGGTTCATGATACACGTCCCCATTTCCTTTAGGAACATTCATATGGGAAGCAAAGGCTTTAAAGCAATCAACCATAATTTGAGGATCAAGACCATATTTAGCACTAAGCTCTTGAAAATTAGTAGTTTCAGCGAAAGACTTAATGCAATCAAACTCATAATTCATACCTGATCCTTTACCTTTGTCGCTATCCCAACCTTCAATATTGTTTTGAATTGTCTCAAGCAGATCCCACTTGGTGTCAATATCCTTGCTTGTGAAAGACCCATCAAAGCATGCATCTAGATAGTCCTTGTAATATCCTGAAAGCCTTGCATAAAAATTATTAATAACAATATTACGGGGAAGATCATGAATAGGACATTTGAGCATTAGTGACTTCAATCTTCCCCACGCTTGGGCAATGCTTTCTCCATCATGAGGCCAAAAATTGTATATCTGATTATGATCTTTATGAATTTCACTTGGAGGATAAAACTTGGAATAAAAGAGAGGTAAAATTTCCTCCCACTCAATAGATGTACCATCCTTCAGCAGCCGATACCATTCCTCAGCTCTGCCTTTGAGTGATAAAGAAAATAGCTTCTTCTTAACTTGGTTCATCGAAATACCTGCACACTGGAACAACTCGCATAATTCATGTATAAAGAGCAAATGATCACCAGGATGGACAGTTCCATCTCCTAAATAGCAGTTATTCTTAACACATTCAACAATCTTCATATGTATTTTAAAAGGATGAGGAGCACAAGCATCACTAGAAACATTACATATGGGAGATAAAATATTATCAGAACAGACCTTCTCCACTAAAGCTGGGGGACTAAAAATATCATACTTAACAAAACCAGCTTCCCCAAGCTTAGACTTTTCTATAGCATTAGCATTAACAGTATTCAAAGCATTCGTACTAATAACATTGCTATGCGAAATAAGCTCCAAAGGTTTTTTAATTTTCTCTTCAAATCTAAAATCAGGAAAAAGACTAAAGAACTCTTTGTTTTCCATTAAGCCTAACTAGTGAAAATAAAAACAAGAAACAAAAAGATATAATTGCAGAATCTAAAGGAAATAACTCTGAGCACTCACACAGGAGGATGCGAGTACCTTTTACCTTACCTCCCCGGCAACGACACCAGAAAAGAGCTTGATGTCTACACACGCTTCTGTTCTTGTAGACAGTGTTGGGCCTCCAAGTGCAGAGGTTTGTAGAGCAGTAGCAAGTTTCCCTTAAGTGGATCACCCAAGGTTTATCGAACTCAGGGAGGAAGAGGTCAAAGCTATCCCTCTCAAACAACCCTGCAATTACGATACAGAAAGTCTCTTGTGTCCCCAACACACCCAATACACTTGTCAGATGTATAGGTGCACTAGTTCGGCGAAGAGATAGTGAAATACAAGTAGTAGTGATGATTATATGTAGCAAATGTGACTTGAAGTAAATATCGCTGCGAGCAAACATGTAACAAAACAGTAAGTAAACGGTGTGCAATGCTTGGAAACAAGACCTAGGGATCATACTTTCACTAGTGGACACACTCCCAACAAATATAACATGATTGAACAAATAAATAACTTTTCTTCACTATGGTACTCTAAATTACTCTCCTATTGAACAACACTAATCATTGTGTAGTGGCTACAGAAGCACCCCTTAAAGTTCATCAAGTACTTGACAAACACCACTCATAGAGATATCCAAATCAAATCACAACTCAAGATAAATATTATTGCAACTTAGACCAAGTACTAACACGGTGCACACACTGTCAACATTACACCATGAAAGGAGGAATAGATCACTTCAATACTATCATAGTAATAATTATTCTCATAATCCATAAGAGATCACAATCGTAGCCTAGACCAAGTACCACCATGATGCACGCACTGTCACCGTTACACCATGGCAGGAGGAATATATTACTTTAATAACACCACTAGAGTACACATAATATCTGAATAATAACATCTACTTGTTCAATATGATACAAAGCTCATGATCACATAAAGATCACATTGTGGGAGAGAGAGGTGAACCACATAGCTACCGGTAGAGCCCTCAGCCCCGGGGATGAACTACTCCCACCTCATCATAGGAGACAGCAAGGTTGATAGAGATGGCGGTGAGGTCAATGGAGATGGCGGAGACGGTGATGGAGACCGATGAAGATAGCTCCGGAGGCACTTCCCCGTCCCGGCAGGGTGCCGGAACAGAGACTTATGTCCCTCGAAATTTGTCTTCGACGGCGGCGGAGCTGCGGAACTGTTCTGGAAAAATCGTTGACTCCCCTAGGGTTTTCCATCCCGAGGCTTTATATAGGTGAAGGGGCGTCGTCAGGGGGCAGCCAGGGGCTCCTCACACCAGGGTAGCGCGGCCAGGGCCTGGGCCGCGCTACCTATGTGTGAGGGCGGCCTCTGGCCCCCCTCCGGCTCTCTTTCGGTCTTCGGGAAGCTTCCGGGAAAAATAGGACTTCTGGCGTTTGTTTCGTCCAATTCCGAGAATATTTCCTGTGTAGCTTTTCTGAAACACAAAAAATAGCAGAAAACAGGGAACTGGCACTGTGGCATCTTGTCAATAGGTTAGTTCCGGAAATCGCATAAAAACGTCACGAAGTGTAACAAAACACAAGGCAAATGGTGCAAAAACAAGCATGGAGCATCAAAAATTATAGATACGTTTGAGACGTATCAACGAGAACTCATATACACGCTGAAACTCCAGATCAGCGCACACAGTCAGACAGCAAGGACAAGTGGCACACACAGCTGTACAAAGAGAATCAAGCTGTCGCCAGATAGCAGCACTCTGAGTGTAGAACTCATCAATGGTAGAATCACCCTGCTGAAGAGCATGCTCCTGGCGAACCACAGACAGGTAAAGAGCATCCCCAGACGGCTGATAGCGCTGACGAAGAAAGGCCCACTGAGCAGCAACAGTGGGAAGACCCATGAACTCAGTAGCATGCTGAGGCAGAACACTGGAAGTAAGAACAGCAGCAGCACGAGCATCCTCATCTATCCACTGAGTGTAGTCAGTCAGATCCAGCCGGTAGGTCGCAAGAGCGTCAGAATACTCCTGGACATGCCGGTCATACTCAGCCAGAGCAGTAGCATCAACACTCTTGGCTGCATCCTTGGCCTCCTGAGTAGCATCGGGGGCAAGGGCAACGGGCGTCGGTGGAATAGGCGCCGTAGGAGCAGTGGGGCGCGGCGGACAGGGGACCTCGCCGGAAAGCACACCCCAAAGACGAAGACCGCGCATGTGGACGCGCATAAAGGCAGCGAAATCAGGGTAATTCGCGCCATCAAAGATCACCAGGCAGCGAGCAATCGCAAGGTAGCCCGACGACGACGAAGAAGAAGACATTTTTTTTTTGGTAATCACGAAACAGATCTCAGCAGCAAATCAATCTGGAGACTCGGGATCGGGACTCGATCCGGGCGGCAGAGGTAGCGATCCAATCCGGGCAGCAACGGCAGCAACGGCCCAATGGGCCAGCAGGACTCGCCAACTCGATCCGAGGGAGTCGGCCAGACGGGGCCAGACGAGGACGAGGGCGAGGATCGAGGACGAGGCAGAGGATCGTGGCCAGACGGGGGCGGGGATCGCCTGCGTGAGGCCGGAGCAGAGGCGGGCTCGGGGCGGGCCCTGGCGACCGGACCGAGGCGAGCAGAGACTGGGGGTGAGCAGAGACAAGGACGGGATCGATCTGATCCAGAGATGTCGACTAGCGGCGGAGACTGGGGAAGAGCTCGCGACGGGGATGACGAAGGACTCGACCAGCAGCGGCTATAACGGGAACCGGCGACGGAGGCCGGGGCGATCTAGCGGCGGTGGTCACAAGCAGAGGATCGTGGGAACCGGCTCTGATACCATGTTAGGAATAGACAAGTTGTATTCCCTGGGGGCTAAAGGCCACAACATATAGTTACTTGTACAGGTGAGAATATGCAGGAAACCCCCTAACAGGTGGGGAAAATACACATATACAAATATACATCTAACAGAATCCACCATAAAACTTTAGCCTAAAGGATAATTTGTTATTGTTTCTTCGTGTGTGATAACAAAAACAACATATCTTACTTTCATGTCAAGTTATGTTAGCAAGGTTGTCCTATGTAATAATTACTTTACAGTGAAGGAACCATGTTGAAATTCTGACTATTAGGGAACCGTAATCTTCTAAATGTATTTGTGCAGGAACCTAGTGTGCTCATTGGTCAGATCTAGAACATGAATTTAACAATGAATATCCCCGATGGTGTTAGCTTCCATTTGACAACATCATCATGCCCTGATAGCTTCATGTGCATAAGACGTTGGACCAAATGTAAGCATCTTTCCCATTTATTTCATGTCAAGTTCCTCCCTAAACCTGTGTTAAGAGGCACACTTGACATGATATTTGCTACCAAAACTCCTTTTCTTTGAAAAATCTTGTAAAGAGTTGGTGTTACTCAGAAAGGGGCACTTGCCCTAACTGAGTATCTTCCCTTAACATACTGTTGAAACCATTTCCTATTTCGAAATATCCAGTTGCTAAAATAGTTGTCATTTAATTTTATCAAACCTTTCTAAAATGGTCAGTCAATTGGATTTGCAGTTACTTGTGACAAAGTTTTAGAATGTTACCATGTATTTTCTTAAAAACTATTTCCATAATCCCTCCTCGTTGAGCAGCTTGAAAGCCACTTGTTTCGTAATCATTTGTTTTTTAACTTAAGAACTTCGAGAACCAAACCACCTTTTGTCCTACAAATTAAGGTCCATCGAGCATTGTAAATTATCAATTTTTTTCTTTTCCTCCTGGCGTCTAGTATTAAATCGCCCAAAACTAGCATAGGTAGAGGCTCACCCTCACATATGCGCACCAATTCAGCGGATCTCGGGTTTTTTGCCGTCTTGGCCGCTCCATAAACCGCAAGTGACGCCCATTTAAATTTCTCCATTTCAGAAGAAACATAAAATTGACACATCGATCTCCCACAATCATACTCTGTATTTGAAGTGATGATATGTTAATCCTGAAGAGAAAATTTCCCAGACCTCCCTATAGGAGCTAAACAACACCACTCGAAATCTAGCCCTCTGGCTAAATCATTCAGAAATGGGGTCACAGTTTTTTATCTCCCGTCTCTAAGATAGAAAAAAACAATAGCGTGTGCTCACTAATTGTTCAAGAACCCCAGCTCCTTGAGATTTTTGCATGTTTTTTCAATAAAGGATGTTTTATTAATTAAGAGTTATGCCTTACACCCGGCCTCCACATAAGTAGAATTTTTGCATGTTTTTGTACCTAATTGAAAATTTTCGTCTTTCTTGCGTTTGGCCTTGAACATAACAACAACAACATACTCTACATGCATCCTCCAATTATGCGTAACAAACTTACAACCGTTAGTTGCTTAGCCATGAAGTGATCTTAATCAAGTACTGTACGTACTATCCCACGCATGGTATCGAAGCATCTTGATTATCTGAGAAAGAAGGAACCCCTATGTAGTTGACCAAGAGATGAAGGCCACTAGCTAGAGTTTGGTTAGAGCGTGCACCTTTCCCGGATTCTGGATCGATGTACATCAAACCAACAAGCTACTGTAGTTAGTAATTGGTTAAACCCTGGCCCTATAAATTGACACCATCCCATGTTCACCATCACCACGACTAGGCGAGCACACAGAAACCTAGCTCACAACTCGTAGCCGTGCCAAAGATGGCCCGGCAGGAGTTGATTGTGGCAGTGTTCGCCGGTTTGGTGGGCATATGCGCCTTTGCTGCCGCCGTCGACGCCGCTGGCACGAAGGGGCCGCCCACTTTGCCGCCGCCGTTGAAGTTCGGGAAGAGGGACCAACAGCTCACCTGCAAAGGTGACAAAAACAGCCAGTTCTGCCAGGGCATCTGCCCGATCAAGTGCCCCGGCAAGTGCCTGGTCCTCTGCCCAGGCTGCATAACATACTGCGGTAAGTAACTAATTATGCATGCACACTTATACTCCTGCATCCTATTTACATTTAGATACATATTTACTCCCCTCTGACGCTCCAGTTGGAGGTGCTTACATTTCCATTTTCTAGCTACATTCCTATTGACATTCACTAGCTACTTTCTTTTCAAGAGTGCGATGTCTTCCCCGGCGTCTCCTGCGGGGACCCGCGTTTCACGGGCGCCGACGGCAACAACTTCTACTTCCATGGAAAGAAGGATCAGAACTTTTGCGTCGTCTCCGATGCTGGCCTCCACATCAATGCCCATTTCATCGGCAAACGCAACCCTGCCATGCGTCGTGACTTCACCTGGATCCAGGCCTTCGGCATCCGCTTCGCCGATCACCGCCTATACATGGGCGCCCAGAAGACCGTCAAATGGGACGACGATGTCGACCGCCTCGAGCTGACCTTTGACGGCATGCCAGTCGAGATCCCCGCCGAGATTAGCAATCAGTGGCAATCCACCTCCGTGCCTGGGTTGACCATAACCAGGACCTCCATGACCAACCGCATCGAGGTCGAGCTCAAGGGCGTGTTCAGCATCCATGCCAGTGTGGTTCCCATCACGGAAGAGGACTCTCGTATCCACAGCTACGGCGTGACGGAGGACGACAGCCTCGCCCACTTCGACCTCGGGTTCAAGTTCTACGACCTCACCGATGATGTCCACGGTGTGCTCGGTCAGACCTATCGCACTGATTACATCAACAAGCTCAGTGTGGGCGCAAACATGCCCATCATGGGTGGTGCTCCCAGCTACGTCACCTCCGACATCTTCGCCACCGACTGCAAGGTAGCCAGGTTCGGCCACCAGGCCGGAATCTCCATGGTCACTACGAGGGCCAGTTAAACATCATGCTTCGACGGCTAGCCCCTGAAACTAGCCCGACTTTAACTAAGTTGTACTCCTACTGGCTACTGATGATGCCAAAATGGTACTTAACGTACATGTCTTTTAAATACGCATGATTACTCACACTGTAGACAAAAGTTGCGCAATTGTTATATTGAAATAAATAAAAACTGATTAATGGAGATGACGAGAAGATGTATTACCTTGCAACTACTGATGAAATTATTTTACAAACATTCAAAACTTATAATTCAAGATTTTAATAAGATCTGAAAAATTGTAGAGAACTCCAAACTCCAATGATGTATACTACAAACATGCATATTCTCATTGCAGATACTCAAACTGCTTTTATAAGAGGTAGATATATTATGGAAGGAATTGTGATTCTGCATGAAACAATTCATGAAATTCATCACAGGAAAATGTCTGGTGTGCTGTTCAAAATTGATTTTGAAAAAGCATATGACAAAGTAAATTGGGCTTTCCTGTATCAGATGATGCAGGCAAGAGGACTGGGTGATGTTCTCTGTGATTGGATAATGAAGGTTGTCAGGCGAGGTAGATGCGCTGTTAAAGTCAATGACACAATTGGTCCTTATTTCCCAACCTATGCAGGGGTCAGACAGGGGGATCCTCTGTCTCCAATCCTGTTTGATATAGTTGGAGATGGACTTGCTATGCTAACCAAAAAAGCTCAGTCAGAAGGTTTAGTGAAAGGATTAGTGCCACATTTGGTGGATGGAGGTGTGTCGATTCTACAGTATGCAGATGACACGATACTTCTGCTGGATGATGATCTGGAAAGTGCTAGGAATATAAAATTTATTCTCTGTTTGTTTGAGCAGATCTCTGGCTTGAAAATCAACTTCCATAAGAGTGAGATTTTCTGCCTTGGGGCAGCTAGGGAGAAAGCCTAAATGTACAGTGAGATTTTCACTTGTCCTGTGGCAGATTTTCCCATGAAATATTTGGGCATGCCAATTGATGGAAAAAACTAGCTGTCTCACAGTGGGATCCTGTTGAAGAGAAATTTGTGAAAAAGATTGCTGGATGGAAAGGTAATATGCTCTCCATTGGAGATAGGGTGACTTTAGTGAATGTTTGCTTGAGCAGCATTGCTCTATACATGCTGTCTTTCCTGGAGGCACCAAAAGGTTTTATCAGCAAAGCAGATATGCATAGGAAAAGGATGGTTTGGCAAGAGATTGATGGAAGGAAAAGATACCATCTGGTAAATTGGCACACTGTGTGCTTACCAAAGGATTGTGGAGGTTTGGGTGTTTTGGATTTGAGTACTATGAATAAAAGTCTTCTGTGTAAGTGGCTTTGGAAATTGAAAAACACTGAAGGTACCTGGCAGCAGTTGCTGTCCAGAAAGTATCTTCAGAATCAGGTGTTAGCTAATGCAACTGTGGGGCAAGGTTGCTCCCATTTTTGGCAAGGTTTAATGTCAGTTAACCCAATCTTCCAACAGCACACTGAGAGAATTACAAGAAATGGTGAAAAAAATTATTCTAGACTGACAAGTGGGTGAATGATTCACCTTTAGCTGTTCAGTTTCCTAGATTATATTTGCTGTCTTTCCAGAAGGATATCACTGTTAAGAAAGCAAAAAGTGAAGGCTAGGAGGTGTTCCAATTCAGAAGGCTACTTTATGGTGAAACTTTGCAGCAGTGGCAAGAAGTTAAAAGATTAGTGGATGATTTTCAACTTGTTGATGAAGCTGATGGGGTGAAGTGGAAGGTTGGATCTAGTGGAAAGTTTAGAGTTAAAGATCTATATTTACAGTTGAGGGCAGAAGGAAGTTTTCCTCAGAAATTTCTGTGGAAAATCAAAATTCCCATGAAGGTCAGAATTTTCTTGTGGGAGGTGCTTAAAAATAGCATCTTAACCAAAGACAATCTATTAAAAAGGGGATGGACTGGTAATGAGCAGTGTCAATTCTGTTGTGAGAAGGAAACTATTAACCACTTGCTGTTTGGCTGTGGTCTAGCCAAGCTGGCTTGGCAGGTGGTGCTATGTGCTTTTCACCTTAATCGTCCCCCAAATAGAGTTGATGATTTGTTTGGGGGGTGGATAAAATCCTTCCCTCTTAACCTGAGAAATCTAGTGCTTTGTGGTGCTGGGGCTCTCTACTGGATCCTTTGGAAGACCAGAAATGATGCTTGCTTTAATCAAAAATTTCCAAATGACCCTGCAAATGTGATTTACAGGCTTTGTAATGTTCTTACTGGTTGGGCTATATTGCAGACAGACCAAGACAGAGAAAAGGTTGAAGCTGGAGTTGAAAAGTTGAAGATGGTGATCAGGGAGGCTTACTCGAGGTCTCATGGTTGGGCTCCTAGAGTGCTTCAGATCACTGGATAAAAATGCTTCCCCTGCTATTTTCTTTTGTTGGTTGCTGATCTTGATGTCAAGTATGTGTGGCAGGTTTTAGCTGTTGGTTTTGGTTGCCTGTGGAACTTGTAATTCAGTTAAAACTCTGTCGTCTGTAGACTCTGGCCCTGCGTGGTCTGTGGGTTCTACTGCTGCTGTTCGAGAGTTTTGATTTGTGACAGGGGTTGTAGGCCTTCTGTCTTTCAACTCTCTTTTCCTTTGGTTTGTAAAACATTGGCGGTTTCTATAATGGAAATCGATGGGTTTTGACCCGTTGGGTCAAAAAAAAAAATTTACCATTTTGACTAGATCCCGAGACACCTAGGCGATTAGATCTCTTCCTGCCTCTCGTCGGCGCTGCCTCAGATCGCATCGTCTCTGTGGTGTTTTGGCCATGGAGGCGCGGTGGATCTCGACCCTTGTCAGTGGGAGGGCTCCGCCCCCTGTTTTGAGGGTTCTGTTCTTTGTCTTTAGGGTCAAGGTTTGTAGTAGCGCCGCTCAGGTGGTGGTGGTGGCGCCTCATCCAATAAGGTCTCCCCAGCTTCAACCCCATCTCGGCGGCAACACCGAGAGGCTTGTGGGAGTGGTGTGGTCTTCGAGGATTTCGTCTGGCTGTGGGGGTCTTCGGATTGTCAAGGAGCTTCATTGCCAGTTATTCCTTCTTTTTCGTCTTTGGGACAGATGCGGTCTTCTTGACCTATTTGGCGACTTCCCGTCTGTAACCAATAATGTCGGGCCAAATTAGGGAGGAGCTGCAGCGGTGGCGTGCCATCGACATGGTCTGGAGGTTGAAGATGAAGGGCTTCTCAAGGCTCTCGTTGTAATTTTCCTTTTTCCAGGGTATTTTGTATTGTCAGTTGTTTCTTTTAATGCCAATGTCCTATTCACAAAAAAAAACAAGAACAACTTTGTATTCTCGGCTGCACAAAAATGGGAAAATCTGACAAATTTTCTATTTAATAGTGCTTCATTTCAACACTATAAGATTTGTTTGATTATAGCATTTTTGTAGCCTAGAATGTAAAGTAGTTCTTATTAAGATTTTACATTTTTTCGAAATGGGGTGACCCCGGCCTCTACATCAATTGATGCATACGACATTTATTAAAACTCAGTCTCAAAAGAGTATTACAAATTATTACCAATCATGGATCGCACAAAGTATCCACATAAACCAGCCATCTAAAAAGACCTAACAAAGTGCACCGCCAGAAGTTCATGGTGTTATCTGTCTCTCAGTTTGCCAGCTGCATCGGCTATAGAAATCCTGTGCTATCATCCCCAAACGGTTGCACCCAGTATCCATGTCCTAGCGTTGCACCTCCGGCTGCAGATAAGACCACATATAGATCCAGTGGGTAACCAAAGGGATAACCTGCAAAAATGATGGATGGCTTCTTTTGTTAAAGATAAAATCATTCTGAACATTCCAAATTGCCCATAATAAAGCACACACACCAACTCTAATGTGGTCTTTATCCTTTTTTGTAACTCCATTTAACCAATTCCTAAATAAATTTGTGATATTCCAAGGAGGGGGAATATTAAAACTTAAAAGTCATATGAATAATTCTCCAAATAATTCTGACAAAGGACATGAGAGGAACAGATGTTGTATTGTCTCATCATGATCACAAAAACAACACTTAGAGGATCCATGCCAACCTCATTTGCAAAGATTATTTTTGGTTAAAATCACTTCCTTATGAAGTAACCACATAAAAATTCTAATTTTCAGTGGAACCATGATCTTCCAAATATAATTTTTAGGATACACCCTGTGCCCATTTATTAAATCATTGTACATTGATTTCATAGAAAAAAATTCCCGATGTAGTTAGAGCCCATTTAAAAGTATCAACTTGATCAGTTAATTGGACTCACATTAAACATATGACCAGGTGTACGCATCTATCATGTGTATTACCAGAAAAAATCCTCCTAAAACCTATATTCAAAAGAGTCAAGCTGAAGACATCACCACAATAACATTTGTATGATTCACAACATTATATAAGGAAGGATATTGATCCTTTAGAGGCGCATCCCCTAGCGAAGTGTCTTCTCAAAATCTAGTATTTTGCCTGTTGTCAATGTTAAAAGAGCCTCTACTAAAGAAATCACATTTAACTTTCATTAAACCTTTCCAAAAAAGATGAATCTGTGGGCTTAGCTGAAACCTGGGATAAAGTTTTATGTTTTAGGTATTTGGTTTGGATTAGCTCTTGCCAAACACCTTCTTCATTCATAAGTTTATATAGCCACTTGCTAAGTAAACTCTTATTTTTTAACTCTAACACTTCCACTCCAAGAACTACCTGATCCTTAGGTCTACAAATAATGTCTCTTTTGGTTAATCTATATTTCTTCTTATGACCATTACTTTTCCAAAAGAAACGAGATCTGAAGTAATCTAAGCTTTTTCTGACCCCTATGGCCCCGCTTGGTATGTTGGGTAGATTTCTGCCCCGTTCCTAAATACCTGGCCCTCTCAGGAAAATTAGCGTGGCCTCCGGAGGTCCGTGAAAATTTCCGGCGGTTTTGACTAAAATCCGATAATCCAGGCGAGGCCAATAGGTATCTCCAAGAAAGACAGCATAAACATCGGCAAGCTAGTGAGCACTGAACTTGTTAGAATAAATCTATCACCATAGGACAACATCTTCCCTGCCCAACAGCAAAGATTCTTCTCAAATCGATCTTCTGTCGGCTTCCACTCACCATATTTATGTTTATGATAGTGAATAGGTATCCCAAGATATCTTAATGGTAGTTCACGTATATGGCACCCAAATAGAATTTTATACTCTTCCTCTATCTCTTTAGCTTTACCGAAAAAAATAATTCACTCTTATGAAAGTTTATTTTTAATCCTTGAAAGCTGCTCAAAAATACACAAAACCAACTTCATGTTAAGTGCCTTATTAAGATTTTACATGATTGTGGTATACACCATTGGCTACCTTTAAAAAAATTCTTCAGATATTTATTTGTATAAATATAATTTCTAAATATTTGTAAATAAAGGGCTACATATAGCTCGTCCTCCATAGTCCACTCCATGTATACATAGTATTCCTACTATAGCTTTTTTACAAAGGACGAAAGAGGATTTTGCCGAGTATGCTCGGCAAAGGCCAAAAATATATACGGTGCCATCTCTGTCATGTGCTAAACTAGGCAAAGAGGTCAAGGCGAATGTCCAGTTTGCAAACAAGGTTGCCGCGTGTATTTTCCTGGAACTCGTTAAATAGTTTGTTGAGTGTCGTACCGGCTTTGTCAGCAAAAAAAAGTAACTTGATGGCGAGGTGATTGATGCAAACAGAAAGCCACGTGGCGCCTAGGTTTGCCGAGTGTTCGCTGAAACACTTGGCAAGCACATGGCACGATCTGGTGTGTCCTGGGAGTGTCCTGAGAGGGTTGGACCAAATGATCACTTTGTCATGCACCAAAGTAACCAACAAACGGTGGGGTATTCGCCATGTGTTCTGAAAATACTCGATAAACCGTGAGGACTGTGTCATGTGTTAAAAACACTTGGCCAACTATGGAACTTTGCCTAATCTATCTATCTATCTACTATATACTAAAAGCACAATACAGGGGTCTAAAGTAGAGACACCACGTTAATCCACATCATCCAAATTAATTTTAATAGTTAGATCTAAAATATGTGACTGAGATTTAATGAGACATTAGTAGTTACGTAACATTGTAAGTCCGTTTGACACGGTCAAGAGTACATCGTCCAACACGTACATGCCCAATACGCGAATAAACTCATAGTTTTTTTCTAGGGTCAAAATCAGTTTGATTTCCATAGGACTCTACACGTGCCTCTTGACCACAGGACTCTAGCCGTGCCTCTTGATCAGAAGAGCAAGCAAAATTAGTTTACTTTTCATAGGACTCTGGGCGTGCCTCTTGAATAGAAAAAAAAACTAGGATGCTAGCTTACTAAAACGTGGTGTACACAGTCTTAAAAAACTAGGTATGTTTGACGTGTACTATCAGTAAAAAATACGGAGTAATAAGTTTGATGATATTTCATATCTCATCAAAAGCTAAATGGTTCTTTTCCCTATAAGAGTAATGAGCCATGTGGTGCGTGGACTATCTAAATACGAGAGTATGTGTTCTATCTTATTGACAAAGCTGAGCGAGTGTTTGCTTGAAAAAAGTACATATTTATCAATATTTTGTTTCTCTATGCCTCCTCTGTGATGTGGGAACTGTCAAAAACTATACGAGTAATCAAATGAAATTTATATAAAAAAATAGACTACAAAAGGCCTAAAGTATATATATGAACATTTTGGAAACTATTGTCTACAACTTTCACTTTAAGTATGCACAAACATTAGGTTTCTACACCTTATTATCCGCTAAAGGTAAAAAAGCAAGCGGAAATTTAGATTGCTAACGATTCTTCTAGATGTGCACCCAATCTACTATCTACTAAAAGCACAATACGGAGGTCTAAAATAGAGACACCACGTTAATCCACATCATCTAAATTATTTAGACGGTTAGATCTGTAATTAATGATTGAGATTTAAAGATAAAAGTGTTACGTACAACTTATTCGTGTACGAACGACCAAAGCTAACACGTGATAGCTGTCCGGGCCATGTACGTGATATACACCCGGCCACCGTACGTGAAAAAAAAAAGCTTAGTCAGACCCGGCCACTCTATGTGCAAAAAAAAAAAACTTAGTCAGCTATCCTTTGTGTTTTGAATCCATGTGTAATAGCATGTTCTAATACTTATGGCTATCATATATATGTACATAAATAATTCTACTATTGTGTATAAATATTATTGGAAAACATTAACACAAGTAGAGAAGGTGTAAACCAGGTTTATACAAATCATTGAAATTGAAACAATTCCAGCAATGTTGTTTAAAAAAATTAAAACTGAAAAATAATAAAAATCGACAATCTGATTTTCATTTAGTAAAACTAACTTCAATGCAAAACGATATGAAAATGAGCAAAATAAAAAATTGTGATTTAGGTGAAATGAGCAATCTGTTTCCATTTGTTAAATTAATATAATTAGAAAATGGATATTGATTGATAAAAATATAGGTCAATGGAACAAAATGAGATTGAGAAAAACAAAAAACCTATGACAAGAATAAATCTAAAATATACTTTAATAAATATGCGGGGTCTAACAGAGGGCTCCAGGTTGAGCCATATATATCATGTAAAATAATTCAACTCGCATAGCCTCATACAAGGAGATATAAGGATGACTAAGTGTTTAAAATAAAAGAAAACTTGGATAGACTGGACTCTCAAGTAAAGACACGTGGACTCAACTATTCAAAACAATATCGCGTGCACATCAAAGTTATATCACATGACCCTAGGTATATGCATGTATGGTAATTTAAGAATCCATGTGTTGTTACACCATGCATGCTGATATCTTAAATCAGCTGATCGAGTCCTCTCTCATATATTCTCATATACACAAGTGTTAATTTTTAAAAAGAATTAAGCAATCATTTTGTAAGTAACTTGGAGGTACATCACATGCCGTATGAGTCTTATTTTGCGAAATTTTCTTACAGACATAATCATAATTCATTATAATTGTATCTGTGGAAAAATAAATATATTTTTAAAATATTATTCAGATGTTTCGCTCGCAAATGCGAGGGCCACCATGCTAGTTTTATGACAAAAATAGAATGAAAGTTTGACACTTGGGAATGAATAATTAAGTCCTTACAAATTTTAATTTTAATTCAAAAAACTACCATAGGAATATAAATGTTGTTTAGACCTGGCCGCGAGTATAAAATAACTTGACTAAAGAGTGAGGATAGTAGGGGAGTTAAGCAAAATAGGAAAAAAAATGATGATACCTCATTTACGAGAATTGTAAAACTATGTTGTTTCTTAACCCGTAACTGAGACAATGTGATGACCATCGAACCGTATCTTTATTCCTCTAGCACTTCCAACCAATCGTGACGATGCCCTTGCATTTGCGAGGGCCAGTGTGCAAGTTTTTAACAAAACACTCAGAAAGCCATGGGGAATTTCCCAAGTGTTCAGATAAAAATCTTGCAAACCGAAGATGATTTACAATGTGATACAGAAATACTCGGCAAACATGTTGCCATTTGTCCCTCTGTTTCCTCCGTCCGGTTAGACGTCGGTCCACTTTTATTTGGCCAAATGCGTATGGAATACACATGACAAAGACTTTGTCGTGCTCCAGTAGAAAAACACTTGGCAAAAAGAATTTGTTGACGCGGTCTTTACCCTGATTGCCGACTTTAACACTTGACAAGCCGTTTGTCCAAGCTTTTTTATTTTTCCAAGTAAATATCTCCTATAGTGGCCCCTGGTATCTAGCACTGGCATAACTTAGTTGTTTCGTGGGTTAGAATAATTAAGTTGTTCCGTTGATGCCAACATGAGATGTAATGCGCATGATCGCTCGATGCAGACATAACTTGTGGAATTGCAATTATGGAATAATTTAGAGAGGTTAATTTAGGCGGTGACAATAAGTGTTACATTTGATTCACTGACTATGTTCATTCAAGAACCTCGGTATTGGTCAAGGAACAGAATAGTTTAGTGTTAATTATTCGTTGATGTCGAACAAATTGACTTATGGAAAAATAAACAAAACCGCAAAGCCATCCACACAAGATGTGTGTCACGGCCGTATCTCCACAAACCTACCATGCACCTTATGATCATGGATCATAATCCATGATATAGGGACATGTGAAGGAATAATAAAAACAATGCTACTACTATAAAGAGCATTCAAGATGGGATTGCCAAACATGCACCAATGTTGAGGGGTTCACTGGAGCTTGAACTTGGGATTTTCATCCCCTTGCCGAGCTTCGAGCCAACACCTTCAACCAGGTCATGATGCATGCATGCAAAAATTGTCTACTTGAGTCGCAAAAGCGAAATGATGGGTTCTAACTTGGAGTACGTGCATTTTTTAAATCTTTCACTCTCAACAATGCCTCTATAGGCTTACAGTATCTCACTAGCCAGAATCCATAGGTGAGGAAGTCTGATGGCCCCAAGAAGCAGGACAATGCCAAGAACGGACTAAGAACCCCGTCCCCATCTTCGCTTACTTCACAGCTTTCAATCAATCCGAACACACTCCACCCACTCTCAACAATGCCTCTAGAGGAAAGGGTGTTTCACATGTTATGAACAAATCCAAACACATTCCACCCATGCAGATCTTCCAACCCCATCAACGGGTTCGATGCCCTGATGTCTTACATCACGGCTCTCTCCATTGAGAAGTTGGTGCAGCGAGGAATTGAGGTGGCACCACGAGAATCATGGAGGAGGGCCCCCACATAAGTGATCCATTGAGGGGAGAGGTTGTCGCCTCTGCCTTGAGGACCTAGCGCATCCATGTGGGTGGCACCACATGCTATTGAGGAGGTCGGCGATCAAGGAGTGTCACTGTGGATGAGCTAGTGCAGCCACCTCTTGAGGAACCGACGCTGCTAAGCATGGAGCAGGGTCGTACACATGGTTGATGCCTTTAATTTTTGTTATTACTTCTACTTTAAATCAGATATACCTCACTTTGATGCCCAATAAATGTATTTTTCTTTGATTTATAATTACTAAAAGAAAAATCTTCGGGCGTTGGTGGATTATGAGAATCTAATACACTAGAAGTTTCTAAGAAATTTCCTTTCTGGCAAAGTCACTTGAGTTACCATAGAAGAACACAGGTTGTGTAGGAGCACTCACCAGCCGCCACATACCCCATCTCCCCATACCGTTCACTTTCTCTAAAGAGGGGAGGGGAGGATGTCTTAAATGAAAGCATCCAGTTCTTACAATGCAGTGAAGAGATAAGAGCAAAGAAGAAATTCAGAGGAGGAAAGGCCTTCACCTTGACATAACTTGGATTCCTCCTCCACGACATATATATTCTAGATACATAATAGACAATCTTACCATCATTGGAAAATATCCTTAGATGTCATTGAGATTGTAGTCTTGATCTTTAACTCCATTTGTGAGATTATTATTTGGCCAAATCATTCATATTGTTTTCATAATTACACTATTATCAGTATGATTTCTATTATGATCATACCTATTGTTATGTACATCCTCTCTCACATGCATGAATAGTTCACATCGGCGTAAAAAAATGTAGGGGATTAGAAATTTTTAGTTGGTTCTATTATGTTGAAATTATTGGTCAATTATTTGATTGTTGGTTGTGTGGTTATCTATCAAATATGAAACTTAATATGTGATAATTAAATTAATGCCTTCACAACATGATCTATATAAGCCTATGTAGGTACCCACATATTGTTTAGAGAAATCATGACCTTCATGTGGAAAAATTACGAATCAATGACTAGCGAAAATAATATTATTTTCTTGGTAACCCACAACAATAATTTGTTGATCATGTCTTTTCGGCTTAATCATCGAGCGAGTGATGTTATTCCCTGCCTCATGTTGTCTTTATATTTTGGCATGGGTCCCTATTTATGCATTGCATTTTGATGCACTAATGTCATTTCTCACGATGCACTACATTCGGATGCACGTCTAGTGAATGCATGTTATCACGACCTTCTTTAGAAACTAGGGATCCCTCTGGAAAATACAAACTGCCTTACAAACTTTTGAATGTGCTTACTATATATTAAAGCATAAGTTTACTTCATTATTAAAGTCCAATATGTGTTATTTTGTAAATTATTTAAAATATGCGAGTGATGCTAAAGGAGTAAAGATAGTACTGAAGTTGAAGTAATAAGCTGGCCTCGTGTTCTAGTAAAAGGCATCATCCAACCAGTTCATTGAAATGAAATCTTGATTCATAACCTTCATAGTTTTGACAGCTCATGATTTTTCATGAAATCATGTTTTATAAAAACAAAAATAATATAAATTAATTCAAACACTATGAGAATAATGAATTATACGTTTATATTAATAAAATAGAAGAATACCATACCTAATAGACACTTATGCAGTGTTGTATGTGTCTTGAAAATAAAAGCTGATAGTAGCACGGCATCATCATAGTCCTGAAACTAAAGGGCCATCTCTAATGGTCACCAGACTAGAGCAAGCCACGAATAAAGTCGTCTCAGGTAATGATGGTTTTGTTTTCGACTCTCGAGGGCTCTATTATTAAACCGATGCTAAAGCTCCACTTTTTAGAAACCATGGGTCAGAGTCGGATGGAAAACTGGCTCTGACCTATGTACAAAAAAGTGATGGGTCTATAGGGAATTGCTACGAGAGATTATCACGCTTACATAGAGTGAGAACCGCCTTAGTGATTGCAAGAGACACCTCCAGTGCATGAGTCGAGCGGATTTGCATGTGGTCACTAAGAAACAAAAATTGCAAGTCTGGGTATGCTGGTGATGTAAATAGCGGATTCTCACTAAAAAGATACTACCGTGTTGCTAATGCTTGGTGATAACTTGTTGCAAAATAATAGAAGAAATAACTAATATACTATTGGGTGGTAATGCAAACTGAAGGTACATCCAGAAGATATATTAACTTCAAACCTCTGGTCGATCTGAAGTCAAAAGTGAAAAAACTTATCGCTAGTTGAGCAGACGATTTAGGCTATATATACTACAACATTTCGTAATCTCATGGTCAGATTTTAAATTGACGGTGTCGTTAAGTTTGTCTTTCTTGTGTGTACCTAGAAGTTCTCTAGAAATATTCTTCATGATTTGGTGTGCATTTGGTGGACTTAGGGATATCTCAAATACATGCCGAAACATTGACGGGATGACAAAGGAAAGTTAGGTTCGCACACTATATAAGTTTTGTTCATCCAATCATAACATTTTGAAAATTGAATATCAGTAGTAAAATAATATGAAGAAAAAGTCAATCAGCGCGTTATACATCAGAAGGGAAGGAGCCACTTGGCATTGCTTCGTGCATGTACTAACGTGGGCGGTTCGCTGGCCTGCCAGCACAGTTTGGTCAGGATGACTTAACGGAAGGGACTCCGCACCTTTTTCCCAATGTCAACTCCCTTAATTGCATATGAACTTACGTAGTTTTAGAGTACTCAGCTCTAGCACACATCTGCATGTGAGCCTATAAACCGGCTGCCACCTCAAACTCTGGTACACCAGATTAGGGCCGGCGAGCAGCAATCCATGGCGCGGCAGCTCGTGGCTCTTCTCGCGGCTGCTCTGGTGGCCACCGCCGCCGCCGTGGTGCCGCTATCTAACTACGGCGTGATCACCCCACGGGCGCGGTTGATAATGGGGAAGCGAGATGAGGAGTACTGCGGCAAGAAGAAGTGCGTGAACGTCAAGTGCGACAGCCGCTGCCCCGACCAGTGCTTCGTCCTCTGCCCCAGCTGCAAGACACTATGCAGTAAGTATATGCATGTGCTTGTAGTTAAGATTTCCAAGAGAGTTGATATGATATGAACAGACCTATAAACACAGATCATCTGATTTTTTGTTGAGATCGCCACGCAAACTTTCTCGTTACTGTTTCTCCCAAATGACAGAGAGCATAAGAACCTGAATATTGAGAACCGGGCATAGCTCGGTTGGCAGGCATGGGCTGAGGCGTGCCTGCCCGCCTGAGTTCGAGTCTCCGTACTCACAACTCCTAGTGTTCTCGTAAATTCTTCTATAAAAGTATGTTTGAGGGCTTCTTTCCCACAGATCTCGTTTTTAAGAACCTGAATATTGCAGGTCAACAATACATTAGAACTACAATGTTTGGAAATAATCCAGATTTTTTGTGCACCGTATAAATATTTAAAAGGGTGATTTCAGGATAAATTCATTTTATTTTAAGTGAAAAAATCAAAAACTTTTCTGGATATTGAAATACGAATATATTGTTGACTTGTCAAGTTTCAGATTTTTATTTTCACATATTTGGGAGAAACAAAACATAGAAAGTCTACGTGCAGATCTTAACACAAAAAATGGATGGTCTCGATATAGGGTGTGTAGTTCTTAGAAAAAACACTATTCTCTAAAAGATTCCATTCTTCGATCCTAACATATTTTTCATTGACTCTATGCTACTTGCTTAAGTCTGCGACTTCTATCCTGGCATCTCCTGCGGTGACCCGCGCTTCACCGGCGGTGACGGCAACAACTTCTACTTCCATGGCAGGAAGGATCAAGACTTCTGTGTCCTCTCTGACACCGACCTCCATGTCAATGCTCACTTCATCGGCAGCCACAACGCCGGCACGAGACGTCACTTCACATGGATCCAGGCCCTCGGCATCCGTTTTGCTGATCACCGTCTGTTTGTGGGTGCCAAGAAGACCGTGAAATGGAATGATGGCATCGACCATCTAGAGATGGCCTTGGACGATGAAACCATCGACATCCCCGCCAAGCTCGGCGCACGGTGGGAGTCTATGGCGGTGGCGGGCCTGAGTATCACGAGAACCGCCATGAGCAATGGCGTCAGGGTGCAGCTCGACGGGGTGTTTGACATCATGGCTAGTGCGGTGCCGGTCACGGAGAAGGACTCTCGCATCCACAACTACGGCGTGACGGAGGACGACTGCCTTGCTCACTTGGACATTGGGTTCAAGTTCCACGACCTTACGGACAATGTGCACGGTGTTCTTGGTCAGACATACCGCTCTGACTATGTCAACAAGCTCAGCTTGCGTACTAGCATGCCAGTCATGGGTGGCGCGACCAGATATGTATCCTCCGACATCTTTGCTACTGATTGTCCAGTTGCTAGGTTCGGTCGACATGATGGCATCTCCATGGTCACAACCAGATAAAGTTGACGTGCCTTCCGGTTTGTCGTTGTGTAGCCTCTGGCCAACACGCAATTATACAGGAATAAGGTGATGTATAGAAGGGTCACCTAAATATGCCGTATAATTTTTTATTTTTGAGAAGTTTTGGATACTGAATATTTTAGCCACCATGTATAACAGTACTCATTTTAGATTTTACTGTTGTGCTGAAACCGAAGGAAATATGCACTAGAGGCAATAATAAAGTTATATTATTCATTTTTATTATTATTAATGGTTTACATTTTATGTTATAACTGTTTATTGGTTCTGAATGTGCAATTTGGAGGAAAACCTAATTACGGATATGAAATTATAAACACCTAGAGATCCCTAGTCTTGCCTACAAGACTAGCACACATATTATTAGATAGTCTTGTTTTCCTGATTATGGACGTATGTAAGATGTTACAAGGTGGGTGCTACATCGTTTGGAAAACAATGGTGTTGAACAGACCACGATGATATACCACGAAACAAGTCATCAACATGTTCTTAGTATTTTCTCATGAACAAATATAGTCATTTGTATATTTTGTTAGACTGTGAGAGTAATGTAGACTTATTGACTGAATGGTTACTAGGAGATCATCAAATGTTATCACGTAACTGGGTAATCATAAAGGTGTCTAAGGAGTAACCGAAAGATATTTGAGATTTTGAAATATCTCAAGACTTAGATCTGGTACTCCGGCGATGGAGAGATACTCTATAGGCCCACTCGATGTTATGATATTCGTCATCGAATACATGTGGCTAAGTAGTTAGTCACAAGAACATTGAAAATATGGTACGAGTAAAGAGTGCACACTTGATAATGAGATACAACATAACAGTTTCATCTTAGGTAGTGTAAAGTATCACTAATCAATATAAAAGCCTAAAGGACATATATGAAGGTTCACAAAATAAAGATTTATGTGTTATATATAGAAATCGTTGCCGCAATTCATGTGCACGCAAGTGATTATTGTCTTGGAGATCCGGACATGTCTGCATCTGGACCCAAAGGGTCACTCACTTAAAGGTTTAGCATCGATTGACTGTGAGTACGATGCATAGATTAGAGAGAGGGGACACTCCGAAGGTTTTTTGAAGAGTCACAAAATGGTTCTATGATATCAGGATTGGTTCTAGAAGTGTTTGAAACCCTACGGAACATATTCGTAAAGTGGCACAACATGTAGGGGAATCGAGACGCATTTTCTAGATCTGTTATGCGGCTGACAAGGGTGTAGATAATAGAGCCCGTCGGTTAAAGTACCCCTGAGGCCCGTTAAGCTAGGCCCAATTGTAATACTAGTCGATATACGAGTTCATGTCGTATGTCGATACTGTGATCTGTATCGGACCCCTCCTGATCCTTGAGACCTAGCCACCTATATATAGGGGCCAGGAGAGGACGGTAAGGGACAGATTGAAAGCAAGCCAAGTTATTTTTATGTTTACTTTTGATATACACCTTGTTTGACTAATTCACCTTCGAGTTCATCCAGCGCCCTACTCCCCCGATCCTAAGTCCTTCATATTGGACATTTGTCGAGTTAACCCTCGTCAATTGCCGACCGTGGGGACTCTGGGCGTTGGAATCATGAATTCGACGGCTTTTTCGCTTTTAGCCAACAGCAGTCCGGAAGTCGACGAAAATCAAGAGATGGAGTTGACAATCGGAAGTCTGAGCTTCTATGTTGGACCTTCGGGTTCAACTTGTCTTTCGGATCCGGCAAAATCGGATCCGTCGACAAACAAAACCAAGACAATCGCCAAGTCTGGATCATCTGTGGGCTCTTCTAGCGAGGTAAACTTGCCGGTCAGTCCAGCAGCAACAGGAAATCTGCAAAAGAAACTCGAGGAATTCGACGAAACTCGGGAAAAGCCCGACATGGAAGTAACAATGGATAAGCCAGACGACAGTTCAAGGGATTTCGCCAGCAGAAGCAGCGGCGTCTCTAGAAGCATACACCAGTTATGCGTCATTATTACTGAAGCAGCAGAAGAAAATAATCACGCAGACAGTGAAGAGGTCGACATGCAAGTCGACAAACTAAGGAGCAACGGCAAAAAGGAGAAGGAGAAAGTCCACGTCTCCGCCGGAGAGTGG
This sequence comes from Dactylis glomerata, assembly GCA_007115705.1. Taxonomy (NCBI): domain Eukaryota; kingdom Viridiplantae; phylum Streptophyta; class Magnoliopsida; order Poales; family Poaceae; genus Dactylis; species Dactylis glomerata. The sequence continues at coordinate 71,251 of QXEO01001857.1, forward strand.
AGAATGATCATGTCAGCCATTAACCACGGGACGGGTGTACCCGCAGATTCGAGAAGAGAAGTTTTGATGGGATACCAATATGCACTGCACCAGCGCAGAAGGAAGTTGAGGGAGGAAAAAGACATGTTTATGAGAAGCCAAGACAACAACAGCGCATCAAGTGAAGGATATTGGGATGAATATAGCGATGCATCAGAATCTAGCATGGAAAGGCGCAGAGACCTGAAGCACAGCAGGAGGACAACAGCACAGACAAGAGAGGAAAGCCATACGAAAAGTGAAAGTGCACACCCATCAGATGAGGAAGAGGACTTTGTACAAGAAACACCAGAAGCAGCGCTAGTAGCAGCACAGGCTTATCTACTAACTACACAACAAAAGCTCGGAGATCCACAGGAGCATATGCATCAAGCCGCAATACGGAGCCTCGGGTTGGTAGAAGACAGGCTAAGGAAACACCTTCCAGAGAAAAAGGCGACATATCATAATGAGAAGCAAAAAGAAGGACTCAGGTGACAACCTTTGCAAAACAAAACAAGTGAGTCATCAGGCAACGAAAATCATCAAAAACGGAGGGAAGACACAAGGAGTATAATAGCACAAGCAAGAGTAAACAAAGCGCGCCATGCGTGGAAAGAAGAAAACTACAAAGACGACGAAAAAGAGATGGGTGCGCTATGCTTTACCCGCAGGGTTCGCAGAACGTGAGTACCCAAAGGATTTAAGTTACCGCACGATCACGAAAAATATGATGGCTCGCAAGAACCCACGCTATGGTTATCAGATTATCTGCAAGCAGTACAAATACTCGGAGAAACAAGAGCAACGGCAATGCAAAGTTTGTACTTACACCTCACCGGCGCAGCACGGTCCTGATTGAATACTCTACCCAACGATTCTATCGGAAGTTGGGGAGAACTAGAGAACCAATTCGCAAGAAATTTTCGCTCAACATACAAACGACCAGCGTCATTAGGAGAAGTTAAGTCGTGCGCGCAAAGGAAAGATGAAACTCTGCGCTCTTACATACTGATGAGTGGTGAATGACCAGCCCGTTGGGAACCCAAGAGGAAGGTGTGATGAGTATAGAAGCTAGTTTTCCCTCAGTTAAGAAACCAAGGTTTATCGTTCTTGGAGAGGAGAGACAAACGACTGAAGGTGATGCAGACTGGCTTAATAACTCTCCAACAAGGGCGCACTTGTTGACTCGTCTTCGACCAATAGCAACACGGAACCTGCACACACACAACCAAGTACTTTGCTCCCAACTTACGATGAGGTTGTCAATCTCACCGGTTTGCTTGAAACAAAGGTTATGAGTGTATCGAGTGGAAAACAATATAGTATGCGAGTAAAGTAAACAGTGCGAGTAAAGTAAACAGGTGATAGCAATATGATGGAAATAGGACCGGGGTCCACAGTTCACTAGTGGTGTCTCTCCATAAGATAAATAACACATGCTGGGTAAACAAATTACAGTTGGGCAATTGATAGAATAAAGATAACGTGATATATCAAGAAGATCACTATGAGATTTACTCTGGGCATTACAACAAGATACATAGACCGCCATCCAACTGCATCTATGACTAATAATCCACTTGTGGCGAATCAATCCGAGAACTCCACAAGTATTAAGTTGCGAACAACAGATAATTGCATTAAGCAAAGTGTGTAATGTAAACAAAGCATATGCCCTTGAGCATATGAATGTTGTTTTCTCCCTAGTAGCAACAGCACATCTACAACCTTAGAGGTTTCTGTCACTCCCCCAGGTTAAGTAGAGGGATGAACCCACTATCGAGCATAAATACCCCCTCTTGGAGTCACTAGCAACTACTCGGCCAAGATAGCTACTAACAACGGAGAGCATGCAAGATCATAAACAACATAGAGATAACAAAAGATAATATTCAGTACAGCAACTCAATCATAAACACCAATATTCATCGGATTCCAACAAACCAAACATGTAAAATTACATAACGGTGATCTCAATCATGTAGGGCAGCTCATGAGATCTAAACATGAAGCACATGGTGGAGAAGACAACCATCTAGCTACTGCTATGGACCCATAGTCTAAGGTAGACTACTCACTCATCGCTCCGGAGGCAAGCATGGCGATGAAGAAGACCTCCAGTGGTGATTCCCCTCTCCGGCAGGGTGCCGGGAAGAGCTTCTGGACCCTCCCGATCTTCGGGTCGATGGCGGCGGCGGATCGCGATGTGTTCTGGAAAAGTGATCGGGTCTTTAGGTTTTTTCCGTCGGGGGGTCTTCATAGGCGAAGGGGCGATGTTAGGAGTGGGGCCAGGCGCCCTCACCCCATGGCGGCGCGGCCAGGCCCCTGGCCGCGCGAGCCTGGCGTGTGGGGCCCTGGTGGCGCCCTCCTACTCTCCTTCGGATCTCTGGAAGCTTCCGGGTAAAATAAGACTTCAGGAACTTGTTTTGTCCAATTCCAAGAATATTTCCTGTGTATCACTTCTGAAACACAAAAATAGCAGAAAATAGGGAACTGGCACTGTGGCAACTTGTTAATAGGTTAGTTCCGGAAAATGCATAAAAGTGCCATGAAGTGTAACAAAACAGTAGGCAAATGGTGTAAAAACAAGCATGGAGCATAAAAATTATAGATACGTTGGAGACGTATCAAGCATCCCCAAGCTTTACTCCTGCTCATCCTCGAGTAGGTAAGTGATAACAAAAGAATAATTTTTGAGGTAACATGCACCTACACAATCTTGATCATGTATGTAAGCATTTGTGAGCTGGGATCATAAGAACTTAAAACATGGGCATGAAGATATAATCTTGACAATAAGAAACTTAGCAACCATGTTGTAAACATGCAAATGAACACAAACAAAAGATCATGAAAATGAAACAATGAAAGTCAAATGTGTGTTCAAATCATAAGGAAAAACATACAAATGGTTTTCAGCTTGTCCTTCAAAGAGAGCAAAACATAAATACATAGGACACCTTCAAGTTTAAAAGGGCGACTAGATACAAATAATTTAAGAACAAGTGAAACCAACAATATGAATCAATCAATAAACTTTGGGACAATGCATATCACACTAAGAATGACAACTATGCTCTCTTAATGGTCCATAAAGGAAGAAGGTGGTGACTCAACATAAAAGTAGAAGAAAGGCCCTTCGCAGAGGGAAGCAGTGATTGCAAGTTTTATAACCTTCAAAAATTATGGTACTTACCGGCTTTGAGCTCTCATTGCCCCCATCATAAGCATCTTGAATGGTTAAAGTTAATGCGAGAATAATTATGATGCATATGCTTGACAAATCATAAGTTGAAAACCTCGTGCCCCGTGAATACGAGTACCCAAACCTCATGCTACTTTACTTAGAGTCCTAAGCAAGGCTCTTGTCATTGTAAGTATATGCATATCATTGAGAACCGCCAATGGGGTACCTCCGTGCCCGATGACATGGAACAAGCCCACACCAAAATGATGGGACAAGCAGACAATGAACACCTCGACATCTTTTTTATTTGCCTTTTTGTTTAGCTTTTTATTGTGAGATGCGTCGTCGTATGTTCACCATGGGTATGCTGCAAATTTCCACCATGAATTATACATGGCTTAGATTGGCGGCCCGGCGTTTCCCTAACACATATACAAACTCCATGATCCCCACAAGATTCCCAATTCATTTCACACCGCGGGCATCCATAAACAAAAGATCACAATATCAACTCAAATAAGAAGTGCAATGTTGAAAGCTTGCCCCATGATTGCATGGATGGGCTAGAATCCAACTTACAACTTGCAAGCATAACAACTCAGCATAAGAGACCACAATGTCAAATTTTTAAGAATAGGAAAAAGTAAAGTGTGCCTTCCGGTTCGTGAGAGCTTTACTGACCGAATTTTGCATAACACTGGTAAGAGTTTAATTTGAAGAGAAAATAAAAGCAAGTCAAATTTACTTGGAATAGCAAATTGTTAGTAGGTATGTATGGTGGACACTTTGGAAAACTTTGGCTTTTAGGAGTTGGATGCACGAGTAGAGCTCATACTCGGTACAAGGCGAGGGCTAGTAAAAGACTGGGAGCGACCAACTAAGAGAGCAATAATGGCCATAATCATGCAAAGCGACAAAGCGACATTAAAAGAAGTATAAGATGGCATCAAAAGTTAAAAACTAAATGATCATAGAGGCTATTGGCGACTTTGAAAGAGTCTAACATGTGTGAGCATGCGCCAAGTCAACCCAAATAAAGCATCAAGGAGAAAACCAAAATAATGCTTCCATACAATAAAAACAACGCATGATTTTTTCAAAGGCTCATTAAGCAATCTCAGTTATTTGAGACAAGTCATGCTACAGAAAAACCACTAAGTATACTATCAAAAATACATCAAGCATGACATGAAAAAGCCTAAGCCGCAGTCTACACAAGCTCCTTCTTGTACCACTATTTTGCACAAAGCTTTTTCTCTTTTCCAACACCATTTGAAATTTTTAAAGACACCTCTTTTGATGAAAACCAATAAAGATCAGAGGCAAAAATACACCTTGATGAAAAGATATGACAATGTCTGAACGCAAATCAAGGCAAAAACAAAAACCAAAAGCAGTAGCAGAAAAAGAAGAACACCCGGTGAAATTGTAAGAATGAAAAACGGAGTGTTCTTTGCAAATGAAAACGAGTACATCTCCTCCAAAGGAAATTTGTTGGGGTCCAACCATTTATTGCAGAAAACAAACAAACTAAACCAACTAAGAAAACTAAAACAACTGACGCTCCAAGAAAAACATATAGTGCATGAAGCAATAAAAATATAGTGTCTTGAAAGGTGACCTAATTTTTGCCGATGAAGAAGGGGTGCCTCGGGGGCATCCCCAAGCTTTGACGCTTGTACTTCTTGGATATTTCTTGGGGTGATGCATGGGCATCCCCAAGCTTGATATTTTGTCCATTCTTCAACTCATCTCATCATTCTCCAATCCCTACACTTGAAAGCTTCCTTCATACAAAACTAAATACAATTCTATTAGCAACATTAGTGTAAGCATAATATATAATCAACCTCTTTTTGCTTCAGGTTTCAACTCAAAACCACCACATATATAGCAAATACTACTGTAGCAACCTCCCCAAAAGTTCCGTGATCAAAAGAACTCAAAAGAAAGCGATAAAGTGGCAAACACAAATAGTGGCAGAAATCTGTCAAAACTGAACAGCTGACAAAGGCCGAATTTTTGAGGGGTTTTCTGTTGCTCAACTCAAAAAGTGTTTAACTAACGAAAGTTTGGATATAACCTGGGGCATAAGCACAAGAAATCGCAGGTCCAAAAGATAAACAGAGAATTTATATGAATTTTTACGGTGCAGCACCGAAAACAGTTTCAGGACAGCAACATCCCCCAAATCTTTACCTCACTCGAATTAGAGGCTTCTCTTGGCACAAAAATGAAATAAACAAGATAAGGAGCGGTCATTACAGTAGTAATGACTTCCAAGACTCAAATAAAAGAAAAAGTACTGAAAATAAACATTGGGTTATCTCCCAAGAGTGCTTTTCTTTAACGCCTTTGAGCTAGGCTCAGTAATTTGAGAAGATGCTCACATACGAAATATGAATTGAAGCAGAAGAGAGCATCAAGGAGCAAATATAAAACACATTTAAGTCTAACCCACTTCCTATGTATAGGAATCTTGTAAGAAAATAAATTAAAGAAGCACATAGTAACAAGTATGGGTAGATAAAACAAGAGCAACTTCGGAACTTTCAATATAAAGAGAGGTGTTTTAGTAACATGAGAATTCCAACAACCATATTTTCCTCTCTCATAATAATTTTCAGTAGCATCATGAACAAACTCAACAATATAAATATCACACTCACCCTCTTTTGTTAAGCATGGAGGGCGATCAAATAAGGTATTAGTTAGAGAGTTACTCTTAATGGGAGGTAGACATGGGTAGCTCCATTTTTCCTCCTCTTGATCATCACTCTCCTCCTCTTTTTCATCCAATGAGCTTCCAATTTCTTCTTCCATAGGCTCCTTCATGGCATTAGTCTCTTTCGTTGGAGAACATCTATTAAGATATTTAAGAATATAGCCATTTCCTTCCTTGTAATTATCAAAGCAAAATGTGAGTATATCATAAACCTCATATTTATAAGGTGCATCATCAGTATGTTCAAGCAAATAAGCAAGTTTGAATGCACCCTTCTAAGCAATAAATTCTTCAATTTGTTCCACATCATAAAAGTCGTAATTTCCATTAATATAAGAAGATATGGTAACATCATCATTATACTCACATTGAAAAGGGAGGTGTTTATACCTCCTACAGCAACAAGATTCATCAAAGCAATAAGTAACATTATAAGTAGAACACACATTTCTAGCAATGATATATAATCTATTGTTTTGTTCCCATAAGTGTTTCCCTTTTTGTGACAAGCGGTGTTCATCATAATAATTTTGCTGCTCTTCCGTGAACCCACCTTGCCAAAAAGATTTAGTTTCAAAGAAACCAACCATTGATAGAAAGCATGATAAAGCAAGACAAGTAAAACCAACTACAAAGGATTCTAATTTTTTTGGGTTTTTGATAAAAAATGATGCAGGTAAAATAAATAAAGTAAAGCAAAACAATAAAACAAAGTAAAGGATGTGTGTGCGAAAACTCCCCTCGCAGAAGTCTTCTACTTCCTCCCCGGCAATGGTGCCAGAAAATTAGCTTGATGCATGGTGAATGACCAGCCCGTTGGGAACCCCAAGAGGAAGGTGTGATGAGTATAGCAGCTAGTTTTCCCTCAGTTAAGAAACCAAGGTTTATCGTTCTTGGAGAGGAGAGACAAATGACTGAAGCTGATGCAGACTGGCTTAATAACTCTCCAACAAGGGCGCACTTGTTGACTCGTCTTCGACCAATAGCAACGCAGAACCTGCACACACACAACCAAGTACTTTGCTCCCAACTTACGATGAGGTTGTCAATCTCACCGGTTTGCTTGAAACAAAGGTTATGAGTGTATCGAGTGGAAAACAATATAGTATGCGAGTAAAGTAAACAGTGTGAGTAAAGTAAACAGGTGATAGCAATATGATGGAAATAGGACCAGGGTCCACAGTTCACTAGTGGTGTCTCTCCATAAGATAAATAACACATGCTGGGTAAACAAATTACAGTTGGGCAATTGATAGAATAAAGATAACATGATATGTCAAGAAGATCACTATGAGATTTACTCTGGGCATTACAACAAGATACATAGACCGCCATCCAACTGCATCTATGACTAATAATCCACTTGTGGCGAATCAATCCGAGAACTCCACAAGTATTAAGTTGCGAACAATAGATAATTGCATTAAGCAAAGTGTGTAATATAAACAAAGCATATGCCCTTGAGCATATGAATGTTGTTTTCTCCCTAGTAGCAACAGCACATCTATAACCTTAGAGGTTTCTGTCACTCCCCCAGGTTAAGTAGAGGCATGAACCCACTATCGAGCATAAATACCCCCTCTTGGAGTCACTAGCAACTAATCGGCCAAGATAGCTACTAACAATGGAGAGCATGCAAGATCATAAACAACATAGAGATAACAAAAGATAATATTCAGTACAACAACTCAATCATAAACACCAATATTCATCAGATCCCAACAAACCAAACATGTAGAATTACATAACGGTGATCTCAATCATGTAGGGTAGCTCATGAGATCTAAACATGAAGCACATGGTGGAGAAGACAACCATCTAACTACTGCTATGGACCCATAGTCCAAGGTAGACTACTCACTCATCGCTCCGGAGGCAAGCATGGCGATGAAGAAGACCTCCGGTGGCGATTCCCCTGTCCGACAGGGTGCCGGGAAGAGCTTCTGGACCCTCCCGATCTTCGGGTTGACGGCGGTGGCGGATCGCGATGTGTTCTGGAAAAGTGATCAGGTCTTTAGGTTTTTTTCGTCGGGGGGTCTTTATAGGCGAAGGGGCGATGTTAGGAGTGGGGCCAGGCACCCTCACCCCATGGCGGCATGGCCAGGCCCCTGGCCGCGCGAGCCTGGTGTGTGGGGCCTTGGTGCCCCCCCCCCCCCCTCCTACTCTCCTTCGGATCTCTGGAAGCTTCCGGGTAAAATAAGACTTCAGGAAGTTGTTTCGTCCAATTCCGAGAATATTTCCTGTGTATCACTTCTGAAACACAAAAACAGCAGAAAACAGGGAACTGGCACTGTGGCAACTTGTTAATAGTTTAGTTCCGGAAAATGCATAAAAGTGCCATGAAGTGTAACGAAACAGTAGGCAAATGGTGTAAAAACAAGCATGGAGCATCAAAAATTATAGATATGTTGGAGACGTATCACATACAACACTGGAGTGTCATCAAAAATTCTGCAGAAGACGTCTCTGACAAAAGAGCAATAGACGCCTTTTCGGCTGGACTTCATCGTTTGGACCTCGTGGAAGAGGTAGGGAGAACAAAGTCAAGGACAGTGTTGGAATTAATGAAAGTAGCCAACATATTTGCCGATAGAGAAGACGCATACAACAACAAAAGGGGACATTCACCAGAAGTCAACAGAACAAGCAGGCAAAGGCGAAGATACCGCAATGGAGACAGCCATGGAAGGCAAAATCAGATAGCCGCGGGATATGACAGAAGGAACAAGGAAGGCTATGAAAACAAGGAGTTTCAGACAAGAGATAGTCGGGGAACAGAAAAACCAAAGTACTCCGGCCCGTCGGCAGAAGACATGCTATATGGAGCTTGTCGCATCCATTATGCGTACCTAGATGGGAAAAGAGTTTCCAACCACCAGATGAAGGATTGCAGAACCTTCCTAAGGTTGCAAAACGCCATGGATTCAAGCCAAGGAGCATGACAGGGAGGAAAAAGCATGAGTCAGGGATACCAAATGCAACGACTCACAAAGCAGCTGGAGTCAAAAGTATATATATCAACAATGATCTAACCGGTGCCAAAGTCCAAGAAAGAGCGGAAGAGCATATCCAGATAGGTAAACCTGGCAATATCATCACCATCGGCTACTATAGAGTACCTGCAATGGTCCGATCAACCAGTCAGATTTAGCAGAGCAGACCACTCGAGGAAAGTGCCTAGGCCGGGGCACGCACCGATGGTGCTAAAGGCGCAAATAGGGGGATACGATATCGGGCGAGTATTCATGGACGCAGGAAGTGGCATAAACTTAATATATGCAAGAACTCTGAAGGCAATGTGTATCTCACTTGAAAGTCTAAAACCAATAGATTGTTCCTTCCATGGAATAGTACCAGGAGGCACAAATTACCCTCTCGGAAAAATAGAACTCGATGTTTGCTTCGGCAACAGCAGCAATTATCGCAGAGAAAAGCTAGAGTTGAAGTCATGGCCTGGCCTTCATAGTATCATGCAATCCTGGGGCGCCCAGCATTTGCAAAATTCATGGCAGTACCCCACTATGCATACCTCATGCTCAAAATCCCAGGACCTAAAGGAACAATCACAGTTCAAGGCAGTTTTGAAGTATCCAACACTTGTGACAAAGAATTCAATAGGTTGGCGCAAACTTTCAGCATGACAGCAGAATACGCAAGGTTGAAAGGCGAAACCGACTATAATGTGCTACCCGACGTTGGATGATCCCTGCCAGATCAGGCTTTCGATACAACTCAGGACTCAAAGAAAATCCAAGTCCACCCCACAGACCCGAACAAGACCACCTCCATAGCAGTAAACTTGGATCCCGCATAGGAAAGCGCGCTCATCTAGTTTCTCCGTGAGCGCGGGGAAATCTTCGCCTGGTATCCTTCGGACATGCCAGGGGTTCCCAGGGAACTCGTCGAGCACGCACTAAACATGGATCCAAAAGCAAAGCAAGTCAAGCAGCCACTGAGAAGATTTGATGAACCCAAAAGGAAAGCAATAGTGTCCGAGCTACACAGGCTAGAAAACACAGGATTCATTCGATAAATCAAAACATCGACTTGGGTATCTAATCCATTTATCGTCCCCAAGAAAAATACAGACGTACAAAGAGTATGTATCGACTACATGTCTCTCAATAAGCACTGTCCGAAGGATCCCTTTCCCCTACCTCGCATTGATCAAATAATAGACTCAACAACAGGGTGTGCAAGGCTTTCCTTCCTGGACGCATATTCTGGCTACAACCAGATCAAATTGAAGAAATAAGATGAGGAAAAAATAGCTTTTATCACACCATACGGCGTGTTCTGCTACCAAGTCATGCCTTCGGTTTAAAAAACACAGGAGCAACCTACCAGAGGATGATGCAAAATTGCCTTGGAAGTCAAATAGGATGCAACATTCAAGTCTACATCGACGACGTGGTCATCACCACAAGAAAAGAAGAGTCACTAATCAGTGATCTAGCAGAAACCTTTGACAACTTAAACAAGTACAAGCTCAAGCTTAACCTGACAAAATGCTCTTTTGGGGTATCCGCAGGTTAACTCCTAGGATTCCTGGTATCAGCAAGGGGAATAGAGGCAAACCCAGAGAAGATCCAAGGAATATTAACGATGGGGAAACCAACAAAGCTGCATGACGTACAGAAGCTCACAGGGCACGTCGTGGCACTTAGTCGATTCATGGCACGGTTAGGAGAAAAAAACACTTCCTTTCTATGCACTGATGAAAAAATCAGACGACAAATTCGAGTGGACAGAAGAAGCGGACACAGCCTTCGCACAACTGAAAAGTGCTTTCCACACCTCCGGTATTGGTCGCACCAAAGGAAAAGGAGCCGCTACTACTATATATTGCGGCAACACATCAAGTGGTGAGCACAGTATTAGTAGTCAAAAGAAGTAAAGAAGGAAAAGCTCATGGAGTCCAGAGGCCAGTATATTTCATCAGCAAAGTGCTATCTCTAACAAAGCAAAGGTACCCGCATTACCAGAAACTTGCATACAGTATATTCACAACAGCACGAAAGCTACGATAATATTTTGCGGTACACCCAATTATAGTGGTTAACGAAGCACCACTATCCAACATATTGAACAACCCTTTAGCGACATGACATGTCTCCTTATGGGGAATCGAATTATCACCCTTGGACATCACGTACGAAAAGCGAAAGGTGATCAAATCACAAGTCCTGCCAGATTTAACAGCAGAATGGCTAGAACTACAAAACACATGACCACCGGACTTATCGAGCATATGGACAATGTACTTCGAAGGATCAAAAAGGGTCCAAGACGCAGGAGCAGGAGTAGTCCTGATATCACCACAAGGCGACAAATTGAAGTACGTTTTAAGGATGAGTTTTCCTCAAGCTTCCAACAATGAAGCCGAATACGAGGCTCTGCTCCATGGAATGAAAATGGCCAAAGCATGCGGAGCAACTCGACTAAAGATATTCGGGGATTCAAATCTCATTGTTCAACAAGTGATGAACAGGTGTGATGCCATCAGTGACAACATGACAGCATACAGAAACTTATACTATTATCTAGAGGAAACATTTGATGGATGCAAAGTCTCGCACGTCAGCAGAGCCAGCAACGAGGAAGTTGACAATCTAGCAAATATCGGATCCCAATGCTTGCCTATACCGCAAGGAGTCTTCTGGGAAGAAATCATAAAGAGATCAATAAAGAACAACAAAGCTTCTACCACAGAAGAACAAGTCCAGCACCAAGCAACAGGCTCGGGGGCTGGCAATAGAGGTACAGCGGAACCCAAAAAAGTTATGATGATCGAAGAAACCTGGATGCAACCATACTTGGCTTACATGGTCAACAAAACACTACCCGAAGACTACCCGAAGACACAGTACAAGCAAAAAGGATAATACGACAATCCAAGGCTTTCATCGTGTTATAAGGGAAGTTGTACAAGAAAAGTATAACGGGCGTCGTGCAACGATGCGTTACTCCTCAAGAAGGACAAGAAATATTAAAAGACATCCACGCAGGAGTATGCGGACATCACGCTAGCAGCAGAGCCATTGCAGCAAAAGCTTTTCACGCAGGGTTCTACTGGTTGACAGCAATTGAAGATGCAAAGGATATAGTAAGGAAGTGCGAGGCTTGTCAATGTTTCGCATCTCGACCACACACACTAGTAGCAAAATTGCAACCAATACCACTGTCCTGGCCCTTCGCATAATGGGGTCTCGACATGGTAGGAAAATTGCACAAATCTTGGCCAGGAGGACATGTCTACATGATGGTGGCAGTCGACAAATTTACCAAGTGGGTAGAGGCAGCCCCCGTAACAACCCAAGATTCCACAGCCGCAATCAACTTCATCAAATCTATTGTTTTTTGCTTCGGAGTACCACATAGCATCATCACGGATAATGGGACAAACATCACATCAAAAGAGTTCAAGAGCTACTGTGAAAGCATGGGAATCAAACAGAAATTTGCGTCCGTAGCGCATCCAAAGACAAATGGACAAGTCAAAAAAGCTAATGGCTTAATATGCAACGGGATAAAAAAGAGGCTATTAGCACTGATGCGTGGTGAATGACCAGCCCGTTGGGAACCCCAAGAGGAAGGTGTGATGAGTATAGCAGCTAGTTTTCCCTCAGTTAAGAAACCAAGGTTTATCGTTCTTGGAGAGGAGAGACAAACGACTGAAGGTGATGCAGACTGGCTTAATAACACTCCAACAAGGGCGCACTTGTTGACTCGTCTTTGACCAATAGCAACACGGAACCTGCACACATACAACCAAGTACTTTGCTCCCAACTTACGATGAGGTTGTCAATCTCACCGGTTTGCTTGAAACAAAGGTTATGAGTGTATCGAGTGGAAAACAATATAGTATGCGAGTAAAGTAAACAGTGCGAGTAAAGTAAACAGGTGATAGCAATATGATGGAAATAGGACCGGGGTCCACAGTTCACTAGTGGTGTCTCTCCATAAGATAAATAACACATGCTGGGTAAACAAATTACAGTTGGGCAATTGATAGAATAAAGATAACGTGATATGTCAAGAAGATCACTATGAGATTTACTCTGGGCATTACAATAAGATACATAGACCACCATCCAACTGCATCTATGACTAATAATCCACTTGTGGCGAATCAATCCGAGAACTCCACAAGTATTAAGTTGCGAACAACAGATAATTGCATTAAGCAAAGTGTGTAATGTAAACAAAGCATATGCCCTTGAGCATATGAATGTTGTTTTCTCCCTAGTAGCAACAGCACATCTGCAACCTTAGAGGTTTCTGTCACTCCCCCAGGTTAAGTAGAGGCATGAACCCACTATCGAGCATAAATACCCCCTCTTGGAGTAACTAGCAACTACTCGGCCAAGATAGCTACTAACAATGGAGAGCATGCAAGATCATAAACAACATAGAGATAACAAAAGATAATATTCAGTACAGCAACTCAATCATAAACACCAATATTCATCAGATCCCAACAAACCAAACATGTAGAATTACATAACGGTGATCTCAATCAAGTAGGGCAGCTCATGAGATCTAAACATGAAGCACATGGTGGAGAAGACAACCATCTAGCTACTTCTATGGACCCATAGTCCAAGGTAGACTACTCACTCATCGCTCCGGAGGCAAGCATGGCGATGAAGAAGACCTCCGGTGGTGATTCCCCTCTCCGGCAGGGTGCCGGGAAGAGCTTCTGGACCCTCCCGATCTTTGGGTCGACGGCGGCGGCGGATCGCAATGTGTTCTAGAAAAGTAATTGGATACTTAGGTTTTTTCCATCGGGGGGTCTTTATAGGCAAAGGGGCCATGTCAGGAGTGGGGCCAGGCGCCCTCACCCCATGGCGGCGCGGCCAGGCCCCTGGCCGCGTGAGCCTAGCGTGTGGGGCCCTGGTGGCCCCCCCTCCTACTCTCCTTCGGATCTCTGGAAGCTTCCGGGTAAAATAAGACTTCAGGAACTTGTTTCGTCTAATTCCGAGAATATTTCCTGTGTATCACTTCTGAAACACAAAAATAGCAGAAAACAGGGAACTGGCACTGTGGTAACTTGTTAATAGGTTAATTCCGGAAAATGCATAAAAGTGCCACGAAGTGTAACAAAACAATAGGCAAATGGTGTAAAAACAAGCATGGAGCATCAAAAATTATAGATACGTTGGAGACGTATCAAGCATCCCCAAGCTTAACTCCTGCTCGTCCTCGAGTAGGTAAATGATAACAAAAGAATAATTTTTGAGGTGACATGCACCTACATAATCTTGATCATGTATGTAAGCATTTGTGAGCTGGGATCATAAGAACTTAAAACATGGGCATGAAGATATAATCTTGACAATAAGAAACTTAGCAACCATGTTGTAAACATGCAAATAAACACAAACAAAAGATCATGAAAATGAAACAATGAAAGTCAAACGTGTGTTCAAATCATAAGGAAAAACATACAAATGGTTTTCAGCTTGTCCTTCAGAGAGAGCAAAACATAAATGCATAGGACACCTTCAAGTTTAAGAGGGCGACTAGATACAAATAATTTAAGAATAAGTGAAACCAACAATATGAATCAATCAATGAAAACTTTGGGATAATGTACATTATACTAAGAATGACAACTATGCTCTCTTATGGTGCATAAAGGAAGAAGGTGGTGACTCAACATAAAAGTAGAAGAAAGGCCCTTCGAAGAGGGAAGCAGTGATTGCAAGTTTTATAACTTTCAAAAATTATGGTACTTACCGGCTTTGAGCTCTCATTGCCCCCATCATAAGCATCTTGAATGGTTAAAATTAATGCGAGAACAATTATGATGCATATGCTTGACAAATCATAAGTTGAAAACCCCGTGCCCCGTGAATACGAGTAACCAAACCTCATGCTACTTTACTTAGAGTCCCAAGCAAGGCTCTTGTCATTGTAAGTATATGCATATCATTGAGAACCACCAATGGGGTACCTCTATGCCCGATGACATGGAACAAGCCCACACCAAAAAGACAGGACAAGCAGACAATGAACACCTCGATATCTCTTTTATTTGCCTTTTGTTTAGCTTTTTATTGTGAGAAGCGTCGTCGTATGTTCACCATGGGTATACTGCAAATTTCCACCATGAATTATGCATGGCTTAGATTGGCGACCCGGTGTTTCTCTAACACATATACAAACTCCATGATCCCCACAGGATTCCCAATTCATTTCACACCGCGGGCATCCATAAACAAAAGATCACGATATCAACTCAAATAAGAGGTGCAATGTTGAAAGCTTGCCCCATGACTGCATGGATGGGCTAGAATCCAACTTACAACTTACAAGCATAATAACTCAACATAAGAGACCACAATGTCAAATTTTTAAGAACAGGAAAAAGTAAAGTGTGCCTTCCGGTTTATGAGAGCTTTACTGACCGAATTTCGCATAACACTGGTAAGAGTTTAATTTGAAGAGAAAATAAAAGCAAGTCAAATTTACTTGGAATAGCAAATTGCTAGTAGGTATGTATGGTGAACACTTTGGAAAACTTTGGCTTTTAGGAGTTGGATGCACGAGTAGAGCTCATACTCAGTACAAGGCGAGGGCTAGCAAAAGACTGGGAGCGACCAACTAAGAGAGCAATAATGGCCATAATCATGCAAAGCGACAAAGCAACATTAAAAGAAGCATAAGATGGCATCAAAAGTCAAAAACTAAATGATCATAGAGGCTATTGGCGACTTTGTAAGAGTCTAATATGTGTGAGCATGCGCCAAGTCAACCCAAATAAAGCATCAAGGAGAAAACCAAAATAATGCTTCCATACAATAAAAACAACGCATGATTTTTTCAAAGGCTCATTAAGCAATCTCAGTTATTTGAGACAAGTTATGCTACAGCAAAACCACTAAGCATACTATCAAAAAGACATCAAGCATGACATGAAAAAGCCTAAGCCACAGTCTACACAAGCTCCTTCTTGTACCACTATTTTGCACAAAGCTTTTTCTCTTTTCCAACACCATTTGAAATTTTTAAAGACACCTCTTTTGATGAAAACCAATAAAGATCAGAGGCAAAAATACACCTTGATGAAAAGATATGACAAGGTCTGAACGCAAATCAAGGCAAAAATGAAAACCAAAAGCAGTTGCAGAAAAAGAAGAACACCCGGTGAAATTGTAAGATTGAAAGCGGAGTGTTCTTTGCAAATGAAAATGAGTACATCTCCTCCAAAGGAAATTTGTTGGGGTCCAACCATTTATTGCAGCAAACAAAGAAACTAAACCAACTAAGAAAACTAAAACAACTGACGCTCCAAGAAAAACACATAGTGCATGAAGCAATAAAAATATAGTGTCTTGAAAGGTGACCTAATTTTTGCCGATGAAGAAGGGGTGCCTCGGGGGCATCCCCAAGCTTTGACGCTTGTACTTCTTGGATATTTATTGGGGTGATGCATGGGCATCCCCAAGCTTGAGCTTTTGTCCATTCTTCTACTCATCTCATCATTCTCCAATCCCTACACTTGAAAACTTCCTTCATACAAAACTAAACACAATTCTATTAACAACATTAGTGTAAGCATAACATATAATCAACCTCTTTTTGCTTCAGGTTTCAACTCAAAACCACCACATATATAGCAAATACTACTGTAGCAACCTCCCCAAAAGTTCCATGATCAAAAAAACTCAAAAGAAAGCGATAAAGTGGCAAACACAAATATTGGCAGAAATCTGTCAAAACTGAACAGCTGACAAAGGCCGAATTTTTTAGGGGTTTTCTGTTGCTCAAATCAAAAAGTGTTCAACTAACGAAAGTTTGGATATAACCTGGGGCATATGCACAAGAAATCGCAGGTCCAAAAGATAAACAGAGAATTTTTACGAATTTTTACGGTGCAGCACTGAAAACAGTTTCAGGACAGCAACATCCCCAAATCTTTTCCTCACTCGAATTAGAGGCTTCTCTTGGCACAAAAACAAAATAAACAAGATAAGGAGTGGTCATTACAGTAGTAATGACTTCCAAGACTCAAATAAAAGAAAAAGTATTGAAAAGAAAACATTGGGTTATCTCCCAAGAGTGCTTTTTTTTAACGCCTTTGAGCTAGTGCAGAAAATTGCGAATCAAGTAATATCAAGAGATGAAGTATTAGGATCAGCGCGTGCCTTACGTCTTCCTTTCTTACCTTTGCTCTTGACTCTAGGAAAGACATGGCTATTGCAAGGTGGAGAGATAAATCTTATATTGCCTTTTCCCACATCAATGACGGCGCCCAGGAGCTTCAAGGGGGATATTCCAAGTGTGATTTGTCCTTTCCCTACACATTCAATAACAAGATAATCAGTAGATATCATTCTTCCTAGGACTTTTGTAAAACTCCTTCAGCTATTCCAATGGGAAATATAGTGGCATTGTTAGTAAGAGAAATTCCTTCCCCCCCCCCCCCCTCAAAAAGCTTCCAAAGGCTCAAAGATTCATAAACATCCTTTGGCATAAGACAAAATTCAGACATAATATCACAACGAGCATGAAAAGTTTCACCACTAATGGTGATTTTTAACGTAGGATACCAACTCAAAGGTTCAGAATTTGTTGGCACATAATCAAAATGCTGGCTCAAAGTATTGTAGCAAGAATTCAAACTAGCAGTGCGAGTCTCAAGAGTATCAAGTCTATTAAAAATGCACACAAGAGAGGAATCAAAATAGGTTGGCATGCTATAAATTGTAATCAACTTTTTTATAATATTGAAGGCTTGATCTCCATCACAATGAAGGAAATCTCCTTCTGCAGTAGCATCCAAAGCATATCTATAACGAAGAGAAGGTCCAAAGTAAAAGCTACTAAGAAGCAAACTCAAAGTTATTTTAGGTTCAGTTTTTCCATGCCAATCGTAAATTCTAGACCAAGCTTCTTTAAAACTTTCCTCATCCTTTTGTTTAAAAGTGAAAATCATATCCTCGGGCAACATAGTAGTAGCAACTGAACTAGACATAGTAAACTAAAGTAAAGAAATAACAACTACCAAGGATTCTAATTTTTTTGGATTTTTGATATAAAATGATGCAGGTAAAATAAATAAAGTAAAGCAAAACAATAAAACAAAGTAAAGGATGTGTGTGCGAAAAACTCCCCTCACAGAAGTCTTCTACTTTCTCCCCGGCAACGGCGTCAGAAAATTAGCTTGATGCGTGGTGAATGACCAGCCCGTTCGGAACCCCAAGAGGAAGGTGTGATAAGTATAGCAACTAGTTTTCCCTCAGTTAAGAAACCAAGGTTTATTGTTTTTGGAGAGGAGAGACAAACGACTGAAGGTGATGCAGACTGGCTTAATAACACTCCAACAAGGGCGCACTTGTTGACTCGTCTTCGACCAATAGCAATGCGGAACCTGCACACACACAACCAAGTACTTTGCTCCCAACTTACGATGAGGTTGTCAATCTCACCGGTTTGCTTGAAACAAAGGTTATGAGTATATCAAGTGGAAAACAATATAGTATGCGAGTAAAGTAAACAGTGCGAGTAAAGTAAACAGGTGATAGCAATATGATGGAAATAGGACCGGGGTCCACAGTTCACTAGTGGTGTCTCTCCATAAGATAAATAACACATGCTGGGTAAACAAATTACAGTTGGGCAATTGATAGAATAAAGATAACGTGATATGTCAAGAAGATCACTATGAGATTTACTCTGGGCATTACAACAAGATACATAGACCGCCATCCAACTGCATCTATAAATAATAATCCACTTGTGGTGAATCAATTCAAGAACTCCACAAGTATTAAGTTGCAAACAACAGATAATTGCATTAAGCAAATTGTGTAATGTAAACAAAGTATATGCCCTTGAGCATATGAATGTTGTTTTCTCCCTAGTAGCAACAGCACATCTACAACCTTAGAGGTTTCTGTCACTCCCCCAGGTTAAGTAGAGGCATGAACCCACTATCGAGCATAAATACCCCCTCTTGGAGTAACTAGCAACTACTCGGCCAAGATAGCTACTAACAACGGAGAGCATGCAAGATCATAAACAACATAGAGATAACAAAAGATAATATTCAGTACAGCAACTCAATCATAAACACCAATATTCATCGGATCCCAACAAACCAAACATGTAGAATTACATAACGGTGATCTCAATCATGTAGGGCAGCTCATGAGATCTAAACATGAAGCACATGGTGGAGAAGACAACCATCTAGCTACTGCTATGGACCCATAGTCCAAGGTAGACTACTCACTCATCGCTCCAGAGGCAAGCATGGTGATGAAGAAGACCTCCGGTGGCGATTCCCCTCTCCGGCAGGGTGCCGGGAAGAGCTTCTGGACCCTCCCGATCTTTGGGTCGACGGCGGCGGCGGATCGCGATGTGTTCTAGAAAAGTGATCGGGTACTTAGGTTTTTTCCGTCGGGGGGTCTTTATAGGCGAAGGGGCGATGTTAGGAGTGGGGCCAGGCGCCCTCACCCCATGGCGGCGCGGCCAGGCCCCTGGCCGCGCGAGCCTGGCGTGTGGTGCCCTGGTGGCCCCCCTCCTACTCTCCTTTGGATCTCTGGAAGCTTCCGGGTAAAATAAGACTTCAGGAACTTGTTTCATCCAATTCCGAGAAAATTTCCTGTGTATCACTTCTAAAACGCAAAAATAGCAGAAAACAGGGAACTGGCACTGTGGCAACTTGTTAATAGGTTAGTTCCGGAAAATGCATAAAAGTGCCACGAAGTGTAACAAAACAATAGGCAAATGGTGTAAAAACAAGCATGGAGCATCAAAAATTATAGATACGTTGGAGACGTATCAATCACCTCTCGAAAAAGCCAAGCACGCTTGGGTAGACGAATTACCCTCCGTACTATGGAGTCTCAGAACTACACCCAACGCGGCTACTCAAGAAACCCCGTTCTTTCTGGGCCACGATGCAGAAGCCGTGCTTCCAGTCGAGATCACCCATGAAGCTCCAAGAAACGCGGCTTACGACGAGATAGCCTCTACTGAAGCACTTCAAGATGATGTCGATGAACTTGATGAAGCAAGAGACATAGCACTTGCCAGAGCAATGCAGTACCAGCAAAATCTATGAAACTACCACAGTAGTCGAGTTCGTCCACGATCTTTCGTGGTGGGAGATTTAGTCTTGCGATTAAAGCAAGACGGTCATGGCAAATTAGAGTCCCCATGGGTGGGACCATACATCGTGACAGAGGTAATACTAGGAGGAGCTTATCGACTACAAGACAAGAAAACAGAGAAAGACGAGAGCAACCCGTGGAACGCAGAGCAATTACGGCGGTTCTACGGAAGTATGGCGACAAGAAATATTCGAGATATGACCCTCTGAACCCAGAACATGAGGCCACAGGTCGGGTTCTTTCGGACAACTCGACGAGATGTATGAAAAAATTTCCTTCCACTCGGGGGCTCAGACCCTCGAGTCATATGAAATAAAATAAATAAAGTTATTGAGATTTGGTATCTGCGATTATTCGAGACATATTGCTCGGTTGTTTGCAACCCGATATTCAACGAAAGCAAGCATGGGTCAAGGAAAACTCGATAATATAAAAAGCACACCTCGGAATGACGATTCGTTCCCATGGTCTATTAATAATGACGGCATAAGATAAAATTCATCGCGACTACTTATTACAGAAGATAACCAGAACACAATATTACATAAGGAGATGACTAATGAAAATGGACTTCAGCTTCGTACTCTTTCTGGCATTGAGTACAATCGTAGATCCTCACGTCGAACTTCGATGTACCAACATGGTAGTCGAAAGTCATAAAGAAACCTTGATGGAGGTTATGATCTTCTGCAAATTGCGACCAGCCGCCCTTGAAGTACATCTTGCCGGCCATGTCGTACCAGACCTCCACTTCATAGGGAGTTTCTCCCCCAGAGTGCTCATGAAGAATCACTTCCCGCAGCTCTCACCTGTCCATGAACTTGGTAAACTTCAGCGGCACCGGCTGAATCTAGCGGCATTGAGCGCCGGCGATGCAGAAGAAGGAGTACACTTTGGGCGGTGGAGGAGGAGAAGCATTATTAGGAGGGGCGCTCGGACCTGGCGCAGCAGATGAAGCCTTGGGCTTATTCTTACTCCCCGCAGGGTGGCCAGGGCGCTGCTTTGGAGGAGTAGACGATGAGGCTACCACAGCTGGGCCTGTGGACTTGTTCTTACTGCCGCGCGGACGGCCACGACCTCGCCTTTCCACCAGCGCATCGATGTTCATCTGCGATCCACCTGCATCGGCCATGGAAATATGTGCTGGGAGCAAAAACCCTAGATGAGATGAGGAAACGGAAGATGATGCGGCGGAGAAAGATAGTAATGAAGGAATTAGGGTTTTTTCCCTCGCCAAGCATGCTTTATTTATAAGTATATCTTAATGGGCTTCCGCAGAGACACGGTTCAAATCACATCTAATGGGCTTTTATATTCTGCCCAGAGCAGACGATAAGGAGTCGACAGCGTATCGCAAGCAAAGATGCGTGTATAAGATGAAAAAGTATATATCAAAGAGCACAATGCACCTCGTCATGGACTCGGGGGCTCGCATCATAAGAAGAGAAGAGATGACTAATTAAGCACAAAAATTTGCCGAAAAAAATATCACAAGAAGACAATATTATTTTTGAGCCTATACTCGAAAAATTTCGGCTATAGCCTCGGGGGCTACTCCCATTGGGAGCGCTGGTCGTGCACCCGATAAAAAGAGGTCGACAGAAAGAAGACAAAGAGATTGACGCCTATGATCGGTTAAATAACCGGCCATAGCTTCGGAAGTTCTTACATCAGGAAGCACTGGTGGTGCACTCAATAATAAAGGACAAGCTGGTGGTCGACCGATAAAGGCGCAATCGACTACTTTTCGTCGGCAATGAACTTCGACTTCATTATCGACAAAATAAAGATCGATTACTCCCATCGGCAGTTATTTATGAGAAATCTACAAAAGAGAAGGAAAATTAACAACTTGAATATTTTGCACATTCTAACAGTCAAACAAGGCTGCGACATAAGATTCTTGAGTTGCGTCATCGCGATAAGATTCGAATGCCATGGTTGAAATATATCATGAAGGTAAGACCCCAGGATCCGTCATGTGTGGCATAGTATACGCACATGAATGCGCTCTGCTAGTACTTATCCGTGTCAACGATGCAAAGAAAATCCTGGTGGACGCACTGGGTACCCTAAGAACCACTGGGATTCATTCTTTGTAAGTCCTAAATGCGGTAAAAGAATGGGTTTGGCCGGTTTCCCGAATTCAAGTCCAAGGGGATTGAATTTGAAGTAGGTGACAAGTATCTATTCCGGCAGTTAACTGGCCTCTTGATCCGTCAGAGTTGTTAGGCTTGTTCATCAAAACCCCTTGCAAGATAGTTTAATAAAAGATACTCAAAGATGAAGATTTGAAGATACGAAGAAGTCGAAGATTGATCAAGTCGAAGAAATAAAGATCTGAGATTCAACCCAAATCTACAATTCTGCTAGAATCTCGGGGGCTACTGACAAGGGTGTAGATAATAGAGCTCGTCGGTTAAAGTACCCCTGAGGCCCGTTAAGCTAGGCCCAATTGTAATACTAGTCGATATACGAGTTCATGTCATATGTCGATACTGTGATCTGTATCGGACCCCTCCCGATCCTTGAGACCTGGCCACCTATATATAGGGGTCAGGAGAGGACGATAAGGGACAGATTGAAAGCAAGCCAAGTTATTCTTACGTTTACTTTCGATATACACCTTGTTTGACTGATCCACCTTCGAGTTCATCCAGCACCCTACTCCCCCGATCCTAAGTCCTTCATATTGGACATTTGTCAAGTTAACCCTCGTCAGCGGCGTCATGCTGGACTTTGTGGAATCTTTGAAATAAGTTCACAATAGAGGGCAAATTCCCAACACAACCAGCTGATAGCCTAAAATTTTAAAAAGGAAGAACAATGTCATGCATTTCAAACTCATTTAAATAAATAAGAATAGAAATATCTTCGCAAATTAATAAATTTCTTAGTATTTAGCTTTACTATCGGTTAACAAGGAAAATTACTTTATTTAGAAAATATATGTTGCTTTTCAAAATATCATATCAACATCATCACACAATTTTTTGACCTGAAGTTTATTTAAATCAGTTGATTTAAGATCATGTGAAGAAGACAAATACCTTCATCAATATTGGTTACTACTAATTCGTCCAAAAAAAATTAAATGCATTAAGTAAATTTCATATTTTATTTTGCATATCATATTGGTGCATGCCTATATAATACTACCACATACAATAAAATTGTAAATTTAATTGTACCATCAGCTCAACACTATAAGACCAGCCAGAATGGGAGTATCATGGGTAGAATCATAGATGTCATGTTGGGCAAAAGACTGATGTCTTGCAATAATTAATGAAGAGAGATAAGAGTGATATTATAATATAATATGATACATAGCATGCAAAATTTAAAAGTCTAATAGTAAATACATCATGTACATACCCCTTCCATCCCAAATTATGTTGCATATAATATTTGATCAAAGTCAAACAATTTTAAGTTAACTATATAGAAAATATACCAACTTCTTCAATATCAAATAAATGTTATTAGAATCATCATGAACTATACTTTCATATCATAAACATGCGGTATTGCGGATGTTGATACTTTACTATATACTTGATCAAACTTAGCAAAGTTTGACTTTTACAAAATATAATTTGCAACATAGTTTGGGACGGAAGAAGTATATTTGTATTGAGATTCTACTAAATATTTAATATGATGTAACTATGATACTACTATTTGATACTATCTATTGTAAGGGTGGTATCATAAACTAGTATCATATGCATGATACTCTAGTATAATACTTTGCATTGTGACTAGTCTAAAGAGTTGCACTGAGTATTTGTGAGAGCCACCATACTAGTTAACAGATGGAGACACAGCTTGTTTGTTGTTGAGAAAATTTTCAAATTTTTTATTTGCGCTTATGGAGGAACTTCAGATGCAAAAACATGGGTTGCCATCTGTCGCGCATTTTATGGGCTTATAAGACTTTGGATTTGGTCTATGCCTATGTTTAGGGATGGAAATGGAGCGGAAACTTTCTGACTTTTCTCAGAAAAAACACAAACAAAATGAAATATATATAAAAAATGGAATGTTGCGGAACGGAAAAGGAATTTTTTGGCGGAAGTGAAAACAGAAACACAACAACGTTTTTCGGCAAACAGATTCGGAAATGGAATTTTCTTTTGCGGAATTTCCATTTTATAGTTGTTTTGCATGATCAATCGAGCA
Source organism: Dactylis glomerata (assembly GCA_007115705.1). Lineage (NCBI taxonomy): Eukaryota > Viridiplantae > Streptophyta > Magnoliopsida > Poales > Poaceae > Dactylis > Dactylis glomerata. The sequence goes on from QXEO01001857.1 coordinate 95,496, forward strand.
GATCCAATACGTAACCTAGACAAACTGAATTGTCTAAACAACCCATGATCTTCTCCCCATTACACTAAGCAATTGTGATAGGGTTAGGAAACAAGTTTGTCGGTTTACTTGAGTTGCTTAGGTTTCTCTGGATAATTCAAGTGGTTTCTTGATTCCTGTAATCATCTGTGTTGTATTTAGTACTAGCACAATACCCGTGCGTTGCAACGGGATAAAAACAACTGTATCAAAAGAAAGTGTAAGAAAGCTCTCGTTATGGGCATATCCTCTCCGTGTTCACAATGAGCTCCACAGTTTGACGTGCCGGTGCCGCCAATGCCTATTGCCTCCTCTACCGCTGGTTTAGTCATGCTACTCTATACACCTTTGCCAATGCCATCGATCCATATCCCTCGCGGGTTGGTAAGTAGAGAAAATAGTGTAAGATAAAAAATCTTCTGTTGGTATTGTTTCATCCTAATAAAGTAGTGAAATTATTCCTAAAAAGTAAAAAAAAAATCGAAATGGGGAAGCCCCAGCCGAGTGATGCATATGGCTTTTATTTTATTAAAAGTTATCCGTAGACAAGTATCATCAGCCTAAAATGTAATTAAATTATCTCAGCTTAATAATATCACCAAAAAATGTTTCCAAATATAGTTTTCCTTTTCTACCCGTGCGTTGCTACGGTGGGATATTAAATCAAATAGAGATTACTTCATTATTTAAATCAGGTTGCCGATCGAATTCAAATTGTGTGGGTGGTATGAATGTCTCATAGGCTATGATATTTAGCATCAGTCTTTACATTAAATCGCCGCTATAGCATTCTATTTAAGACTTTTTGTATCTTTTATCGTGCTATCGCACTTAGCAGCATGATGTGGAAAACGCTATAGCACCGCTATGCTATAGCGCACTATTAAATTGTATGATGACAATTCTCGTAATATTTTATTTATAGGTTGTTAAAGCTTATACGTATTTGCTTACTACAAGGAACAGCAGCGACGTATCCATCGGAATTTTGATAAATCGATCAGGAAGCAAAACGTAGAACAATTTAGCTTACTCAATAGGATTTCTTCATGTACCGATGTACAATTCGACATTCTGCTGGAGGTGCAAGTGTGTCGCGGCATGAAACTTCAGTTTGGTTCAGAGTAGCTAACGTGTTGTCTTCAGGTAACCTATGTGTACACGCATCATCAGTGAAGAAAATAGATGATACCACTTGTATGTAGTTTTTGTGCAACTGCTAAGAATGAAAGTGAGATCATCAAATGCAAGCAATTGGTCAACTTTAGATCAAATTTATGTCGGGTTGGAAAGGTGGGAGTGCACCATCGAACACATGTTCAGAGGTGACCTAACGCTGTTGCTTCCGGGGAAATTCATAGCCTTGAAAAACTTCAAATCTTAGAAGCTATCATAACTTGTTATTAGTTAGCTCTCACTAATCAAATTGGTTTAGCCTCTTCAGAGAAGATTTACGCTGCATACTCAGGGGCGGAGCTACATGTTGTGACCATGGTGCACATGCACCAGGGTAGGGAAAAAAAATTCTTTGCAAGTATGCCAAAAAATCAGCTTATGCACCATCCTATTCAATGTAAACTGCACCGGGGTGACTTAAAATTCAATGTGCAAAGGGCAGCATACACTCCGGTGAACCATGATTAATGTCAGTCTAGCTCCGCCCCTGTGCATACTTGCAGTACCACTCCGCGCACTGGCAGGCCAACACCGCACCAGCAGCGCTGCTCGTCAGTACCGCGCCATCACTGGCGGCGACAACCGTCTCCGGACAGACGGCAGCGGCAGCTCCAGCGACGGCCGCTGGGCCCATGGGGCTGGTGTACTCCGATGACATGTGTGGGCACTCTGCTCCTCGTCGAGGATGTGCGCGTCAAGGACGGTGTGTTGAGCACCCGGAATTTTAACAACCCATGAACAGGAGAAAAGCGAGCTTACTCTATAGTAGGGGCCATCGCTTCTCCTATATTTTTGTCGGCTTGGCCTCACCGTCATAGACATGCCCGCCTAAGCAAATTGTGAGAAATTTGAGTCAATCGTCGGGATTTTGCTTCTAATTCCTAGGCAGAAGTTTCAGCGATAGGAGCTTCATCATATCCTTGAAGGACGCCAGGCGCGCATGTGGTAATCTTGGAGACGACGGTAGCGTAGCCGACCTTGAGGCACAACGCGGTGCCGACAACTGATGGGCCTCATGTCATGTGAGGTGCAGCGTGACGTTGCCAACGACGTTCTCCTGTCCCGTGGCCTCCGGCCATGGCCGAGCTTCCGGAGCTCGCGGGCGACGCTGATCTCGCTCCCCTTCCTCCTGGAACACCTCTCCCGCGTGCGGCGTGGCCGACAGCCACGCGACGTCCTCCTGTACGCGGCCACCTGCCATGGGCCGAGGCAGCTCGCGGGCGAGGTGATTCGCGCTCCCCTGTCGCCTGTAACACCTCCCCTAGCGTGGCGTGTCTCACAGCCTCGCCATGGTTGGTGCCTAGTCTGACCAGGCAGTGGAGCGGCACCGACGGCGGTGGCACCACCTCTCTCGTACGGCGTCGGGAGGAAAAGAGACAATACCTGTCAACCTTTTTGTAATTTTGTGTCCAACCGTTTTTTCCAACTTACTGGTGGTATTGGTGGGTAATTTTATGTTTAGATGAAAGCGTACTTTTGATGGATTGAAAGCGTATTTGCGAGCCACGGACCATACCTCTAGCAATATTATTAGTAGAGACTGGTGGTATTGGTGGGTAATTTTATGTTTAGATGAAAGCGTACTTTTGATGGATTGAAAGCGTATTTGCGAGCCACAGACCATACCTCTAGCAATATTATTAGTAGAGATGTATCTGTTTTCATCAATATCAGTATCTGTTTTTGCATTTGTTTCTAGAGTTTCTGTATCCATTTTCAGTTTGGTATAAAATAATAATCAAATATGATTCTGTCCATTTTCGCTCTGTTCTCATCCTTATCTATGCGCATCAGGTACTTGTACAGCCTGCCGTTGCACCATGCACCAGCACCATGCGTTCGTGTTTTTTGTATTTACATGAAGCACGCTCCCGTCTCGGCGCTGCTGCGGTGTCAACTAAGATGGGTTTCATTTGGACTTAGCAATTGGTGGTAACGCATCTTTTCCTGTATAAGCACAATGCTCCATGAGTTGACGAATCAACTAGGCTAATTACAAGTTCAGATCCTTCAAACCCGGGCGAGCGCAACGCAAGATCCGATGCACATCGATCGATGGATCGAGCGCGCCAGCGCGTTCCTCTCCTCATGCTATAAGTTCAAGCGGAGCGTGCAGCTAAGCGATCGTCGATCTCATCCGACTAGCTTACAGCCCACTGCGTACTGCTCCACCTCCCCCCAGAGCAACTATCTAGCAATGGCCCGGGCGTTGTGGATGGGAGTGCTCGCCGTGCTGGTGCTTCTGTGCCCGGCCGCCGCCGCGGAGGCGGCGCCGCCGAACGGGGCGTTGACTCAATGCATTGGCGGCCGGTGCTCCCCGCTGCCCCCCTGCGACTCGAGATGCCCCACAGCCTGCTTCATCATCTGCAGCCAGTGCAGATCCGTGTGCCGTAAGTTCATCACTTTCATCTTTTTCTCCTGGAGAACTTAATCAGTACTAGTACTAGTCCATTCAGATGTTAGTGTTAACCTCCTCATTTTCTTTTCCTCCTCCAAGTTTGCGACTACTATTCGGACATCCCGTGCAACTCTATGGTACAAGGGCAGGACGAACTGAACGCCATCCTTGGACATGCGGCTGGTGAGCTTGCAGGATTTTAGTTAAGATGTTGATGATCTGCAATAGCACGGTGCTAGCTGATGATGCCAACATGTGCGAGATGCGTACATGCATGTGAGATGAATATGCAATTTGTGCAACTGATATTGCAAATGAAATAAACAGAGATCACTAGAGAAGATTTTGTGTTCAGCTGCTTGCTTCACCTTTCTATGAGAATGACTACTGTATGTACGTACAGGGCAAGCTCATTTCCTCTGCTTTGATCCCGTGTGCAATGCTCTCTTTATTCAGGACATAAATTAAAATGTTAAAAATTTAGAAAAAAATATATGCATGTATATCTCCATATTCTACGTGCACACGTAAAGTTTCGTGAAAAATGGATATTTTTCATGGCATCTACAAAGAAGACACAAAAAATGTGTCGAGAGAAAAGGCTTATTTTAATATGAAATTTTGTCATTTTTACATACACCACATAAACAGTCAATTTTTCTTGAAACAACTTTGTGGATATGTAGAACATAGAGATCTATACAAAACCTTTTTATATGGTATTTTTAACATTTTTCAATATGTCAAAAAATGCATTTCAAATAAAGAGTGCACATGCACCTAGGAGCAAAAAAAGCCATGTCCCCTTAATTTCCTCTTTTTACTTTTTTTTCTTGAGAGTCTATTGTGTTCTCCCAGCGCCCTGAGAGTGGTTTTTCTACCTCCCGTGTACGAAACCACCCTGTTTCACTCAGTTTCAATAAGTATGTAGGATTCGAAACATGATAACACATAATGATTCCTAGCGGCACAAATCGTAAAGCAAGAAACAGTGTGGATCCAACGGTAACAAAATGTCGGTAACAACATGCACGGGTGGTTCCGTGCACGGTAAAAAAAAGCTTTTTTGCTAGTGCACCTCTAGCAACGTAGTGAGGATGCAAGAGGAGGTTGGATCGCCTCTTAGCGTTAGATTTGCTTTAGCCTGTGATGTCTCGCCTCATGTCATTATCTCGAAACTTCCCTATTATGCTCACGGATAGTGGTACAGGTGGTCAGTGTGCCGCTCTAGTCGTTTTCCAAGGTGGAGGCACGAGGGGGCGAATCCGGAGAGGGCATCACCAATAAGTGCTCTTGTCTTCCTTTATCATCACGGTGAAGGAAGGGATGAAGATGTGGGATTTTTTCTTGGTTCACATTGATCTGGTGGTCAACGGAAGTCGTTGGAGCTATATTTGTGAAATATTTTGAGAATTCAGCTCCAACTGTGCTTAGATAGTCGCCATTGTCATGTCGTTGCATTTTCTACCCGACAAGGCGGTCGCTCCAAGCTCCTATATATCCCAGTTGTTGATCGTTGTTTCACAAGCTTATCTTTATTCAATACGACGGCCATACGCACTTACACATAAATATCCTCAATTTTAGTTTACAACATTTGCAAGTTTTATAAGAACATAAATGCAGGTATATATGTGCTCTCTATATGAAATTAGATTCTTCCAAAACATTAAACTATACTGATATTGGGAGGCTCATTGTCTAAAATAAAGTAGCAACGGATGGGAGGTTATTAGACGTGTTTGGTTTTGTAATTGTCATTTAATTTATCATCAACGTTACGAACATGTAGAATGTCGTGAAGATAGAAGAGATGGAGATAGAGTAGGGGCCAAAGGGGATCTTGGTACGCTCTACCTCCAATAAGTAGATTGGGTATCTTGAGAATGGCGGTTGGGTAGAATTTCGGGAGGGTCTCCCGATCATTTATATAGAGCATCTTCTCTAGCTCCAAATCATTGATCTTCGAATAACACATGTGTTATCTAACCGTAAAAAAAGTAAACCTTCCTGTTACGATCAATCTAGGTGCAGCCCTTCAGTCCACCTACTGGCTGCACCTAGATTGATCGTGGAACATAGTACTTTCTCCGATAAAACTATGTTTCCGATAGTTATTTCTGATTGGAGGGAGTACTATACTTTCCCTATACCCTTGAATCGTATGGGCAGAGACAAACCAATTGATAATAATCATGAAGTCCTACTATTTCTCCGTTTCTCTTTACACTTTTCGTACTTACGATTTACTGTATACACGTGTACAACTACTTTGAATACTCTCTCTCTCTCTCTCTCTCTCTCTCTCTCTCTACGCATTTAGATTGGAATCGATGTTCCTCTTTACACTTTGAATACGCTCTTGCTATGCGCGTTGGGATTGGATCGCTGGCCAAGGTTGTAGAACACGCTATCAAAATCTACAACTCCACTAACTGATCACCGAGACTCTGTTAATTGTTATCAGCTGGGTATAATTAAAGTTGCATTAGAGAAAAAAAAAAGAGTAGCCACAGGAGTGTAAGCCCCGTTCTGTTAATCCAATAGGATCAAGTGAATAACTGTGAGATTGGCCAATTGACCCAGAGCCGGCCCCCTGAATTGGGCTCCACACTTGTCTCAGCCCCCCGCCGAAGCAGGGAGAGCCAGCTCATGGGCCGTCCACGTCACCGTGGGCGCATCGCGGCGCATGGGGCCCGGGGACTTTCCAGGGCTGGTTAGGCCCGCTCACTTCATCCTGTGGCTTGTGCTACCGTCGTCCTCCACGCTACCTTATAAGCTGGGTCGAACTCTCTTCGGTTAGCGGTATGGGACTAATATCAGCGACCGGCATCAACTGCAGCACCCTGTGCCGAAGTGTTCTCCATCGGGCATATGGGCCATGGCCGCTGACCGCCTCCAAGCCCACCCTACTGATTAGGGTTTGTCTCCCGCCCGCCACCACGCCCATGGCGACCGCCGCAGCTGCCGCCGCCACGTCACGCCGCCGGCGAGGCAAGGGCGGGAAGGGCCCCAACTCCGACCTCTCCCGCACCCTCACCGACTGTACCCGCCGCGGGGACGCCGCCGGGGCCATGGCCGCCTTCGACGCCGCCGTCTCCGGCCCCGACGCGGCGGCCGACCTCCGCCTGGCCGCGCACCAGTACAACCAGCTCCTCCACCTGCTCGCCTCCGCCGACCGCGCCTCCTTCCCAGAAAGCCACCCCGCCGCCGCCGCGCGCCGCGTGTTCGCGCACATGCTGGAGGCCGAGGCGGCCCCGTCCGAGGCCACCATCACCTCGCTCGCCCGCGTCGTCGCCTCCGACCCCGAGGGCGCCGACGAGGCCTTCCAGCTCATCTCCACCATGCGGGAGAAGTACGGCCTCGCGCCGCGCCTCCGGTCGTACAGCCCCGTTCTCGCCGCGTTCCGCCGCGCCGGGGAAGCCAATAAAGCCTACGCCGTCGAAGCCCATATGTCTTCCGCCACCGTGTCCCCCGAGGAGCCCGAGCTCGCCGCTCTGCTCGAGGTCAGCGCGAAGGCGGGGGATGCCGACAAGGTGTATGAGTATATGCACAAGCTGAGGCGCGCCGTGGGCTGCGTGAGCGAGGAGACCGCCGAGGTGCTGGAGGGCTGGTTCCGGAGCGAGAAGGCGGCGGTGGCTGGTAAGGCTGAGTGGGATGCCCAACAGGTCAGAGACGCCATTGTGGCGAGTGGCGGTGGGTGCCATCAGCTAGGTTGGCTTCGAGATGGCCCCTGGATGGTGCAGCGGGTGACTGTCGGGGCGGATGGTCAGTGCGGCGGATGCGGGTGCCACCTAGCTTCTGTTGATATCGACTTGGAGGAGACGAATAAGTTTGCTGATTCTGTTTCCGGGTTGGCCCTTGAGAGGGAGACCAAAGCTAATTTCAGCCAGTTTCAGGTGCATGTCCCCTGTCCCATATGTTCGTTTTCTTAACTATCTTCACCGTTGTACGTTTTGTTAAATGTAGTTTACTGGCAGTTGTGTTCTTCGTTTAACTTCAGTTAGTAGCTGGCATTGTGTGTGATTAATAAGAACTAATCTTAGGAAACTAGACCTGAAGAAAGTGTGCCTCCCTGTTTGTGCAGATAACTACTTGTGGTCACATAGATTAAGTAGGCTTATACATTAAGCATCTTCATTGATTTGTTTATAAAATTAAACTGCTTTGTATTAACACATTTTAGACATCCTTAAGGACCTTGTTGTTGGTTGCCATGTCTGCACGATAACTGCTTACTCAGGCAAATAGTCAGAGACATCCATAATTTTCATATAACCACCTGTCTAGGAAATAAGGTAGCTTAAGTAAAGGCGACAATCAATTTATGTTGCATATATTGTATTTATTTGGTGCTTGTATTTGGAAGAATGTCTGTTTGTGAATTTTATACCGTAGTTTTCACTTCTCTTCTTACAATCTGATGAAAAATGTGACTTCTGTAGGAGTGGTTGGAAGTACATAAAGAATACGAAGCTATAGTAGATGGTGCAAATATTGCACTTTATCAGCAAAATTTTGCAGAAGGCGGTTTCAGTTTGGTTCAGGTTTGTGCATCATCATACACTTAATTTTGACATGTTGCTGTTGCCAATGGAATAATCTTTACTAATTCATGTTCCATTTGTCATGCTTAATATAGAGCAGTTGGATGCTGTTGTAACAGAGCTACGAGATAGATATAATGGCAAATGGCCACTTGTTATACTACATAATAAACGCATCGCCAAGCTTATGGAAAATTCAAATAATAGGCATTTGATTGAAACTTGGAGAGCAAATGGAGCATTGTATACCTCTCCAAGTGGGTCAAACGATGACTGGTATGTTCATACTTTGTAGACTTGGGATGTCCTTGCACTTGTTTCATGTTGGTACTTATTTTGAGATATTAATATAAGTTCAGTTCACCTTATTCTGAGTTGGAAGTAACTTTGCCCGGTAATTGGGCCTAAATTGACTAATTACAAGCGCAGTACAATTAGGTTATACTCCCCATCTTACCCGCTGTTATGCCCCTTGTGTTTGCTAAATTACAAGTGCAGTTCACCTTCTTCTGAGTTGGCAATGTATCTTGTACCATGAGACCACATTGTTTGACTAATTTGTGTATTCCATATGTAACTGTGCATAGATTGACTAATATGTGCAATTAGATTACATGTTGAATTCTCACCATCTTACGCACTGTTATGTTTCTCGGGTTTAAGAAATATATGAGATGTAACTTTTCAGGTATTGGCTATATGCAGCAATTGGATTGAACTGTTTGCTTGTGACTAACGATGAAATGAGAGACCACATATTTGAGCTCCTAGGTTCATCATCCTTTTTCTACAAGTGGAAGCAACGGCATCGGGTGTGCACCACAAAACTTGTGTATTATATAATCCACTCCTATTCCTATTCATTTGTTAATGTGCTAATTTAATTGCAATTGCAGGTCAAGTACACTTTCAATAAAGGAAAAGCGGTGCTTATGATGCCACCCCCTTATTCTTCGGAGATTCAAGTAAGTAACCAGGTCATGTTTTCTAGAGCTTACTATCTGTTGTTGCTGATGGTATCTTCACCGTAGGAATCTGAGACAGGATCTTGGCATGTGCCAATTGAGGAGAAATCTGGTGACGAGAGAGTCAGGACTTGGCTTTGTATTGATAGGACCGATCTCACCAAACAAACTTGTGAGACTCCTGCCGCCAACGGAATTGTCCAGGTAGAGGCATCTAATGGAGCTGGGCAGAGGCAGCTGGAAGATCAGGCTGCTCCAGTAACTGGCAAAAGAAAGGATAGAGATTGATTGATGGTGCTGCCATTTGTGGCCTGTGGGCAACTGAATCATACCGTGTTTCTGCGGTGTGCTTGGTTGTGTCCCACTGTTTTAGTTGAGGAACAGGGATGCAATGTTAGTGTCATCCCTAAATTCCTGTTTGTGGGGCCAACAGGCATTGTAAACCACACCTGGCTTGCGTGCTGTTGTGCACCAAGTTGGTTCAGATTTATTGAAGCTTTTCAGCAAAGAATTGCATTGGTCACAACGGTTACTGTTATAATCCATGATGTAACACTTGAAATAGACGATGTTATAGCATTTGTTTCTCCGGCTACTTTTTCCCAGCTATGAATGTGCGAGTTGCATTGAACCTGTATCCAGCTTCGTAAGCACGGTCAAAATGTAGTAAGCTGTGATTTTTTTTGTGATACCAGCAATATGTTGGTTATTTTGTTGTTAGATCATGACTGCATACAGATGCAATGCATTTTCAGGATTACAACTCATAACTTCAACATACTCCAACAATCGGAAATTCAGGGATAGAGATAACGGTGAGAAATTGCCAGTTTCAGAAATGCAAACTGTCTAAAAACGCAGTCTGAAGAAAAAGGGTGCCTTGTTTGCATTATTGTTGAAATTTTTTATCAAACTCGTGTTTTCAACAAGATTGGAAGCACAAAAAGCTGATACTATCATAAACAGCCATAGTATGATGTACACAAAGCTAAAGTTCCAAACATTATTCAAAGGCCGAGCATTCAGATGATCAAGACCTAGAAGTCTACACTTAGTTTCTGGTCTATGTCCGAGAACATCTCGAAGAAAGCTTTGAAGTGCCTGTATGTAGTGTCTATGTCTTCTTTCCCACACATTTCCCGAACGCTGCAAGCCAATGGAGTAGTGGTCAAATAGTTGGTAATGCAACACTAGAGAGTAGGAACTAGGAAGAAAAATGATGGGGATATAGTCAATTGGAAGCATATTATTTGTGACATACAAGTGTTATTTGTCTACCATTACTAATATCTTAGTAAAACAACCGAAAAGAGAAGTTTTATCCTAGTATTTTCCAACAAAAAGGTTAAAGGCTAGGTCTGAAAGCTCTGTCTACATCGGAGTTACCACAGTGTGCAATAACCAACAGGTGCAAATAAAAGAATGCTGAGCATACCTGTGCATTGAAAGCTGAGGGATACCACAGTCAACAGTCCGGATGCCAACACCGGAAGCAAGTATGGGGCCAATGGTTGAGCCACAACCCATATCATTCCTTACAACAAATTCCTGTAGGGTATTCAGTGCATCAGTACCAATTCTCATACCCATTCATATATCAAAAGACAAGTGTATATATGACTGTTAAATAAACAGTAAGCGGGGAACGTTTTTAACTAACACAACTGCTGATCATTCCAACATTATCACTTATCAGATAAGAGTTTACTCCCCCGCAAAAAAAAAGATAAAGAGTTTACTGGAAATGGACAATAAACTATAAATGGATCATAGTTAGCTCTACAAAGCCACCAAAGAGCACAATTAGTTGTGCAAACAGCGGAACTTGCAAGTTGCAACACAAAGAGTACTCCAACCAATGTTTAAAAGCATAGAAGTTGAGAACACCTGAACAGGAAGGTTATGAATTCTTGCTATTTCTTTGAAGAGAAAAGCTGTGACAGCACTTGTTGCATAACGTTGGTTAGCATTATGCTTAATGACAAGTCCTTTTTGTAGTTCTGGTCTGTGGTACTCTTCATGCTTGTCAGGATAGTTTGGGTGCAGGGCATGAGCCATGTCGGCGGAAACTGAAACGAGAACATAATTCAGTTGGAGAGACTAGTCACAGGCTATATCCAACAAACCATATATGCACAAACCATACCAAGGAAAGAGGAAGTTATTGCACGCTCCAAAGCCCCCTCTCCCATGGACTGATGCATCAAGGAGTCAACAATTCGTCTCATGGCGTGAAACATAGTTGGTGCACCTGCCCCTTGCATCGAATCTGAACCCACCTGAACATTGTCAATTTATAGTTATAACAAACGGAAGAAGGATCCAAGCACATGAATCAAGAATGCACACCCCAGATATTTCAACTTAGAATACAGAATAATTTAGGTTCCAAGTAATCCAAGCTTCCAAACATAACTGATAATTTATGTGAATATTAATAAGAGGGGTTACTGTGGGCTATCACTTAATCTACTATTTCTCATCCATAACCACCTTAAGCCTAAAAAGCAAGCAAAATAGACACCAAACATGTTTTAGGAATCTGAAAAATGCATACATAGATTAGTCTTTTACTAAGCAGAGCAGAACTTGGTTTCAGTACCTCTTCGTTATCAAATAATGCAACCATTCTTATAGCCTTCTCATTTGACAATTCTTCTGACATCTTTGAGGAGTCCATGAGAGATCTAAGAGCACAATAACATGAAGCAAGATTGTCCAATCTACCAGAATAAATGAACTCGTTATTTCCCCCGCCAAGACAGCTAGGCTGGGTATCACACACGTTCAACTCCATACCAATTATTTCATCTATTCCACAACCGATTTCCTCTGATAGAATCTGAGGATCACAAAGCAAAAAGGAGAGTTATAAGTGCAATTTTTTAGGACTGTAAAAAATGCAACTTTAAGCCACCTCTATCAATTTGAAACTGAAATTTTGCTGAACTGAAGGAGGATATCAGAAGAGAAATGAGAGAAGGAATTACTTGTAAAAGCAGCGGATGATGGGCAATCTTTGAGGAACTCGAACCTTTTTTCTCATCAGAATTCACAGTAGTATCTTCATACTTTGTTGCAAGAAGTGGAGCAAGATGATTCTCCAGATTAGGCTTAAATCCATCAGAATTCACTGTGCTAAAAGTTAAATAAAGACCACTCAGATACACGAGGAATGGACAAATGTTATTAGAACTAAAGGACGGGAAAGCCTAATAGAGTGGCTGCAGGCTCAATGTATTGAAACTAGCTTTCGATAGGAGGATGAGGAAATGGTTTTTATAGAAGAAAAAATCGCCATAACTTGGCACTTCAGCAGGATGACATGAGGCTGCAGTACTAAAATCGATGGATAACTCATGTATTTGCTCAGTGATCATAAACAACATGACGACTGGCGTTTAGTTCTTAAAAGTGAAATAACACAGTGCAAAAGAGGGCATGAGAAATAACCGGTCAAGATGTATAGCCAGTGTTGGTACACGAATCAATGGTCTGCTCACTTTAACAAGCTTGTGCTTAAATGAACCATCTGCAGCTTTGAGGATGACTCTCCCAGCTAATGTTAGATCTCTATCAAACCATGTATGCCACAGCCCGCCTCCATAAGTTTGCACATTTATCATTTGATGACCAGATTTGAAGGAGGCAGACCGTGGTTTCAGCTTGAGACATGGACTATCAGTGTGCGCCGCAATTATATTGAAACCATTGCCAACTCTGTACCTGCAGAACAAAGGCAGTTGCATGTATTTCAGATCAAATGTGCATCTGTACTTTGGCAGACACAAAATATGGATTTTTACAATGTTTTTGGTACTCAGGATTAACTGTTAGTTTGAACCTTGTACTATCACCCAGCCCAGACAGAGCTATTACAAAATTTCAGACTTGGCAGGAATACAGGAATGGGAAGAATCAAATTATAACACTAGTGACGTTTCTTCCTTGGTTATACAGTAGATATCTAAATCAGTTAAATACTAAGGTCATACTTCATGCTACAAGAGAAGCTTCCTTTGAGCAGATTCAAGCGCCAATAAGAAAGACACACAATGAAGGCTCGTCATAAATTCCGAGACGAACATAATGCACTGCAAGTAAGAAGAAGGGGAGCTCCTCGAACTCACTCACTTTGCCCCTACCGCGAAAGCGACCAAGCAGGACATGTTGCGGGTGAAGAAGTAGCGGCCACCGGGCTGCAGGTCCCAGTCATCGTTCTCACTGAGCAGCTCGAACCCCGCGGCGAGCAGCTGCCTCTTAGCCTCAGCTGAAACCACAACCAACACAGTTACACAATCAGGGCAAAGTAAGCATTTAGTAACGATTATTCATGAATGCCAAAGGTCCATGGGTCTAGTACATGCACATGATTCGCAAACTAACAGCATTCAGTGGTAGTGCGGAACAGCTCCGGTGCACGATCAGACAAAGAACTGGTGTCTGTCCCGGTGGGGAATAGGACCGAACAGGTTCAGGGCCTCAAGCATGTGGAGCAGAGAAAATATGCCAGGTTTATGCAGATTGCAGTGGCAGCATAGAGTGGAGGAGGGCTAACCGGTGGCGTGGAACTGCGTCCATGACTCGTTGAGGTAGTCGAGCAGGCCGCCGACGATGGAGGGCGAGGAGGAAGAGGAGAGGGCAGCGGGGTGGCTGGAGCAGAGGCGACGTGAGCCGGCGGCGGTGGGTGCTGCGGTTGGTAGTGCGTAGCGCCAGGGGGAGGAGGCGGCGGCCAGCGGACGAGGCAGCGGCCGGAGGAGGTGGAGGCGGAGCAGCGCCATCGGCGAGTGCAGCAAGCGCCGGTGAGGGATGGAGCGGAAAGGTGGAGCGGCGTACGGTACACGTGTCACTCCCACGACGCCAAGATAATTGTGGTATTTCCTGTTTTTTATTAAAAAGAGTGAATTCCACTTTTACCTCTTGTTATACATTTTTTACACTAATTAAGTAGTTACCCCTCAAGTGAAAATTCGTCTAGATTACCCCTTTAGAAGTTTCTAACTTTTTTTATGTATTTATTAAGCAAGGTGTGAAGTGCTAACCGAAGTAGGCAAATATCACATGGATATAAGAAGTCTCGACAAGATCGTCGATGGCGACCTCCGATATTTATATATTTTATCATCCACATCGACGTAACATGTTGGTCATATGTAGCAAAAATAAATAAAATGCTAAATTAGGATAAACCCATGTTCAAAGTCTCCTAATTAAAATTTCTGATAAAGGTTCCACTAAATATGGTAATATATGTTACACAGATCAGTTAAGTGCTCGTGCGTTGTGACAATTCAAAAGTAAATTTAGATGTGGACGTGTATCTAGAAACAACTTGTCATAGTTAATATCTATCAGATGTATTTTTTTCCACATGATTTTAGTTGCATACGTGTGTCAAGCACGTAAACTCTTACAAAAAGAAATTATTATATTCCCAAATTTTCAAGTTAATATCACCTCAGTTTTAGAATTGATACCCACTCAATCATACTGATATTTCAATCTTTATGAATCATAGATTGCGAAAAGTATGAAACATCCGGCCGATATTGTTTAGTTTCATAATAAAGATCATTTAATGTTTCAATTTGCTAAATTACATGGTAAGATCACTAAAAAAAATTGCTGAACCTAAAAATATTGGTTCACTGGGAAAAATTTATGTTACATTTAAAAAATGGAAATGGCCTACATTGTGTGTCGCATATCGGAGACCGCATGTTTTGATAGCGTGTACAGGATTTGCCGAGTTGTGGCCACAGTGTTTGGACCAATCTATTTGATAGTACATAATGAAGGAGACACAACTCAGATTCCGTAAAAACAAAACAAGAGGATCTACTAAAATGCTTGAAAACATTGATTGCATGCATTAGGGATGAAAGAATTATCCATTTGCTTGACAAAGGTTAGCCAAAGGTCATACTGGAGAGTGTGGTACTTTGATACTTGACAACTTATGATAGATATGACATGCAAATTTGGCATGCTTTATTTGGCATGTCAGGATCTCACAACGACATCAAAGTGTTGCCGTGCTCTTTGGTGTATGCTAGCCTTGTACAAGGTCATGCTCTGCAATAAACTGAGAGATCAATGTGAAGGAAATATGCCCTAGAGGCAATAATAATATTGTTATTATCATATTTCTTGTTCATGATAATGTTTATACTCCATGCTATAATTGTATTAAGCGGAAACATTAATACTTGTGTGGTTTATGAACAACACTGTGTCCCTAGTACGCCTCTACTAGACTAGCTCATTGATTAATGATGGTTAAGGTTTCCTAACCATAGACATGAGTTGTCAATTAATAATGAGATCATATCATTAGGAGAATGATGTGATGGACAGACCCAAATAAAGCAGAGCAATTAGATCGTGTCATCGTGTTCATCTTTGCGAAGCTTTTCTTATGTCATGTATTGTATTCCTTAGACCATGAGATAATACAACTCCCTAGTATCGGAAGAAAGCTTTGAGGTCATCAAACGTCATCCTATGTGAGGGTGATAATAAAGGTGTCTCTCAGGTGATCGGAAAGTATTTGTTGGGTTGTATGTATCGAGATGGAATTTGTCCCTCCCAAGTCGGAGAGATATACTTCGGGCCCACTCGGTAATCGATATCAACACCGCTTGCAAGCATGTGGTTAAGGAGTTAATCACGAAGTGATATCGGATTACGGAACGAGTAAAGTACTTGCTGTGAACGAGATTGAACTAGGTATGGCGATACCGACGATCAAATCTCGGGCGAGTAAAATATCGTGTGACGAAGGGAATACATATACGGGATTAATTGAATCCTGACATCGTGGTTCATCCGATATGATCATCGATGAATATGTGGGAGTCAATATGGGTTTCCAGATCCCGCTATTGATTATTGATAGAAGATCATGTCTGCATATTCTCGAACCCGTAGGGTCACACACTTAACGTGCATCGACGCTAGGATAGAATGGATAATTAGTTTATGAGTTTTAGTTCGGAGTCTCGGATGAGATCCAGGACGTCACGAGAGGTTCCGGAATGGTCCGGAGAATAAGATTCATATAAAGGAAAGCAGTTTTTGGATTCCGGAAAGGTTTCGGAGTTTATCGGTATTGTACCGGAAGGTTCTAGAAGGTTCCGGAGTGGGACCAACGTGGGCCCACTTGACGGAGGCCTGCGTGGGCCTAAGGGGAAGTGCCCTGGCCACCTTGGGCCAGGTGCACAAGGCCCCTAAGGCCCAGCCGGCCAAGCCCAAGGGGAAACCCTAAAGGAATCTTCAAATAAGGAAGGGGGGGAAACTTGCCCCCCACTCTTCCTTATCCAAGTCGGCTAGGGATTGGAGGAGGGACCAAGCTGGCCGCCCAGCCCCCCCATATAAGGGGGGGCAGGGGCGCAGCCCTCCCTCACCCCAAGACCCAAACCCTAGCCGCCCCTGCTGCCCTCCCTCTCTCTCTCTCTCTCGCGACTGCGCGTAGGCGAAGCCCTGCCGCAGAAACTCTCCACCATAAGCACCACGCCGTCGTGCTGCTGATCCAATCTATCTCTCCACCATACTTGCTGGACCAAGGAAGGTGGAGACGTCGCTGCACCGCACGTGTGCAACTCTCGGAGGCGCCGCCACTTGCGGCGTAGGATCGGATCGGATCGCGAGGAGGAGACGGCGAGTACGACTACGTCAACCACGTTCTCTTGAACGTTACCGCTGTGCGATATCTTCAAGGGTATGAAGATCTCATCTACCTCTCTCGTTGATTACATCTCCTAGATTAGATCTTGGCTTTCTTGTTCGCATCCGTAGGAAAATTTTTGATTTACTATGCTGCGAAACCCTTCAGTGGTATCAGAGCTAGATCTATGCGTAGATGTGTTTCACGAGTAGAACGCAACATGCTTGTTGCGGGCGTTGATGTTTTCTGTTGCAAACCTCTTGTTGTGTATCTCTTATGGCGCGGTATAGTGAGATCGAAGCGGTCCAGGCCAACTTTACGCGACCGCGTTCGCGAGACCGGCTCCGCACTTGACGTGTGGCTTGTTCCACACATGCGGCTGGTGGATGCCAGTTTCTCTCACTATAGTAGTCATGGGACTTACATCGGATGTTAGCAACCATAATATCACCGTTGTGGCTTTCCGTAGGTAAGAATCGTTCTTAGCTTGCTACTCCCATAAGCCACGTAAAACATGCAACAACAAAGTAGAGGCGTCTAACTTGTTTTTGCAGGGAGTGTTTTGTGATATGGTATGGCCCAAGACATGATGAGTATGAATTGAGTTGTATGCAATGATCATGTTTTGTAATCTTTCACGACTTGCATGTCGATGAGTTCACAACCGGCAGGAGCCATATGGTTGTCTTTATAATTATGTATGACCTGCATGTCAACTTCTTATACGCCATGTAATAGCTTTACTTTATCGCTAAGTAGTTAGCAATAGTTGTAGTTGCTATTCGTGGTGGAGGCAATCATGGTGGAGTGATGGAGATCATGCCGGTGCGCACAAGATGGAGATCATGGCGCGGAGATTGGCTATACCATGTCACATAAAATTATATGCATGTGATGTTTATCTTTTTATGTATCTTATTATGCTTAGATCGCGACGGTAGCATTTTAAGATGATTCCTCACTTAAAGATCAAGATAAAATTGTGTTCTCCCCATGTATGCACCGTTGCGAAAGTTCGTCGTTTTGAAGCATCTCGTGATGATCGGGTGCTATAAACTCTACGTTCACATACAACGGGTGCAAGCCAGTTTTGCACACGCGGAAATACTTGGGTTTGACTTGACGAGCCTAGCATGTACAGACATGGCCTCGGAACACACGGACCGAAAGGTCAAGCATGAGTCATATGGATGATATGATCAACATGTTGATGTTCACCATTAAAGCTACATCATTCACGTGATGATCGGTCTCGGTGTAGTGAATTTGGATCATGCTTCACTAAACAACTTTGAGGAATGTTGAATTTAGTGGGAGTTCATTAATAATTTGATTAACTTGAACTAATTATCTTGAACTAAATCTTAGTGTATTTGTATAAGTCGTTGTAGTCTTTGGCAACCGTTTTCCACCGACACTTAGTTTTAATTGAGTTAAAAGAACTATAGAATTCTGGATAGTCACTTTTCGGTCTAGTGCCGTTTAATGTCAAGACTAAAGATTAAGTCCTATTGCAAACTTTAGCAAACCTTGCTTGCTCCATACGATTTAATAAATTGTATTAATCTAAGAGCAACGATTCAAGTTTAGTATCTAAAGATCATATGTTTGCCTTCATGATAAATTGATCTTCAAAATTGTTTGAGAATCAAAGTGATCATCGAGCTGAAAGAATTGTTTCAGAAATAATCAAGAAGTGAAAGATATTTGATATCTAAAACTTTGATTGTTTGCAAAAATGATGAAGTATAATTTAGTAAAAGAACATATGCTCATATTGTATGACTATGTGTGAAGATTGAAGATGCTAGGCATCCCGATCACCCAAAAGTTTGGGAAACTAATATTATACTTGCATTTGTCCTTAAGAGCTATAGTAGTTTCATCATGAAAGATGTCATGATAGGACGAATAAAAGGTATCGGCTAAATTGTTTTGCTATACCAAAAGAATACTAAAGAATGGAATCGGGAAGAATACCAATCATATGATGATGGCGATCCACTTCAAAGTGCAAAATCCAAGGCTATTAGTATTTGACTAACATCCTTTGGACTATGTGTCAAATGATTGATGCCACTATTGATGTCGATAGATTCTTCTAAAAAGGAGAGGAAATGCTAAATAGGATCTGCAAAATTATTTGGTAGAAAAAGGAAAAAGACTGGAATTGTCCAGCTCAGGTATATAAATGATATACATGTTATAGATGAATTCTTTTGCTCGTTAACAATGTAATTCTTGGGTATTCGATACTGATTTGTTGGTATGAAATGTCATACAAAGCAACACAATACAAGAAGTACAATGGCCTAAGTAACTAGTAAAAGAATATGGTAATGATGCATGTCGAGATACAAATAAAAGTGTTATTGTGCTTCTCGTCGACATCAAACCTAGCCTTCAAGATATTTCATGAACTTAATAATTGTTATCTTGTTCTGGTATTATGAGAACAATTGTTGTTCATGTCATTACCGTCTTCCATAATCGATGGATAGATTATTATAAATCTTGTTGGTGAAATAGACATTTATAACACTGATGCTAAAGGTCGCAAGACAAAACAAATTTCACTTATATGTGACACCGCCGTTTAAGTCATATTGGAAACAAAACATGAAAGAAATTCTATATTGATAGATTTTCGAGTCATTTGATTTTGAATTAATTGACGCTTGTGAGATTTTTCCTAAAGATGATTAAACTCCGTTCTTAGGCCATAGAAAGAACAAGCGACTAACTAAATGGCGATCATACATGTTGATGTATGTAGTCCATGGTGTGAAGTCAATCATGGTGTATTTTCTATTTCATCAATGACTCGAATAGATGTATGGTATATCTGCTTGATGAGATAGAAGTATGAAACAATTGAAATTGTTCAGTTTATGAAGTGAAAATTGTTGTAACAAGAATATTCAAATAGCATGATTAGATCATAAAGAAGAATATTTGAGTTACAAGTTTAGCAAACATCTAAGAGTTAGAGGAATTGTTCCACAAACTTGCATCATGATAGACACCATATGAGTATGGAGTTTTTGATGGATATAATCAAACCTTGTTTGACATGGTTAGATCAATGATGAAATAAACTACCAATATAATTTGTGGATTATGCTTTAAAGACTACCGCTTTTCACTAAATAGAGCACCATCATAATCTGCCGAAATGACACCATACAAGTTATAGTTGTCTTTTCTTGAATTTTGGTATGCAAGGCATATGTGTAAAATGTTTACAACCAAAATTGGATTAGTAAGTCTTTGTAGGTTATCCCAAAGAATGTCGATGGGTGTTCCTTCTGCCATAAACCCAATTAAAGGTGATAGTCACTGAAAGAAGTGAACTTCTTATGAAGGAGTTTTTCGCGAAAGGTTTAAGTGGGAGGAAGATAGAACTTGATGAGGTTATTGAATCTGAGCAAGATGATTGGAGTAGCGCAGCACCAGAATATGTTCTGGAAGCGGCAACTGCATTCATAGCTCACGCGTCTACAATATGTTGTAGTCATGGCATCGAAGTTGCTATTTAACCAAGTTGGTCGTAATCAAATAGCAAGATTTGAGGACGAGATATTATTAGATAATAGTAACCAACAATATACAAAGAAGCGGTGATGGGCCCTGACTTCGTCATATGAATTATTCTAGCAACAATTACATATAGAGATATGTTAGTTGAATAAACGAAACAACATTCCTCTACCGGAATGCACACCAAGGACGTGTACCTGACACGACCCAATGGGTTTTGTTAATTCAAAGGTTGCTAGATATGTATGCAAACTTCTATGGTAGAAGTAAGCATAGCGAAGTTGGAATCTTCAATGATGAAAATGTTAAAGTGTTAATTTCATCAAGATATTTGAAGATGCTTGTGTTTACAAGAAAGTAAGTGGGAGCGCGAAGACATATTTCTAATGCTTTATGTAGATGACATATCGTTCATTGGAAATTATGTGTTTTTCTTGATATTGTTAAGTTTTTCATTATAATTAGTTTTTGATGAAAGACTTAGGTAAAACCAGAATATTAAGCATCAATGTCTATACAGATAGATTGAGGCACTAATATAGTTTTGCCAGAGTACATAGATGAAATATTGAATTTATTCAATATGGAAACAATAAGAACGGTTCTTGTTGCATGGAAGAGGTTGGAGCAAGAATCAATTGTTTTGACACTTGATGAGTAAAACCACAAGAATGATTTTATCAATCTTGTATACCATGATATGTAGATCCAGATGTGTCCAATGCTCTAAAGGTTATAGCATTCATATGATGATCGTTGGACAATAGTAAAAGATATTCTTATGCACTTTCGAAGAAGTAAGAATATGTTCTGTATGCAGAAGTGACAAATGGTTCATTGCAATGAGTTACATTGGCTTTGTCACACATACAAGTAAAATTTTATCTCAATTTTTAAGCTATTTGTTTTGAGATTAGAAGGTGGCACAATAAGATGGAAGAAAGTTCCATGATAACTTGGATGAGTTCCAATGTTAATATTGTGGCGGACACTGCAACGAGGGCTAAGTATATAATCGCTTTAGAAGTGGCATAAAAGATGCAAAGTAGATAGTGATAATCCAACTTTTTATGGCACTGTCGTCTAGGTCATATTGGCGTTAAACGCATGAAGAAACTCCATTCTGATGGATTTTTGGAGTCTCTTGATTTTGAATCATTTGACACGTGCAAGCCATGCCTCATGGGCAAGATGATCAAAAACCCGTTCTCCAGAATAATGGAGCGAGCAACGGACTTATTGGAAATCATACATACCGATGTGTGCAGACCAATGAGTATTTCGACGCACGGTGGATATCGCTATTTTTCTAAGTGTGCTAGTACTATGTAGTTCTATTGTATAACAATAGTGACAACATAGTCTCGGCTAAGATACAAAAGTCTCACCAGAAGACTAAGTTTATACGATGCCATCTCATAGAAGATGAGAAATGCGTGCTGACGCAAAATAATATGCAAATACAAACGGACCTGAAAGTGTCAGACCCGTAGATAAGGTTTACCATGTGCAAGGCGTATGAATAACACCGGAATGCCATAGGTGTTAAAGGCGCAAGTATGACTAGATTATTGACTCTAGTGCAAGTGGGAGACTGAAGGAAATATGCCCTAGAGGCAATAATAATATTGTTATTATCATATTTCTTGTTCATGATAATGTTTATACTCCATGCTATAATTGTATTAAGCGGAAACATTAATACTTGTGTGGTTTATGAACAACACCGTGTCCCTAGTACGCCTCTACTAGACTAGCTCATTGATTAATGATGGTTAAGGTTTCCTAACCATAGACATGAGTTGTCAATTAATAATGAGATCATATCATTAGGAGAATGATGTGATGGACAGACCCAAATAAAGCAGAGCAATTAGATCGTGTCATCGTGTTCATCTTTGCGAAGCTTTTCTTATGTCATGTATTGTATTCCTTAGACCATGAGATAATACAACTCCCTAGTATCGGAAGAAAGCTTTGAGGTCATCAAACGTCATCCTATGTGAGGGTGATAATAAAGGTGTCTCTCAGGTGATCGGAAAGTATTTGTTGGGTTGTATGTATCGAGATGGAATTTGTCCCTCCCAAGTCGGAGAGATATACTTCGGGCCCACTCGGTAATCGATATCAACACCGCTTGCAAGCATGTGGTTAAGGAGTTAATCACGAAGTGATATCGGATTACGGAACGAGTAAAGTACTTGCTGTGAACGAGATTGAACTAGGTATGGCGATACCGACGATCAAATCTCGGGCGAGTAAAATATCGTGTGACGAAGGGAATACATATACGGGATTAATTGAATCCTGACATCGTGGTTCATCCGATATGATCATCGATGAATATGTGGGAGTCAATATGGGTTTCCAGATCCCGCTATTGATTATTGATAGAAGATCATGTCTGCATATTCTCGAACCCGTAGGGTCACACACTTAACGTGCATCGACGCTAGGATAGAATGGATAATTAGTTTATGAGTTTTAGTTCGGAGTCTCGGATGAGATCCAGGACGTCACGAGAGGTTCCGGAATGGTCCGGAGAATAAGATTCATATAAAGGAAAGCAGTTTTTGGATTCCGGAAAGGTTTCGGAGTTTATCGGTATTGTACCGGAAGGTTCTAGAAGGTTCCGGAGTGGGACCAACGTGGGCCCACTTGACGGAGGCCTGCGTGGGCCTAAGGGGAAGTGCCCTGGCCGCCTTGGGCCAGGTGCACAAGGCCCCTAAGGCCCAGCCGGCCAAGCCCAAGGGGAAACCCTAAAGGAATCTTCAAATAAGGAAGGGGGGGAAACTTGCCCCCCACTCTTCCTTATCCAAGTCGGCTAGGGATTGGAGGAGGGACCAAGCTGGCCGCCCAGCCCCCCATATAAGGGGGGGCAGGGGCGCAGCCCTCCCTCACCCCAAGACCCAAACCCTAGCCGCCCCTGCTGCCCTCCCCCTCTCTCTCTCTCGCGACTGCGCGTAGGCGAAGCCCTGCCGCAGAAACTCTCCACCATAAGCACCACGCCGTCGTGCTGCTGATCCAATCTATCTCTCCACCATACTTGCTGGACCAAGGAAGGTGGAGACGTCGCTGCACCGCACGTGTGCAACTCTCGGAGGCGCCGCCACTTGCGGCGTAGGATCGGATCGGATCGCGAGGAGGAGACGGCGAGTACGACTACGTCAACCACGTTCTCTTGAACGTTACCGCTGTGCGATATCTTCAAGGGTATGAAGATCTCATCTACCTCTCTCGTTGATTACATCTCCTAGATTAGATCTTGGCTTTCTTGTTCGCATCCGTAGGAAAATTTTTGATTTACTATGCTGCGAAACCCTTCACAATGGTCACACACACCAAAGGGTTGCATCTATCAACAATGGGCGACAATTCTGAAGACAATCAACACCTCCTTCACTAAGAAGAAATGTTGGTTCACTATATGTGTGTCAGGAGGGTTGTTGGAAATATATAGAGCGGGTGTTTGGTGTGCTTCAAGCTTATTTTTGTTATTGCCTTACCAACCATATCAACATCTCAGATATGGTAAATCATGAACTATTGTGTGATCATGCACAACATAATCATCGAGAACGGGCACTAGCCGTCTGAATACCAAGCCATCTTGTCAAAGTGGATCGTGTAAACTGAGTTTGTTGATTTTCTCTTCATGCATCAAAAATCCATGACACACAAAATCATCGCCAATTTCAAGATGATATAGAAGAGCATTCATGGGAACCCAAAGAAAACACATCCTAAGATTTATCTCCACATCTACTTTGAACTTCTCAAATTTAATTTATTAGAGTTGTTGTATATATGATTAATCTCATTGTTTTAATTATTGTATGTGCAAGAGAAACTTTTTTTAAAACAATGAGTTGTTTACGGAATTTATTTGTGTAATTTAATTCAAATCTAATTTAATCTAGATGTCTCTTGCACTCTCAAGTTTAATTATTGTATGCAAAAATTATCTAGATGTCTCTTGCACCTACTGTGTTCTGTTGTTATGTTCCATTAAAAACACAATGCAAGTAGCATGTTGTGCTTACAGAAATTATGTTAGCAATAATGTTGGGCCTGCGACCATGCCTGATGGAATCCGTCGTCATGTTGCTGACAAAGTACACACTGAAATACGGATTAAAATTTTAACAAATCAGAACCAAGCCAATTCAAAAATTAGGCTGGAAACATATCCATTAGGCGGGAAACATATTCAAAATTTAACTATATCATGAGTCGGGCATGCAACAAAGCTCAATACACAAATTTTCAAAAATCAAGAGACTCTACAGTAAAATAATGGAAAGGAAGAGAAATTTCTACCTAAAAATGAAAAAACAACACAGTACAAGAAATGGAACACATTACAATTGCTACGGTCTTGCTTAATATTCTTACCAAGATAACCGGACGCCCCAACCGATAAGAATCCTAGTGAACCTAGAAAAAGAATACAGGCCTAGAAAAAAAATTACCCCTTTTTCAAGATCCTTTTAGAAGTTCGACCCATACGTTTTCTGATGCCAATTCATATTAGATATACTAAATTCAGCAGTGGTCGATTGAAATTGAGAGAATAAGCTAAATAATTTTGACTTTATTTTTTTATTCTGATCTTCAGTAACTAGTACTCCTGTGAAATAATAGGTTAGCAAAATGGTAATAGTCACAGGATTCTTGTCTGAATACATGTTGGACAGTTCATTGTTAATCAAGACTTTTTGTAATTAGTTAATTACAGAACTGGCTGCACTGGTGTTTCTCTCTATAAATGAGGAGCACAGACACAAACAGCAGGCACAAATTGGTTAGTGAGGCCTATAAAGAAGCAAATGCAACATAGGAGCACTCCATAGAAAGTAGTCCTATGTAGCAGAAGAAAATCCAATCTCCCCATAAAATTCATTAGCTCCAGGATTAATTGCACCAATGGTTTGAAAGCATCAAATGTTTATACGGGAATAACAAGTGAAATACTAGTGAAGATACAAGAAGTCAGGGAATGATCCTCGGGTTGTCGATGCCAACCAGATATTGTCCTTTTGCATCAACAAAGTACTCGATAATGGTTAACTCATACCCATGAATCTCCTCTTTCACAAACGACAAAGAAACCGCAGACTCAATTCAGCAAGAAGCTTAAACATGATTCATGTCCAATGCTCTCATCACCACGAATTTCCCCTTTTGCATATGGTATACAATCGCGGACTCATCCAGTGAGAATCATTCATTTCCAGCGTTCACATCATCATCACCAACCAAAGAAGGAGGCCACGCCATATTGTAGAGATGGACATCGCCCTCGAAGTTCCCCTGAAGCAGCAGCTCAAGCTCCACGGTATCCAAAGAAAGGGAGAAGAACCAGCAATGGAGCGTGCCGGCATGGGTCATACATGTCGACGACAAGTGCACTAGCCCACACCTCACTTGCACGATCTTGAGATCGAGCTGCACGTCCAGAGCGGAGGCATGAGTGACCCGATCAAGCTCTGGAGCCAAAGAGATTGTGGTCGGCCGCGCCCAGACCTCGGCCCCATCCACGATCCCACGAGTCCAGACGTGGAGGGAGAATTCGGATTCGTAGACTATGCAGAGCTCGCCGTTGCTGGTCTCCCCGACGGCGAAATTGAACCCGACCACCTCCACCTGCGGGGGCAGATCGACGAAGGAGATGTCCATGGTGGCGGTGTCGATCCTTATCATGCGCGCTTCGCCCTGGTAGGGCCAGAAGATGGAGCCGCCCACCAGTGTGCCGGCCATGAACTTGAGGCTGCAGTTTCCGCCGACGTGCACCCACGGCCGGACGGCCCACTCCCAGGTCTCCGACGAGAAGACGGCGACGCGGACCCTGCTCCGGTCCGAGCAGACGCAGGCCACGCGGAACGACCAGGGGCTCTCCTCGGAGGACAGCAGGTGGAAGCCGAGGACGGCGAAGTCGCGGCGGCTCCCGGACGCGATCTGGCCGGGCATCCGCGGGAGGACGTCGACGGCCCAGGTCATGGGGTTGAGGGCGACGAGCGACGGCCTCCTGCGCATCATGTCCCACAGGAGGACGTAGCCGTCGCGGCAGTCGGCGAAGCCCCAGCCCGTGGACAAGGGCGGGAGTGAGGTGAGGAAGAAGTCGCCGCGGCGGAGGGCGGCGGAGACGACGGGGTCGAAGCGGCGCAGCGGGAGGAAGGAGGGGGCGCTGGAGTTGCCGATATCGAGGAAGAGGCCGA
Organism: Dactylis glomerata; assembly: GCA_007115705.1. Lineage (NCBI taxonomy): Eukaryota > Viridiplantae > Streptophyta > Magnoliopsida > Poales > Poaceae > Dactylis > Dactylis glomerata. The sequence continues at coordinate 122,024 of QXEO01001857.1, forward strand.
TGAGCGGCGCAGGGTGGAGGACGCGGAAGAGGCGGCGGAAGGGCCGGGAGGAGCGGATGGCCTGGAGCCATGGGCGGCAGGTGAGCGCGGCGCGGAGGAGGGCCCGGAGGTCCGGGAGACGGAGGAAGATCTCGCGGAGATCGTCTTCGGTAAGCGAGAATATGGTTGTGGAGCTGCGGGTGGTGGTGGCGGCGGCTGCGGTGGTCGTGGACGGCGACGCCGCCGCCGCCTGCAATTGACTGGCCATTGCTGGAGAAGTGGCTGGAGCGAATGAGCTTGTGGATGGATCCCTAGCTCGAAATTGTACGCACGGCCCATGTCCATAACATGGGACTACTTGCTTTGGGCCCAATTTAGTAGCTCAAAGGCCCGTCTGACTTGCAAAAGTTACAGTCTTATTTTTTTTGGTAGTAAGTACCTTTTTCATTAGTTGCGAATTATATGAGTTCTGATTTCGCACTCCCAAGCTCATGTGATCCTTTCATTTTCAAAAAAAAATTCAAAAACTATGCTTATAAGTTTAAAAAAAATGAAAAACAATTTCTAAATGTATTCTATGATGTATCATACAAATGTGCAAGATCTCGAGTCGAAATACTTTGGAGCCAGACAGAGAAATAAAACCCTCGTCGTCTTCTTCGTTGGCGCCTTGTCGGTTGCGTCAGGCAAAGGAGGAGCAGGTCTTCCTCTTCTGGGTTCTCCAGCCGGCTAAATCCACCCAGTGCGGCCACGCAGGTGCTATCCACCTGCTGCCGCCATGGCCCCCCACCGCCGGCCGCTGATCGGGAGCTGCCCAGAGATGTATTCATCCATCGGCCGCGCTCGCTGCGTTCAGAGCTCGACGATGGAGGAGGCGCAGGGGAGGAACATAGGAGAAAGGTTGGGGAATCGAGAGAGTAGGTTGGGGGATGAGGTCGTCGCCCGGGCCGGCAAACTAGAAAAAGTAACATCGTTAGTGGAGTGGTTGGGTTGTAGCTACTCCATTAAGTCGATCAACGGTGGGAAATACTCTATAGGAAGATGTAATGGTTGGATCGGGGTGCGTAGCTACCTTCGGTGGTAGCAGGCTATTTTGGATAAGACTTATGCCAAATTTGGGGAGAGATTTATGGTATTTGTTAAGATATTCCACAAATAAATCTCATCTCGAGAGAGAGAGTAGATCGAGAGTTTTCTTATTTTCCTCCATTTTTACGTCTAAAACCAAGAAAATTTGAATGCCTAACCTGCACGTTAACATTCGTGCGAAAAACTATACCTTCTATATCTAGGAATGGAGGGAGTAAATCATATTTCTGAGTTTCAGAAAAGTTAAAACAAATATTCATATGTAGCTAACTATTTATCTCATAAATATGCAAAAACTCATGTTTAAATACTTTGTATTTTAAGCTATACAAAAATGACAAACGGCTAAATCTGAATATGTATATTTTCAAATCTATTTTTATCTAATTTGTTATGTTTGTGTAACCCACAATATAAAGAATTTTTTAACAGTTTTTTACTTGCTTTTAGGTTATATTTATTTCATGATTTTTTTGAAACCTATAAATATATGATTTTTATTTTTTTAACAATGAAGGAACCAAAAACACTTTTGGTCACATCACATGATCACAAGCTAGGGAAGCAGTGATTAAAAAAAGGCTTCTTCACTCCGGCCACTCGACTTGAGCAATGGCCAGTCAACTGCTGCCGGCGGCGGCGACCCCGTCCACGGCCACCGCCATCTCCGCAACCGTCAACGACACCACCACGCCCACATCCACCTCCACCGCCACCATCGTATTCTCCCTCAGCGAAGACGACCTCCGCGAGATCTTCCTCCGTCTCCCGGACCTCCCGGCCCTCGTCCGCGCGGCGCTGACCTGCCGCCCATGGCTCCGCGCCGTCCGCTCCTCTCGGCCCTTCCGCCGCCTCTTCCGCGCCCTCCACCCGGCGCCGCTCATCGGCCTCTTCCTCAAGATAGGCAACGGCGGCGCACCCTCCTTCCTCCCCCTGCCCCGCTCCGACCCCGTCGTCACCGCTGTCCTCCGCCGCGGCGACTTCTTCCTCACCTCCCTCCCGCCATCTCCTAAGGGCTGGAGCCTCGCGGACTGCCGCGACGGGTACGTCCTCCTGTGGAACAGCAGCCAAGACAGGCCGTCGACGTCCTCGTCCTCGGACCTTTTGATGTTTTGAAACGATTGGTACAACTAAAGCTGGATCTAATGAATTTTATGAGATTGGATTTTCTTCTTCTGCTACTTTCTATGGAGTGCTGCTATGTAGCATTTGCTTCTTTCTAGGCCTGCAATTTGTGCCTAATGTTTGTCTTTGTTTTCGTCATCTATTGGGAGATAAACCGGCACCACTAATTCTGAAATTACAATAAGATTTAACTAAACATGAACTGTCAAACATGCATCTGTCGGTGATTCTAACGAAAATCCAGTTATACATATTTACCATTTTTTCTAGTAAAACCTGTGAATCGTCGATGCAAGTATCACTTTTATTGTAATCCATTTCTTTTACTGCATGATCTCTTCGTTTTTTCAGGTCAGAATTTTCTTGTTTTCCATTATTTTACTGCACAGTCAGTATTTTTTGAGAATCTATGCATGTCACGTGTCGTTGCATGCCCAACTCATAAGTGCTTACGACTCCCTCCCTTTTTCTTTTTGTATACAAGGGCACAATATAATTCTTCAGATAGCAAACAAAGCCAACTAATAGATAGCATAATTAATCATTTGGAAAACCTCCTGTGTTCTGGGCTAAAATCATGCTGCTACTTTCTCTGGAGTGCTGCTATGTTGCATTTGCTTCTTTCTAGAACCCCATTAACAAATTTATGCCTAATGTTTGTCTTTGTTTTTGTCATCTATTGGAGGTAAACCAGCTCCACTAGTTCTCTAATTACAATAATATTACCTTTCGCAAATACAGATGTATCGGATGTATCTAGATACATCCGTATTTGCGAAAGGTAATATGGGTCGGAGCATTAGCGGAGCCAGGTTTTAAAAAATGGGTGTACATGTCTCTATGAATACTCAAAAAAATCTAATTTATAATAGATAAAATGCTAATTTTATACATATTGCATAGAGATATAGCTTGTTCCCAGAAAATAATGGGTGTACATTGTACACCCATGATTATGCCTGGCTCCGCCCATGGGTCCGAGGGAGTAGAAAGTTTTAAGTAAACATGAACTGTCAAACATACATCTGTTGGTGATTCTAACAAAAATCCAGTTATGCATTTTTACCATTTTGCTAGTAACCTGTGAATCGGCGATGCCTGTATCACTTTTATTGTAATCCATTTCTTTTACCGCATGATCTCTTCATTTTTTTAGGGTTGTAATTTCCTTCTTTTCCATTATTTTATTGTACAGCCTGTATTTTTTAGAATCTATGTATGTCAGCCTCATATTATAATTGGGTTTTAAGTGCTTACGACTCCTTCTGTTTTTGTATACAAGGCGCCAAGGCCACAATCTCATTTTTCAGATACCAAACAAAGCCAACTAACCTTTTGGAAAACCTCCCTATGTTATGGGCTAAAATCATGTTGCATGTGGTGCTTGTTTCTCTATGGCTGCATGATCTAATCATTTTTTTTCTTGGAAGGAGATAGTGTCCTTTTTTTGAAATGGGAGATAGTGTCCTTGTATATGTACAAGAATATTTTGTTTTTGCCATGGCCTTGTATTCAAAGACGAAGAGAGTAACCAACTTCTTTTTGGTTATGTTTCCCACCAAAATTTTGTGGTGCCTTGGTTGTGATTTGTTGCACTAGTCATATTGTAGTGCGCTCGAAAGTTACTTTTGTCTAGCTATACAATAATTTCGTAGTGGTTTGGTTATGATTTGTATAATTGTACTACATACTTATAGACAATATTACGCATCCACTTAATTCTTTTACTGAATGTGAATATCTCGCATCTCTTATAATAGTTGTGTTTCAGGGATTACATATAGGAGTATGTTACTAGAGAACATGCTATGTCGTTGGTGTGAGGCCGGTGGCGGTGAGAACGCTGCTGGAGAGCACCGCGTGGTGCTCTGCGGGATACAAACTGTCAAGTAGTACTCGGCGCAAGTACTCTAGTATATTCGTATAGTAATTAACTTTCTTTTCTAGACTTCAAGTCCTAACGTTGTACAATGCGAGATTTAAGAAATATGATATTGTGATATCTGATTTTATCGAATGTGAATTCGTTCCAGTGTTGTCTGAAACTGGAACTATACAATTTTTAGTGTAATCTCGACAACTGAATTTAACAGCTTTTGTTACTGAAATCACGATATAAGTATGTCCATTTGTCGAGACTGATTCTGACCATTCGTCATGAACAGAAAGAGACCAATAATTGCGTGGATGAAATAGAAAGAGTTCCTTCCAAGTCATTCTTGATTATGTAGTCCTAAATATACCAAATGTGAGACCAGAGGGTTCAGCGTTTTCCCGTCATTCTTCATAAGAGTGCAGTACAACAAAATTTTGCCAGCTAGAGCTAGCATTCTTTTCACAGATCTCCATCTTTAAACTGTGGTGGATATCAGGCAGTGTAAAACGGATTTTATGTTTTGAATCTCTCAGTAAATTTAAAATCTGTTAGACCAGAATTTATAGCAAACGCATAGCTGTAATGGAAAGCCAAGATGCCCAGTACAGAATTTGTCAGAAGGCCATAACGATAAAACATAACTGGATAACGGAGCAGAGGTCTATAACATAAATGCTCAAAATTTTAACGTCGTTCACACGTTCATTGACATCTCCAGCAAACTCCCTAATCAGCAGGTGACTGAGACCTCAACCAATACATCTGGATTCCAAAGAAATTAAAATGGAGATATCCGAGGCATGCATCTTCAAGCGGTTTCAGTCACAGGGTACTCGAAGACAACCTCCTTCCCGCAGAGCCTGCGGTAGACTGCAGAGAAGGTCTCCAGCTTGTATTCCGTGTTGTTGCGCTCCTTTGGGTCCAAGTAGATCTGGAAGAACATAACAAAAGGATCAGGAGCCCACCAGGCTGAAAATTTTCAGTGCAATAAACTGCTAGACTAGTGTAAGAACTGGACATAAACAGAATTTGCACTAGTCCAAATAACATGTCAAATTATAGTATAGCACTACAAAAGCAGTGTATACTACAACCAACTTGTCAATAGGATTTATGTGATCATCAGTATAGTCAGAAGTTGCAGAGTCTACTACCTTGATGACCTTGGCACCATCCAAACGGTATCTGATACGCTTTCCCACAATCTCAGCTGGGTACGCAACATCCTCCAAGATACCATCATGGACAGATGTCAGGGTTCTTGTGCGAGGGCGCTGAACAGCCGAGCCCTTCTTGGGTGGCCTCACGATCTTTCTTGTTGCAACGACAACAACATCCTGTGTGAGTGAAGGAAGCACATGATTAATTAGTTATTCTGATTCTTGGTCAGTCTTTCACAGTTTAAACAAACTCTTACACTAACACAACCACATACTGAAGGGGGGTAAATGGTACATTTTGTAGAAAATGATCTGGCACAAAGTGCAGGGACTAACAGTACAAGTTAACAAGTTCCATAAGAAGGAAGCTCAAAACTCCAAAACAGCAGAACTCACCTTAAGGCAACAGAACAGATGGTAAGTAGGCCAGCCTACCAATTTTACAAAATAGCAGTAAATAATCTATCACTGCAATTAACATATTATAGATAGCAAAATCAGCTGTCAACTGAGCAACCTTGCTATCATTTCAACGTTACTAAAGGAATACCATATGAGGTGGACAACGCATGTAGATGCCCTGATACATCTATGTGTATTTCCATTAACTTTCTAATATGGTAAATTGGTTATGCTAAATTCTGGCAACTGTGCTCAGCCATGTAGAATGCCACCTCAACCTGATATATCTATGTGTTCACATGCACAAGCTGCTTAACCATGCCATAAATCATGATTTACTTGCAAGCTTTGTGGAAGTGCTAGACATTAGGCATGATGCAGTAAACATTTTAAATAACTTTGTAAAATATGGCAAATTGGCAACACTAGATTCCAGTAGCTAAATTAAGCAAGCATCTTCCGATAATAACATATCTATTTGTTCAGCGCTGCTGCTGCTGCTGCAAAGTCCAGTATTTGCGTAGCAGCATAAGCATTCAAGAAAGTGCAAACTCAAAAACGCACGCAAGAACCTCACCTTGCCGCTGAACTTCTTCTCGAGCTCCCTGACGAGCCTGACGTGGATCTTCCTGAAAGCCTTGCGCAGGCGGTACGGCACGTGGATGACCACGGCCTTCCTGTTCCCGACCACATCCATCTGGCTGCAAAGATAAAGTACAATTACGCCTCGGAGCACTCGCAAATACAGCGGCGCGGCAAGGAGACGATCAGGAGACTTACATCGCGGTGTTGATGTAGAGGTCCTTGAGCTCGGTCTTGAGGTCCGAGCTGCCATTCTCCAGATCGAAGAAGGCCTGCGAGATCGACAACCAGGCGTGTCAACCCAAACGCAGAGCCAAGCAGAAGGTTCTGGAAACAGAAGAGAGGGAACATGGGAGAAGGGAGGAGCACCTGCGCGACGGTGTCCTCGAACTCCGTGGGGTCGACGCCCTTGGCCTTCTGGATCTTCCTCCTGGCGGTGAACATCTTCGGCGGCGAGGACGGCTGTGCGCGGAGCGGCGGCGAGGACGGCTGTGCGCGGAGCGGCGGCGGCGGCGCGCGAGGAGACGAGGGAGAGCGAGCAGGAACTGGAGGCGCCGGCGCTTAGGGTTCGAGAGGGGAGAGATCTTATACTCATGGACCTGGTGAGTGGTGACTGGGCCGACGAGACGGGCCGCTTATACTTGGTTATCGGCCTAGCCCAGATAAAATGAGACTCGGCTTTACACCCGTACTGGCCGTACAGGTCAAAATATTGACCACTTCATAAAAAAATGATAATATTCTACTAGATCCTTTTTTGGACAATAATAGTAGAATGTAGATTGTTTTTTTAGAGCAACCCATATTTCATTAAATAATGATTAAGTTACATGAATAGATAAATGTGGAAACTAAAAAACAAAGATAGACCAGAGCAAATAGTTGTCCTGCACACTTTGTAAAGAGAACTCTAAAGAATAGAAAAATACAGAATCTATAGTCATTCCTATGCTCGCAAACTAGCGGCTGCCGTCACACTCCAACACCGCCTAGACATACGTTGTAAGAGACGTTGAGCCCCTTCATTGCCAGATATAAAGAAGCACCATCGCCATTGAGTCTTTGTGAGTTGATGAACAGACTCGTTGCAAGCAACAAGGCACATGTAGTTGTGGCATGTCAACCGAGGATGTCACCGTGCTGCCTTAGACCAAGAACCACCGCATCCCACCGACGAAGTCGGAAGATATCGACATATCTACCACCTCCGAGCATCCTCGCTCTAGAGCACCTACCTCATCCGACCCTGTAATATCCCAGCATTTAGGACAAAACGAAGGGTAGATTTAGGACCTTTGTGCATTCATGCATCTAAAATCTGAGTAAATTTTTTGCAAATTAAAAACAAACCTGGGAGAGCAAACTTCTTTCAAAGCATCTTTATAGTTAGAAGTGTTTTGATTGCTAAAGGTTTGTTAGGATCTCTTGAAGTTGATATTTAAGTGTTGTTGGAATTTAGAATTAATTCTTGAATTATCACAAATTTGAATACTTAATTTACAATAAAGGAATAACTCAATCAAATAATGAGTTAGTTAAAAGAAAAGGATTTGAATTTAAAATAAATAGAAATAATACTTTATTGATATTCCACAATTATACAAAGTCTTTACATCAAGGTTAAATTGAAAAGAAGATTACAGGAGATATTAAAATAAAAAGAAACCTAGCTCTATACTGTTTTTATTGATCTTCTTGAAGTCCATCTTCTAATCTTCATAGTCTGTAACCTGCAAAATAAAGCCAAAAAGAAACAAAGTAAAAGATTAAGGGTTAGAGTTATTTACTCTCAGACTAGGGCAAAGATTTTGCCATTGCATCATTGAGTAGTTTGGACAAGTGTAGTATCTGATCGGTTAAGTTACTGGGTACAAACCAATACAGCCCACAGCAGATTCACAACACGGCCAAGTGAGGATCAGACCAAGCTAAGTGAAGCATGCCAACACATAGCTCACAAGGAGCTTAGTCACTGCATGAGAAGCTGGAGCTGGCAGCACCACAGCTGCTAGCAAAGCTAGCAGTCGACCTGATGAGGAGCACCAGGGGAAGCAGCACACACACTTTTAGCACTGCATCAACGCAAGCACATCAGAGTCCTTGCACACCATACCAAGAACAGTACCAGTTCTTGTACATCATCACTCAATCACATCCAGCAAAACCATGGAGTTCAATTGAAGCTCAAGACAAAGCCAGGAGGAGAGGAACCAGCAGCTCATCCCAGGAGGTGAAGGACAAGCTTGGAGTTGAGTCAGGAGGAAAAGGCAAGCCAGAAGCAAGCCATCACCAACAGCAAGCAACAGAAGCTATACACAACACTAGCATTGCACAACTACAGGCATCAAGTAGAAACCTTGCAAGCATATTATTGCTCTTGTGTTGTCATAAGATAAGCCCTCAGATTGGCAAAGAAGTGCTTTACCAAGATCATCCTAGGGAATCATGAATAAAAGACCAAAGTAAGCCACAGCAGTGTGCTAGCCTCAGTTTGCACTTCACTGGCACATCTCAAGAATTAAATCATCACTGTGAAGCTTGTGCTGGGCACATGTTCTGTTGGACATGCACCTCAAGCACACAAGTCTTGCAAGCAGCACCAAATAGGTAGCAGTGGGCACACAAACAAGCTTAGCACCTCACAAACTACTCCTAGCCTCAGACCAGCATCATTGGCTAAATTACCAGGGGCAAGTTTCACCATAGAAATGATCCCAGAAATCTGTTGCTGGGCACAAGATCAGAAGATCTTGCACCTCAACAAAACTAACTGAATTAATGAACAGACAAGTCCATATACAGCAGTACAATCATCTTCCTAGTTATCTAGAACTAGGAATCATATTTATTTTGTTTAAGCCATTGTCACAGAGGACTGCAACACAGCATAGCATCTTACCACTTGGATATCATGGAGAAGCAAGGAGCAACAGTTAAACACAATACACATATCACTGAACTTGTGTTAACAGTTAACTGAATAACAACATTCAGTTTGACACCACAGTGTGGAGACACCAGCAACCACAGGGGAATCATCTAGCATGCATAGGATAGAGCAAGCTGAGAGAGTACAGTACTGCTAGCATAAGCCAAGTGCTAACTGAATCTTGCAAATGTGCAAGGTTCAGAAACAACACCTCCGTCAGTAAGTATGCTGACAGAGGAAGAAGAGGAGCAAGCAGAGTATCACAGGATTCAGCACAATCACAGCTAACTGAATCAAACATGCATCTAGTATCAGCATCACAGAGCAAGCTCTGTGAGCTTGGCTCACTGGTCTTGACCAGCATGGTCAGAGACCATGGCCAGTGAGAGGAGCAGAAGGGGGAGAGGAAGAAGAAGAGGCTCACCAGTCGCCCAGGTGCATACCTGGCCGGCATGGCGGGGCAGTGCCCGCATGGCCGACCAGGCGCGGCCGAGGGAAGACTTCACCGCGGCACCACCGGGAGCACCGCAATCAGCGCTTCCACCGGCGTGCACACACACACAGAGGTCTCCTCGGAGAAGCATAGCAGGAGTCAGGAAAGAAGCCGGCGAGGTGTCGAGATCGGTGGTGAATCTGATGCAAAAATCCCGAGGGGGATCCGGCCTTGGATCTCCTCGGAGAGGAGGCGGCCGACGGAACGGTTCGGTGGAGGTGGAAGAGGGCGCTGGGGCGAGTATTTCGCCCAAGGTGGCGACGGCGATGGCCACCGGAGTTGGCCGGAGGGGCCAGACGACAGCGGCGGCGATCCAGTCACCAGCGAGATTGAGGAGAGGTGAGAGGCCGAGGCAGGTCTAGGTCGGTTTGACCGACCCAGGTCCTGGCCGGTTGGGTTAGACCCAGCCGGGGTGGCTGGGCTAGGCCAATGGGCCAATGGGCCAATGGGCCAAAGCCCATGTGCTAGCTCAATTCATTTTGGATGAATTTGAAATTCTATTTTTTATAAAATTAATTCAAATCTAAGATCAAACCAAATCTATTTAATTTCATTTTTATTAAACAAACTTTTAAACTTAAATGCATAGTTTAGTTAATTATAATTATAACCCATAATCAATTTTTATTATTAAACCTAAAAATAAAACCTTTTATATTTCCTTCTTAAAAATCCTTTATCCTCACTAATTAAAATAAAATCTAAGTATTTTCCTTTATTAAATTAAACCTTTTCCTTTTCAATTAACTCAACCAGAGTTTCATAACTTAAACTTTAATTTCAAACCTTTACTTAATTGCCTCAACACTTCAATGGGGTAAAACACACAAATATCACTTGTGTTTTAGAAACTCTTTAAACCCTAGAAAGTCTTGGGTAAAACACACAAATATAATTTGTGTTTTTTAGAAACTCTTTAAACCCTAGGAAGTGGGTAAAACACACAAATAAGAAAACCAAGTTCATAAATCACCATGCATAGCATATCATTGTGCATAGCATCCAACTGTTTCTTGAAACATTGTCCTTACGGACAATGCTTGGATTTCTGTAGAACAAGGAGATCAGGAGCATCGACAAGTATTCGACTCCATTACCTTTCAGTCACAAGGCAAGTTTACCTTGCTCATACCTCTTGATTGCACTGGTATTGGAAACTTCTTGCAAAGTGTTGACTTCAAACTCTAACATTTCAAAAGAAAGGAAAATCTATTTTCATAAGTAATATGACTAGTGGTTATCGACCAGTGGTGATAACCTAGGAAGGCTGGCAGGTGGAACCACGGTAAGATTGTGGCGGTGGAGGTTCCACTTGCATGGGAAAGTACACCTAGGATTAACTACCAATGCCACAGTTATTCTTGTGCCGTAAAAACCGTGTCATCCAAGAGACTTGGAATGGGACGGGAAAGTCAGCTGTATCTTCTCTCGTTCGCATGTCAACGGGCAGCCAGTTGCCGGTCGCAGTAGGTCTTGCGGGACTACTTGCATATGGGTGGGACACCTAAGTTCTCACGGCACTGGTGTCTATGATGGTCCGCCAGAGGCGCCTAGGTACTTCATCGTTGGGGGTGAATATCAGGGGCATAACCTGCTCACGTGAATTGGGTGGGCATGCGTTGTGCGGAGAAGGCAGTGATTGGCTTGGATCAATGACTGGGCCCCACACCATGGAAGTGTGGACGGGAATGTACGCCCGGTTGTGCAGTAAGGCTTTGATCTCTTTTGGAAGGACACACCTCTGCAGAGTGTAAAAAGATGTGACATGTTACCCCTTGTTCTAGGAAGGAGCTGCAAACGCGGCAGGAAAGGTGCTCTCAAGGCACTAATACCTTGTGTTGGCTGTTGGGCATAGTTTTCTAAAGTAAAAGCAATCTTTCAAGAAAACCTTGACAAAACCTTGCATAGGCCTACGACTCTTTTGGGTCTGTGGCTGTAGATAGTGCATATCACACACCTTCTTTCTATAGAAACTTGCTGGGTAACGCTCGTTACTCACCCCAATCTCTTAAACCCTTGCTAGACTGTGAAGAGCTCGATGAAGCCACTCTGAACGCAATCGAAGGCCAGCAGGACATCTTCTACGAGGAGCCGGATCTCTCTCATGGTGTCGAAGGTGTGGATTACATCATTCGCTACGGAGCATCCTCCGGCGAGGAGTCAGAGTGAAGGAATACTAACTATTAGGGTAGTTCTGGAGCCGAGGAACCGAGCAACTGTAGATTATGAATAAGTTGTTGAGTTCTTCCCGTGTTTAATTATTCGAGCTTTTCAGTTGCTGTAAACACTAAGCACTTGAGGTGTTCTCTTTAATGGGAGCATTTCGTTATCATCACGCTTTGGTCTATAATAAAATGTGGATCAGTTTGTATTTGGGCCCGCAATGTTTCTATTGTACCATTCTGAGGGATGTAATATTTGTGGAGGCTTGTTCCGCAAGTGTTATATCAACGACTTGCATACTACAACATGCAGTGGTATGCTGGGTCACCGCAGCTGGTATCAGAGCAATTGCTTTGACCTTAGGTTGGAAACCTAGTAAAGGGATAGAACCTGTCAGAGTCTAGTAGCAACGGTAAAGAGTTCTCTAAATCTATGATGGTTATTCACTTGAGAATAACTTAGTCATATTTTTAGTGTTACAATTCTTTATTATGATGCATCATACTAATTCACTATCTTATTCTTGTAACAGCTATTATGGCATCGAGAATTCCAGCACGTACCGTTTGGTCACAGAGGACGACTCTGGAAGACTATGAGGGAACCTTGACTGAGCAGTTAGGTTCGTTACTACGGGCTTTTGGACTTAACACCGACATCCCTGTTAAGACTTATTTTTACAAGGATGACGGGACTACAGTCAAGTACCGTGTGGTCATTATGCTACCTGACGGACTGGTATCTAGTACAGTTCAGCCTTCTAGAGAAAGTAGAGGCGAGACTGCAGCCTACCACGAGGCGGTAGTTCAAGCTCTTGCTACTATCAGAGAGTGTAGAGCAGTGGAGTTAGTTGGCACTACTTTTGCCGCTATTCCCCATGACGCACTGATGGATGAGCCGGTAATGGATCATGATGTTCTGGTGAAGAAGAAGCCGAAGTTTACAGCCAGACTTCTTGATAGGTATAGAAAGATGGTGGGATCACTATATAACACCCACCAGGTCATTGTTGAAGACAAGACCGAGATGCTAGAAGATCTTACGGATTCTACTAGGAGGCAGAAGCGAGCACAGACGACTAGGCAGGAGTCGGAGGGATCACACTTCTCACCGGTTGTGGGAACCCACAGTTACCCGATACAGCCTGGACCTTCCAGGTATTCAACCACTCCCGAGCCCATACATTATCCAGTTATCACTTCTAGTATGGAGGCGCAGTAGGGTCTCAAGGGGGTCTCAGAGTCCGAGCTTCCCATTGAGAACTCTGATGGGTGGAGGTTTGACTGGCTAGGTGATGGCCAGCAGTACACTAGCTCATATGGAGGGACAACTCATGTAGCAGGAGTTGGCAATGCCGTAGTCACTCCTGTTGTATCTGTTGAGGAGGAGGATCTGATGGAGGTTCAGTTTGAGAGTCAGGAGCTAGTTGTGACTCCTATGGAGCAGGATGTACCCTTTGACCACACCTACTGCACGGAGAGTATGTGTTATGGAGAGGCGGAGCCTTTCCCTACTATGACTACTCATGAGACCAGTGTGTATTTTGAGAGTTACCTTGGATTGAACGGACTCGTGTTGAGTGATACTTCAGCTATGGACACATCCGACTCGGATTATGTTCCGGGCGGAAGGCCGTTTGTCCCAGAGACAGTGCGCCGGACTACACGCCATCACGGGTGGACTCCGGGCATGTACTATGAGCCGTGAGACCAGGACAGGATGTCAAGACCAAGACCGAAGCTTAGTTGTATCCGTGAATGCAGCTAGTGCTAGTAGTATGTTGTTGTAATAAGAGAGACGGTAGAACTATCCAGTCTCGATCTATGAGTGTACTCTATGGGTGAGAGTATGTGTTGTAATAACGACTTTGTATCGGTTTGTATGAGATGTATAATATGTACTTATATTTGGTTTTCTTGCGATCTTCCATTTGGATTTGGACTTCTGTTTTCCATTGTGTGACTAGTTCTGAGCATGAAGTGAAGCTCAGAAAACATGGGCATGGTGTAATTATGAGATCTTCGCTTTATGTTACAGAACTAGAGGGGCTATGGATACGGGTTTAGCTGCCGATGCTGAGGAGCAACATTTGGCACAAGAGGCTCAAGCGAAAGCAACGAATGATCAACAGGCAGAAATGGAAGCCAAAGCAAAGGCTGATCAAGAAAATCAAGCTCATTTACCACCACCACCGTTCAGGCCTTTGGCGGAGCAAAGTTTTATGCAATATATGCAGTTCATGCAAGAGACACAGAACAAATTCATGCAAGAACTCATGGGTCATGTTGGAGCCGGAAAGGTTCCGGAGGCAAGAGGGGTAAGTCTTTCTGACTTCCTCAATGCAAAACCACTTCGCTTTGCTTCCGCAGTCGAACCAATGGATGCGGAAGATTGGCTTATGGATACCGAGAGAAAACTTAAGGCGGTGGGTGCTACTCGGTGATGACGCCAGAAAAGAGCTGTGGCGTGTAGTTGACGTGGGAGCAGTAAGTCCTTGTGCGTGGTGATGACCAGCCCGTTGGGAACCCCAAGAGGAAGGTATGATGAGTGTAGCGGCAAGTTTTCCCTCAGTTAAGATACCAAGGTTTATCGATCAGGAGAGGAGAGACAATGACGACTGAAGGTGTTTGTGGAACCTGCACACACACAAACAAATACTTTGTTCCCAACTTGCAATGAGGTTGTCAATCTCACCGGTTTGCTTGAAACAAAGGTTATGAGCGTATCGAGTGGAAAACAGTAGAGTATGCTAGTAAAGTAAACAGTACGAGAAAAGTAAACAGGTGATTGCAATATGATGTAAATAGGACCGGGGTCCACAGTTCACTAGTGGTGTCTCTCCATAGATAAAATAGCACATGCTGGGTAAACAAATTACAGTTGGGCAATTGATAGAATAGAGATAACGTGATATGTCAAGAAGATCACTATGAGATTTACTCTGGGCATTACAACAAAATACATAGACCGCCATCCAACTGCATCTATGACTAATAATCCACTCCCGGGGATATCAATCCGAACACCCTAGAAGTATTAAGTTGCGAACAACAGATAATTGCATTAAGCAAAGTGTGTAATGTAAACAAAGCATATGCCCTTGAGCATATGAATGTTGTTTTCTCCCTAGTAGCAACAGCACATCTACCACCTTAGAGGTTTCTGTCACTCCCCCAGGTGAAATAGAGACATGAACCCACTATCGAGCATAAATACCCCCTCTTGGAGTCACTAGCAACTACTCGGCCAAGATAGCTACTAACAACGGAGAGCATGCAAGATCATAAACAACATAGAGATAACAAAAGATATAATTCAGTACAGCAACTTAATCATAAACACCAATATTCATCGGATCCCAACAAACCAAACATGTAGAATTACATAACGGTGATCTCAATCATGTATGGCAGCTCATGAGATCTAAACATGAAGCACATGGTGGAGAAGACAACCATCTAGCTACTGCTATGGACCCATAGTCCAAGGTAGACTACTCACTCATCGCTCCGGAGGCAAGCATGGCGATGAAGAAGACCTCTGGTGGCGATTCCCCTCTCCGGCAGGGTGCCGGGAAGAGCTTCTGGACCCTCCCGATCTTCGGGTCGATGGCGGCGGCGGATCGCGATGTGTTCTGGAAAACTGATCGGGCCCTTAGGTTTTTCTCGTCGGGGGGTATTTATAGGCGAAGGGGCGTCGTCAGAAGAGGGGCCAGGTGGCCTCACAAGGCGGTGGCGCGGGCCAGGGGCTGGCCGCGCCACCCCTGTGTGTGGGCCCCTGGTCCCTCACCTCCTACTCTCCTTCGGATCTCTGGAAGCTTCCGGGTAAAATAAGACTTCAGGAACTTGTTTCGTCCAATTCCGAGAATATTTCCTGTGTATCACTTCTGAAACACAAAAACAGCAGAAAACAGGAAACTGGCACTGTGGCACTTCGTTAATAGGTTAGTTCTGGAAAATGCATAAAAATGCCACTAAGTGTAACGAAACAATAGGCAAATGGTGTAAAAACAAGCATCGAGCATCAAAAATTATAGATACGTTTGAGACGTATCAAGCATCCCCAAGCTTAACTCCTGCTCGTCCTCGAGTAGGTAAGTGATAACAAAAGAATAATTTTTGAGGTGACATGCACCTACACAATCTTGATCATATATGTAAGCATTAGTGAGCTGGGATCAATAGAACTTAAAACATGGGCATGAAGATATAATCATGACAATAAGAACTTAGCAACCATGTTGTAAACATGCAAATGAACACAAATAAAAGATCATGAAAATGAAACAATGAAAGTCAAACGTGTGTTCAAATCATAAGGAAAACATGCAAAAGGTTTTCAGCTTGTCCTTCAAAGAGAGCAAAACATAAATGCATAGGACACCTTCAAGTTTAAGCGGGCGACTAGATACAAATAATTTAAGAACAAGTGAAACCAACCATCATGAATCAATCAATGAACTTTGGGACAATGCATATCACACTAAGAATGACAACTATGCTCTCTTAATGGTGCATAAAGAAAGAAGGTGGTGACTCAACATAAAAGTAAAAAAGAAAGGCCCTTCGCAGAGGGAAGCAGTGATTGCAAGTTTTATAACCTTAAAAAATTATGGTACTTACCGGCTTTGAGCTCTCATTGCCCCCATCATAAGCATCTTGAATGGTTAAAGTTAATGCGAGAACAATTATGATGCATATGCTTGACAAATCATAAGTTGAAAACCTCGTGCCCCGTGAATACGAGTACCCAAACCTCATGCTACTTTACTTAGAGTCCCAAGCAAGGCTCTTGTCATTGTAAGTATATGCATATCATTGAGAACCGCCAATGGGGTACCTCCGTGCCCGATGACATGGAACAAGCCCACACCAAAATGACAGGACAAGCAGACAATGAACACCTCGACATCTCTTTTATTTGCTATATTGTTTAGCTTTTTATTGTGAGATGCGTCGTCGAATGTTCACCATGGGTATGCTGCAAATTTCCACCATGAATTATGCATGGCTTAGATTGGCGGCCCGGCGTTTCCCTAACACATATAAAAACTCCATGATCCTCACAAGATTCCCAATTCATTTCACACCGCGGGCATCCATAACCGCATCCATAAGAGGATCATCGTCCGTTTGCAGGGACGACGGAGATACCCCTGTGAATTCTAAGCAATAGAAAAGAAAAGACAAGTGTCAACAAATACACCAGTGCAACAGGAGACGAAAACAGAAGACAAGTCGAAGAACTTACTCTCAGCGGCAGTAGACATGGTGTGAAGACGCTCTGCCACGGCTTGTTCCCGCTGAGCATGTTCCTTGTTGGCATCAGCTAAAGCCTTTTCAGCTTTCTTCGTTTTGGCAAGTGCAGATTTCTGCGACTTCTCGGCAATCGCCTTAGCAGCGATCGCAACGTCATAAGCTTTCTGTGAAGCTTTGAGTTCCGCTTCCAGCGAAGCAATTCGAGCATTGGCGGTTGCTAAAGCAGCTGCATAAGGAAGTCGACAGCGAGTCAGATAGATAACAAAGGATAAAGTGCAGAAGACAAGTGGTGCTTGGACAGCAAAGTTATACCTTCGGAAGCTTTTGCAACCTTTAGGTACCCCGCACACTCTGTGCCCAGGGCAATAAATCTCTTCACTAAAGCCTGAGAAAAAGAAGTGTGTAAGAGTAGAAGTACATGAAAGGAAAGAAGGGAAAGAAGAATTACTTACATCATCAGAAGAAACCGTAGATGCGTGAGCTTCCAGAGAAACTTCGGCTTCTTTGGCCTTCTTTGAGCGTTTCGAGTGTCGAGTTTGAGGAACCTTCTTCACGCCGGACCTGGTGGCCCTCGACGCAACATCTGG
The DNA here is from genome assembly GCA_007115705.1 of Dactylis glomerata. Taxonomy (NCBI): domain Eukaryota; kingdom Viridiplantae; phylum Streptophyta; class Magnoliopsida; order Poales; family Poaceae; genus Dactylis; species Dactylis glomerata. The sequence goes on from QXEO01001857.1 coordinate 139,667, forward strand.
TTCGACAGGCTCATCAATCGCCACAGGAGAAGGTGGTGGAACAGCCGTAGCATATGTTGGTGGCTCTTTGTCATCACTACATAAAAGGTATAAGTTATAGAAACAAGGCAAGAACAAGGCAATTGAAAAGTTCGACTACAATACTTACGATGCAAGCATGTCAAAGTACTCCATATCTTCTGCAAGAGCGGGGGTTTTTCCAGCCGCTGCAGAACTCGATGAAGCAATTTCGTCGACACGTTTCCTTTTCTTGTCGACACCAACATCTTCAGCAAATACAGGAGGAGTCGATGTCGATGAGCTGGTTTCCTCTTCTGAATCTTCGACATCATCTCCGTCCTGACTTTCGTCAGCCTCGGGGGCTTCAGATGCAGGAGAGGCTAGATCAGCCGGAAGGGGCCCTTCCTCTGGAAGAGGGGGACGCGAAACAAGAAATTGGTGACCCTGCATATAAATAAGTAAGCAGAGTGCAAAGTCAAATAATAATGCAAGTCGAAACAAGCAAAGTTTGACAAGAAGTGGATGCAAAAATACATACCTCAGGAAGAGGGTGCACATAGTCGAAGAAATCAGCGGCTAAATCCGCAACTGCATGTTCCTTTGTGAGCTTGGTGAGATTCCGGACTCGCTTGTCGACATCTTCTTTCGATATCAGGTCTTCAGATATGCGAGTAGGATCTTCCAAGCCAGAGAAACTCCAAAGTTTGGTAAGGCGGTGCTGTAGGGGTTGAACTCGACGTTGAATAAAGAACGCCATGAGTTGCATACCCGATAGAGCACCCCCTTGACCTCCTTTTAAAGATTTGATACGGGAAAGAAGAGGAAGAATTTCTTGTGCTTCTGCATCTGAGGGGAGTGCATCCCATGATGTCAATTTCTTTATCTCTTGGGAAGCATCAAAAGGGGGCAGGCCGAATTCATCTTCATGAGAGGATTTGCGGTCCTTGATATAGAACCACTTTGTCCTCCATCCCTGGACAAACGCGGCCATGGAAAATTCAAAGTATTGCGCCTCAGGGCGCATAGAAATGACGGCTCCACCCAGTTCGGGTTTCCTAGCCAAAGAAACATTGGGGCGGAGTCGAAAGATTGATCTCCAGAGAAGGAAGTGGGGCTCAATGCCCAAGAATGACTCGCAGAGAGTCACGAAGCAAGCAATGTGAAGAAGAGAATTCGGTGTGAGTTGATGGAGCTGCACACCGTAGACAAATAGCAGCCCACGGAGAAACTCGTGGGCAGGAAGGGACAAGCCGCGAAGAAGGAAAGCAAGGAACATTACCCGGTAACCGCTCGGGGGCTTCGGGATCCGCTCAGTACTTGGGAATTGGATGGAATCCTGGGCGGAGATGAGACCGTCCGCCCTGGCCTTCTCCACCTCCTTCTTGGTGATGGTGGAGCGCACCCACTTGGTGGCAGATGTCTTGGCCATGGTGCTCTTAGTGCCCAGATGTTTCACGCGCATCCAGCACAAAGCACGCTTGGGGGCTTCGCAAGAGAGGAAGAGATAGAGGAGATCAGCAATGGAGGCGGCGGAGGGAACGAGCTGGTAAACAGTCCGATTCCCCACTACGTCATTTATATACCTTCTGGGAGAAGGATCGTGGGCTGAGACGTGGCGCAAAGATCGGAAACGCCAGCCCACTAACGGTCAAAAATCGTGCAGCCCACTAACGGTCAAAAAATCGTGAAAGTTATAGTGCTACCCATAAAACGGTTTGCACTGATGAAGAGCCACGTCTTCGTTGCCGTCATCGAATATATATATAAAGGTAAAAGGATGGCGCCGACAAATGCCGAGCTTATAAAAAAGATCATATATGAAGGATTTTTGGTTATAGCCTTGGGGGCTGTTACTTTCAAACATATCGAATGGAGCTCTTCATTGAAGAGGTGAACTCGAACTCGACGACAAGGTGTTCTTGAAAGTATCTCGAATTGAAGAACTTTGGAGTTGAAGTGTTTCGAGTTGAAGTATGACGAGCTACATTATCTCTTGAGCCTATACTCGAAAAACTCTTCTTTCGACTATAGCCTCGGGGGCTACTCCCATCGGGAGCGCTGAGCGCGCACCCGACGATATTTATTGATTAAGCATTAGAGATTGGAGAAGTATAGGAGTGTTACTCCCATCGGGAGCGAGTTTTATGGTTGTAGAAACCCGAATATTTTCAGTCAAAATTTGACTGCGACATAAAATTCTCGAGTTGTGTTATCGCAACACGACTCGAATGCCGTGACTTGTCACGAAGGTAAGACCCCGGGATCCGTCCTGTGTGGCCTGGTATACGTACATGGATGCGCTCTGCTGGTATGTATCCATGTCTACGATGCGAAGAAAATCCTGGTGGACACACTGGGTACCCTGAGAACCACTGGGATTCATTCTTTGTAAGTCCTAAATGCGGCAAAAGAATGGATTTGACCGGTATCCCGAATTCAAGTCCATGGGGATTGAATTTGAAGTAGGTGACAAGTATCTGTTCCGGCAGTTAACTGACCTCTTGATCCGTCAGAGTTGTCAGGCTTGCTCATCAAAACCCCTTGCGAAAGAATATCATGAAAATAAGTCGAAAAGACTAAGTCGGAGATTTGAAGATATGAAGAAGTCGAAGAATTGATCAAGACGAAGATTTAAAGATTAGAGATTCAACCTGAATCTATAATTCTGGTAGAATCTCAGGGGCTACTGACAAGGGTATAGTTAATAGAGCCCGTTAGTTGAGTACCCCTGAGGCCCGTTGAGCTAGGCCCAATTGTAATGATAGTCGAATACAAGTTCTTACCGTATGTCGATATTGTAATCTGTATCGTACCCTACCCGATCCTCGAGACCTGGCCATCTATATATAGGGGCCAGGAGGGGATGGTGCGGGGCAGATTGAAAGCAAGCCAGGTTGAACACCCAAGTTTACTTTCGATACACACCTATTTCGACTAACTTTACCTTCGAGTTCATCCGACGCCCTATCTCCCCGATCCTAAGTCCTTCATCTAGGACATTTGTCGAGTTTAACCCTCGTCAACGATATCAACTCAAATAGAAGTGCAATGTTGAAAGCTTGCCCCATGACAGCATGGCTGGGCTAGAATCCAACTTACAACTTGCAAGCATAACAACTCAACATAAAAGACCACAATGTCAAATTTTTAAGAACAGGAAAAAGTAAAGTGTGCCTTCCGGTTCGTGAGAGCTTTACTGACCGAATTTCGCATAACACTGGTAAGAGTTTAATTTGAAGAGAATATAAAAGCAAGTCAAATTTACTTGGAATAGCAATTTGCTAGTAGGTATGTATGGTGGACACTTTGGAAAACTTTGGCTTTTAGGAGTTGGATGCATGAGTAGAGCTCATACTCAGTACAAGGCGAGGGCTAGCAAAAGACTGGGAGCGACCAACTAAGAGAGCAATAATGGCCATAATCATGCAAAGCGACAAAGCGACAATAAAAGAAGCATAAGATGGCATCAAAAGTCAAAAACTAAATGATCATGAAGGCTATTGGCGACTTTGTAAGAGTCTAACATGTGTGAGCATGCGCCAAGTCAACCCAAATAAAGCATCAAGGAGAAAACCAAAATAATGCTTCCATACAATAAAAACAACGCATGATTTTTTCAAAGGCTCATTAAGCAATCTCAGTTATTTGAGACAAGTCATGCTACAGCAAAACCACTAAGCATACTATCAAAAAGACATCAAGCATGACATGAAAAAGCCTAAGCCACAATCTACACAAGCTCCTTCTTGTACCACTATTTTACACAAAGCTTTTTCTCTTTTCCAACACCATTTGAATTTTTTTAAGACACCTCTTTTGATGAAAATCAATGAAGATCAGAGGCAAAAATGCACCTTGATGAAAAGATATGACAAGATCTGAATGCAAATCAAGGTGAAAACGAAAACCAAAAGCAGTAGCGGAAAAAGTAGAACGCTTGATTTTTAATAAGAATGAGAACTAGAGCGTTCTTTGCAAGTGAAAACAAGGTAACTTCTCCAAAGAAAATTTGTTGGGGTCCAACCATTTATTGCAGCAAACAAACAAACTAAACCAACTAAGAAAACTAAAACAACTGACGCTCCAAGAAAAACACATAGTGCATGAAGCAATAAAAATATAGTGTTTTGAAAGGTGACCTGATTTTTGCCGATGAAGAAGGGGTGCCTCGGGGGCATCCCCAAGCTTTGACGCGTGTACTTCTTGGATATTTCTTGGGGTGATGCATGGGCATCCCCAAGCTTGAGCTTTTTTCCATTCTTCAACTCATCTCATCATTCTCCAATCCCTACACTTGAAAACTTCCTTCATACAAAACTAAACACAATTCTATTAGCAACATTAGTGCAAGCATAACATATAATCAATCCTCTATTTGCTTCAGGTTTCAACTCAAAACCATCACATATATAGCAAATACTACTGTAGCAACTCCCCAAAAAGTTCCATGATCAAAAGAACTCAAAAGAAAGCGATAAAGTGGCAAACACAAATATTGGCAGAAATCTGTCAAAACTGAACAGCTGACAAAGGTCGAATTTTTGAGGGATTTTATGTTGCTCAAATCAAAAAGTGTTCAACTAAGAAAAGTTTGGATATAACCTGGGGCATATGCACAAGAAATCGCAGGTCCAAAAGATAAACAGAGAATTTTCACGAATTTTTACGGTGCAGCACCGAAAACAGTTTCAGGACAGCAACATCCCCAAATCTTTACCTCACTCAAATTAGAGGCTTCTCTTGGCACAAAAACGAAATAAACAAGATAAGGAGCGGTCATTACAGTAGTAATGACTTCCAAGACTCAAATAAAAGAAAAAGTACTGAAAAGAAAACATTGGGTTATCTCCCAAGAGTGCTTTTCTTTAACGCCTTTGAGCTAGGCGCAGAAAATTGCGAATCAAGTAATAATGAAAGGGGGATCAGGATCCACAATAGGGATAAAGGAACGAATACTATCCAATTGAGGTTTTGCATATCCCTTGGAGTCATGCATTGGTACACTATTTTCATCAAAAAGATTTTCAGGACAAATCCAACTAGTATTAGCTACCAAGGCATTATGAATTCCTACAAGCTTACAAAGTATTGGCAATTTAGATTCTTCATTGGGTGTACCAACAATTTCAACAGGCGAGCCAAGCTTATTAAACTTCTTAAAAACTTTCCTAGCCTCAATAACGACATCCTTAAATTCTAGGCGCAAAGTTTCCAAGATAAAAGCCTTCTTTTCGGGATCCTCAATTTCATGGAGCTTAAGGAACATATATTGCATAAAAGGATTAAGACTAGCAAACCTAGCTTCTAACATGTGAACTAAATGGGCAGAAGCAACTTCATAGCTAGGAGCTAACTCAACCAAAGACTTTTCCTCAACTTCCTTATGCATACTAATGTGATTAAAGAACTCCTCAATGTTACTTTTGCCAATAATCGAACCACTACCTACTGAGAGGTCCTCCAAAACGAACTTAGGGAACAACATGATAAACTAAAGTAAAGAAATAACAACTACCAAGGATTCTAATTTTTTTGGGTTTTTGATATAAAAAGCAATGCAGGTAAAATAAATAAAGTAAAGCAAAACAAATAACAAAGTAAAGAATGTGTGTGCGAAGAACTCCCCTCGCAGAAGTCTTCTCTTCCTCCCCGGCAACGGCGCCTGAAAAGAAGCTGCTACTCGGTGATGACGCCAGAAAAGAGCTGTGGCGTGTAGTTGACGTGGGAGCAGTAAGTCCTTGTGCGTGGTGATGACCAGCCCGTTGGGAACCCCAAGAGGAAGGTATGATGAGTGTAGCGGCAAGTTTTCCCTCAGTTAAGATACCAAGGTTTATCGATCAGGAGAGGAGAGACAATGACGACTGAAGGTGTTTGTGGAACCTGCACACACACAAACAAATACTTTGTTCCCAACTTGCGATGAGGTTGTCAATCTCACCGGTTTGCTTGAAACAAAGGTTATGAGCGTATCGAGTGGAAACCAGTAGAGTATGCTAGTAAAGTAAACAGTACGAGAAAAGTAAACAGGTGATTGCAATATGATGTAAATAGGACCGGGGTCCACAGTTCACTAGTGGTGTCTCTCCATAGATAAAATAGCACATACTGGGTAAACAAATTACAGTTGGGCAATTGATAGAATAGAGATAACGTGATATGTCAAGAAGATCACTATGAGATTTACTCTGGGCATTACAACAAAATACATAGACCGCCATCCAACTGCATCTATGACTAATAATCCACTCCCGGGGATATCAATCCGAACACCCTAGAAGTATTAAGTTGCGAACAACAGATAATTGCATTAAGCAAAGTGTGTAATGTAAACAAAGCATATGCCCTTGAGCATATGAATGTTGTTTTCTCCCTAGTAGCAACAGCACATCTACCACCTTAGAGGTTTCTGTCACTCCCCCAGGTGAAATAGAGACATGAACCCACTATCGAGCATAAATACCCCCTCTTGGAGTCACTAGCAACTACTCGGCCAAGATAGCTACTAACAACGGAGAGCATGCAAGATCATAAACAACATAGAGATAACAAAAGATATAATTCAGTACAGCAACTTAATCATAAACACCAATATTCATCGGATCCCAACAAACCAAACATGTAGAATTACATAACGGTGATCTCAATCATGTATGGCAGCTCATGAGATCTAAACATGAAGAACATGGTGGAGAAGACAACCATCTAGCTACTGCTATGGACCCATAGTCCAAGGTAGACTACTCACTCATCGCTCCGGAGGCAAGCATGGCGATGAAGAAGACCTCTGGTGGCGATTCCCCTCTCCGGCAGGGTGCCGGGAAGAGCTTCTGGACCCTCCCGATCTTCGGGTCGACGGCGGCGGCGGATCGCGATGTGTTCTGGAAAACTGATCGGGCCCTTAGGTTTTTCTCGTCGGGGGGTATTTATAGGCGAAGGGGCGTCGTCAGAAGAGGGGCCAGGTGGCCTCACAAGGCGGTGGCGCGGGCCAGGGGCTGGCCGCGCCACCCCTGTGTGTGGGCCCCTGGTCCCTCACCTCCTACTCTCCTTCGGATCTCTGGAAGCTTCCGGGTAAAATAAGACTTCAGGAACTTGTTTCGTCCAATTCCGAGAATATTTCCTGTGTATCACTTCTGAAACACAAAAACAGCAGAAAACAGGAAACTGGCACTGTGGCACTTCGTTAATAGGTTAGTTCCGGAAAATGCATAAAAATGCCACTAAGTGTAACGAAACAATAGGCAAATGGTGTAAAAACAAGCATGGAGCATCCAAAATTATAGATACGTTTGAAACGTATCAGTGGGCGCCAATGACGAGGAGAAGGTTCGTTATGCTGTACACCTTCTATCTGGACCAGCTGCATCATGGTGGGACAATGAGGTGACACTCCAACTTCCGGAGAAGGTATTCTCTTGGGAAGAGTTCAAAGAAAAATTCCGTACCTTTCATGTACCAGAAAGTGTGGTTGAGCTCAAGAGAAGGGAATTCGAAGACCTCAAGCAAGGGAGTGCATCAATGATGGCTTACATCAAGGAGTTCACAAGACTATCTCGTTACGCAAGTGACGAGGTGAGTACAGACAACAAGAGGGTGAAAAGATTCCTCAGGGGACTGGTCCATATGCGGCGATGCAGATGAAGTTGACTAAGCCGCGTAATTTCCAAGAACTTATGGATACAGCCATTACCTGGGAGAATGATTATAAGTTGGTTCAGATGAGCCGACTGAAGAGGGCCAAGACGGAGGCCAAGAAAGTTCAACCAACCCGAAGTACTCCAAACCTGAGTTTCAAACCCAGGGTTAGGACAGGAGGAGCTCCACCCAATCGTAAGGTGTTTTCACCTAAAGGTCAGATCCTCTGCCACAAGTGTGGACTTCCAGGACATGTTCAGAGAGATTGCAACAAGCCAAGGATTATCTATTATGCTTGCGGGAAGGAAGGGCATATCCGTCCAGATTGTCCTAATAAACTAGCTGGTGGATGGCCGGATAATCGTGGAGGTAAGTCAGGAGGAGGTGGTAGACCTGCATCTGGGGGTGGCAGACCTGCATCTGGAGGTGGCAGTAGCAGCAAGAACGACAACGGAAAAAGAGGCCGGAACTTTGGGAGGTTAAATTGCACATCTCTGGAAGAAGCTAACAATTTAGAAACGGCGGTCATAGGTATGCTCAGCATCCTTACTCATCCCGGCAAAGTTCTATTTGATACCGGAGCCACTACCTCATTCATTTCCAAAGATTTTGTTGAAAAATATGGGTTAAGGTGTCAGGCGATAGCACATCCTATGACTGTTGTGACGGCCGGGGGTAAACTTTTAGTATCCCAATTCAAACCAGACCAGGTCATTACGATCTGTGACTGTCCTTACTTTGCCGATCTCTATGTTCTTCCACTTAAAAACATTGAAGTTGTTCTGAGAATGGATTAGATGTCGGATCATGGAGCACACATTGATTGTGAAGAGAAGACTGTGTCAATCCGAAAGCCTGGAGGTGGGAGAATCACATATCAAGCAGATAAGCATACCCATGTGGAGATTGGAATTCAACTCAATTCTCTGAAAGAGGCCAAGTTAGAAGATATTCCCGTGGTTAACGAGTTCATGGATGTATTTCCCCAAGAATTGCCGGGAATGCCACCGGATCGGGAAATAGAATTCACTATTGATCTGAAGCCAGGCACAGCACCAATTTCACAAGCACCCTATAAAATGGGCCCTAAAGAGTTGAAAGAGCTGAAAGAGCAATTAGATGAGTTGGAAATAAGGGATTCATCCAAGAAAGTATATCACCTTGGGGTTCGCCAGTCATATTTGTTGATAAAAGAGATGGAGGCAGAAGAATGTGTGGCAATTTCAGGAATTTGAACAATGTCACTATCAAGAACAAGTACCCTTTGCCAAGAATTCAAGATCTGTTTGATCAAGTTCATGGAGCTAGGGTTTTCTAAAAAAGTGATCTGAGATCTAGGTATCATCAAATCAAGATAAAGCCTAAAGATGTACCAAAGACTGCATTTGTCTCAAGGTATGGCCATCATGAATATTTAGTTGTTCCTTTTGGTCTGACCAATGCTCTGACGATTTTCATGAACTTGATGAACAAGATTTTCATGCCATATTTGGACAAGTTTGTGATAGTGTTTATCGATGACATTCTGATTTATTCCAAGAATAAAGAGGATCATGCCAAACATCTCAGAATGGCATTGCAAGTGTTAAGGGAACATTAGCTGTATGCTAAATTCAGCAAATGTGAATTCTGGCTGGATCAAGTAGAATTCCTTGGTCATGTCATTAGCAAGGAAGAGATTGCTGTGAATCCAAGCAAAGTTTAGTCAGTCTTGGATTGGCAAGCACCAACAAATGTGAAGGAAATAAGAGGTTTTCTAGGAATGGCCGGATACTATCGGAGGTTCATCGAAGGATTCTCGAAGATAGCAGGGCCGATGACCAAATTGTTAAGGAAAAACACTCCATTTGAGTGGTCTGAGAAATGTGAAGAGAGTTTTCAATAGCTGGAAAAGAAACTCACAACAGCACCTATCTTAGCAATACCAGAATCTGGAAAGGATTATACAGTTTACTGCGATGCATCCAAGAATGGACTGGGTTGTGTTCTGATGCAAGACCGGAAGGTAATTGCTTATGGTTCAAGACAACTCAAACCACATGAAGTCAATTACCCAACACATGATCTAGAATTGGCAGCAGTGGTATTTGCTCTTAAGCAATGGAGGCAATTTCTTTATGGAGCCAAATGTGAGCTTTACACCGATCACAAGAGCCTGAAATACTTCTTCACTCAGAAGGAGTTGAACATGAGGCAGAAAAGATGGCTTGAGTTGATCAAGGATTATGATCTTACTATTAATTATACTCCTGGAAAGGCTAATGTGGTAGCCGATGCATTAAGCCGGAAGAGCACCGTAACACAGCAAATGGATAGAGAACTTCCGGAGGAATTGCTTGAGGACCTGGAAATACTAGAAATAGAATGTCTGGAGGTCCAATCTTTGGGGAGTATTCACACTATGAGAGTAATGGAAGAAAGACAAAGTGATTTAAAATACACTATATTCAGAAGACAAGATGAAGATCCTTTCATCGCCGAAGAAATCCGCAGGATTGAAGAGGGTAGACCATCTGAATTCCGTTTGGGAGATTTTGATTCACTCTGGTTCCAGAACAGAATCTGTGTGCCAGATATACCAGAGATCAAGGGACTGATTCTCAAGGAGGCCCACGAGACACCATACTCCATACATCCGGGAAGTACAAAGATGTACATGGATCTCAAGGAATTGTTCTGGTGGAATAACATGAAGCGGGACATAGTCAAGTATGTAGCCGAATGTCACACCTATCAAAGAGTCAAGGTAGAACACCAAAGTCCAGCAAGGTTACTTCAACCTTTGGACATTCCGGAATGGAAATGGGAGGAAATCGGGATGGATTTTATAACCGGTTTACCTCTAACAAAGAGACACAAGGATATGATATGGGTGATAGTTGATAGACTCACCAAAAGTGCACATTTCCTGGCTGTTAATCAAAAGGATAGTGCAGAGAAGCTGGTAGAAATCTATGTTAGAGAAATTGTCAGCAAACATGGAGTGCCCAAGAAAATCGTCTCGAATAGAGGGTCAGTATTCACATCAACATTTTGGGGAAACCTTCATGCAGCTCTGGGATCACAGTTGGATTTCAGCACTGCTTATCATCCTCATACTGGAGGGCAAACTGAAAGGACAAACCAAATCCTGGAGGATATGTTACGTGCTTGTGCTCTCGATTTTGGAGGTTCGTGGGATGAGCACTTGCCATTAGCAGAGTTCTCTTACAACAACAGCTACCAAAGCAGTTTGAAAGCAGCACCATTTGAAGTACTATATGGACGTAAGTGTAGATCTCCAATATGTTGGTTTGAACCCGGAAGCAACCGTGAATTTGAAACAGATTTCATCCAAGAGAAGCAAGGCATCATTGATACCATCCGAGATCGTTTGAAGATAGCTCAAAGTCGACAAAAGAGTTATGCGGATCAAAAGAGGCGGACATGGGAACCCAAAGTGGGGGAATTGGTCTATCTGAAGGTTAGTCCCATGAAAGGAGTTAAGAGGTTCGGTATTAAGGGGAAGTTAAGTCCAAGATACATTGGACCATTCAAGATTCTCAGTCAGAACCGAAGTGTTGCTTTTGAATTAGAGCTTCCAGCTAAATTGAAGCAGGTTCACAATGTTTTCCATGTTTCCCAACTTCAGAAATGTCTGAAAGCACCTGAAGACTCTGTTACTCACGATGACCTAGATCTTCAAGCAGATTTGACTTATGAGGAGAAGCCAATAAAGATCCTAGAGGAGAACTGGAAGAGGCTTCAGAATCGTGCAATCAAATTCTGTAAAGTACAATGGAATCATCACTCTGAAAGGGAAGCAACTTGGGAGAAAGAAGAGGATTTGAGACAAGCTTATCCAGAACTCTTCAGGTACACAAAGTATTAACTTCAGGATGAAGTTCTGATAAGGGGGGAAGACTGTAATATCCCAGCATTTAGGACAAAACGAAGGGTAGATTTAGGACCTTTATGCATTCATGCATCTAAAATCTGAGTAAATTTTTCGCAAATTAAAAACAAACCTGGGAGAGCAAACTTCTTTCAAAGCATCTTTATAGTTAGAAGTGTTTTGATTGCTAAAGGTTTGTTAGGATCTCTTGAAGTTGATATTTAAGTGTTGTTGGAATTTAGAATTAATTCTTGAATTATCACAAATTTGAATACTTAATTTACAATAAAGGAATAACTCAATCAAATAATGAGTTAGTTAAAAGAAAAGGATTTGAATTTAAAATAAACAGAAATAATACTTTATTGATATTCCACAATTATACAAAGTCTTTACATCAAGGTCAAATTGAAAAGAAGATTATAGGAGATATTAAAATAAAAAGAAACCTAGCTCTATACTGTTTCTATTGATCTTCTTGAAGTCCATCTTCTAATCTTCATAGTCTGTAACCTGCAAAATAAAGCCAAAAAGAAACAAAGTAAAAGATTAAGGGTTAGAGTTATTTACTCTCAGACTAGGGCAAAGATTTTGCCATTGCATCATTGAGTAGTTTGGACAAGTGTAGTATCTGATCGGTTAAGTTACTGGGTACAAACCAAGACAGCCCACAGCAGATTCACAACACAGCCAAGTGAGGATCAGACCAAGCTGAGTGAAGCATGCCAACACACAGCTCACAAGGAGCTTAGTCACTGCATGAGAAGCTGGAGCTGGCAGCAACACAGCTGCTAGCAAAGCTAGCAGTCGACCTGATGAGGAGCACCAGGGGAAGCATCACACACACTTTTAGCACTGCATCAATGCAAGCACATCAGAGTCCTTGCACACCATACCAAGAACAGTACCAGTTCTTGTACATCATCACTCAATCACATCCAGCAAAACCATGGAGTTCAATTGAAGCTCAAGACCAAGCCAGGAGGAGAGGAACCAACAGCTCATCCCAGGAGGTGAAGGACAAGCTTGGAGCTGAGTCAGGAGGAGAAGGCAAGCCAGAAGCAAGCCATCACCAACAGCAAGCAACAAAAGCTGTACACAGCACTAGCACTGCACAACTACAGGCATCAGGTAGAAACCTTGCAAGCATATTATTGCTAGTGCATGATTCCAGCTTGTGTTGTCATAAGATAAGCCCTCAGATTGGCAAAGAAGTGCTTTGCCAAGATCATCCTAGGGAATCATGAATAAAATACCAAAGTAAGCCACAGCAGTGTGCTAGCCTCAGTTTGCACTTCACTGGCACATCTCAAGAATTAAATCATCACTGTGAAGCTTGTGCTGGGCACATGTTCTGTTGGACATGCACCTCAAGCACACAAGTCTTGCAAGCAGCACCAAATAGGTAGCAGTGGGCACACAAACAAACTTAGCACCTCACAAACTACTCCTAGCCTCAGACCAGCATCATTGGCTAAATTACCAGGGGCAAGTTTCACCATAGAAATGATCCCAGAAATCTGTTGCTGGGCACAAGATCAGAAGATCTTGCACCTCAACACAACTAACTGAATTAATGAACAGACAAGTCCATATACATCAGTACAATCATCTTCCTAGTTATCTAGAACTAGGAATCATATTTATTTTGTTTAAGCCATTGTCACAGAGGACTGCAACACAGCATAGCATCTTACCACTTGGATATCATGGAGAAGCAAGGAGCAGCAGTTAAACACAATACACATATCACTGAACTTGTGTTAACAGTTAACTGAAAAACAACATTCAGTTTGACACCACAGTGTGGAGACACCAGCAACCACAGGGGAATCATCTAGCATGCATAGGATAGAGCAAGCTGAGAGAGTACAGTACTGCTAGCATAAGCCAAGTGCTAACTGAATCTTGCAAATGTGCAAGGTTCAGAAACAACACCTCAGTCAGTAAGTATGCTGACAGAGGAAGAAGAGGAGCAAGCAGAGTATCACAGGATTCAGCACAATCACAGCTAACTGAATCAAACATGCATCTAGTATCAGCATCACAGAGCTTGCTCTGTGAGCTTGGCTCACTGGTCTTGACCAGCATGGTCAGAGACCATGGCCAGTGAGAGGAGCAGAAGGGGGAGAGGAAGAAGAAGAGGCTCACCAGTCGCCCAGGTGCATACCTGGCCGGCATGGTGGGGCAGTGCCCGCGCGGCCGACCAGGCGCGGCCGAGGGAAGACTTCACCGCGGCACCATCGGGAGCACCGCAATCAGCGCTTCCACCGGCGTGCACACACACACAGAGGTCTCCTCGGAGAAGCATAGCAGGAGTCAGGAAAGAAGCCGACGAGGTGTCGAGATCGGTGGCGAATCTGATGCAAAAATCCCGAGGGGGATCCGGCCTTGGATCTCCTCGGAGAGGAGGCGGCCGACGGAACGGTTCGGTGGAGGTGGAAGAGGGCGCTGGGGCGAGTATTTTGCCCAAGGTGGCGACGGCGATGGCCACCGGATGTAATAACCCAGCATTTAGGACAAATCGAAGGGTAGATCTAGGGCTATTGTGCATTCATGCATCTCAAAACCTGAATAATTTTTTCGCAAAAGAAAAGAAAAACCTGGGAGAGTGAAGTTCTTTCAAAGCATCTTTAGTTAGAGTTGTTTTGTTTGTTAAAAGTTCGCTATGATCTCTTGATGGTATTGTTAAGTGAGTTTAGAATTTAACTTTGATTATTGAATTATCCCAAATTTGAATAATTCCATAATTATAAATAAATAAGTCAATTAAAACATTAATTGAATATTGAAATAGAAATAGAATATACAATAGACAGAAATAGAATTTTATTGATATTATACACATATACAATGTCTTTACATTTCTGAAAATGAAAATGGAGATTACATTGGATATAACTAAAAGGAAACCTAAATCTAAACTAGGACTACAAATCTTCATGGAGATTATTTTAGAATCTTCATTTTTAGCAACCTGCAAAACAAATCAAAAAGAAACAAAACAAAGAATTAAAGGTTAAGTGTTAGAGGTTTTACTCTCAGACTAGGGCAAGTTAATTGCCATTGCATCATTGAGTAAGTATGAACAAGTGTAGTATCTGATTTGATAAACCATTGAGCAGAGTTAACCAAGTATAGCATCTGTTCATAAAAATCACTGGGTACAAGTTCATTGTGCACATAGATGATACACAGCACGGCCAAGCAAGGATCAGACCAAGCCTGGTGACAAGCAGCTCAAGCAGCTTAGTCACTGCATGCAAAGGTTGTGCTGGCAGCACCACAGCTGCCAGCAACACCAAGCAGTCGACCAGGTGAGGAGCACCAAGGGAAGTGAACAGATCACTCGACCAGCACAAGTTCAAGGACACCACTGTTCTTGTACACAGCACCAAGCCACACAAAGAACATCACTGTTCTTCCACAGCAATAGCAACACATCAGAAATCACATCCAACAAAACACTTTGGAGGCCAAGTGAAGCACAAGACCAAGCCAGGAGCAAGTCCAGGAGGAGAAGGACAAGCTGGGTCAGGAGCAAGTCCAGGAGGTGAAGGACAAGCCGCAGCCAAGCCAGAAGAAGTAGGCAAGTCAGAAGCAAGCCAACATCAACAGCAAGCAACAGCAGCTGTACACAGCACCACTTTTGCACAACTATAGGCAAAGGTAGAAACTTTGCAAGAACATCACTGCTAGTGCTTGTATACAATATATATTGTTTTTGATTAAACCCTCAGCTTGGCAAAGTGATGCTTTGCTCAAGCTCATCATTGGGAAAGGTTGATTAAAGCCTCAGTATACACTTCACTGGCATGTCACAAAGATTAAAGCAGCACAGAGAAGCTTGTGCTGGGCACATGCCAGGTTTGGCATGCACCTCAAACACACAAGTTCTGCAAGCATCATGGAATAAGCAGTAGTGGGCACAAAAGCAAGTTTAGCACCTCACAAATCATTCCTAGCCTCAGGCCAGCATCATGGGCTAAACTACAGGGGCAAGTTTCACCATAGAACTAATTCCAGAAGCAGTTGCTGGGCACAAGATCATAAGATCTTGCACCTCAACACAACTACTTGAGTAATGAACAGACAAGTCCATATACAATAAAACAATCTTTTCCCTAATTATTTAGAACTAGGAATCATATCAAACTTTTGCTTTAGCTAGTGTCACAGAAGCCTGCAACACAGCATAGCATTCTATCACTGGGCCATCAGAAACAAGCTGATAGCAGCAGATAAGATCACATATTTATCACTGAACAGGTATCAATAGTTAACTGAATAACTAGATTCAGTTAGCATCACAGCTTAGAGACACCAGCAAGCACAGGGGAAATCATCTAGCATGCATAGGCTAGAGTGAGCTGTGAGAGTACAGTACAGCAAGCCTAGGCCAAGTGTTAACTAAATTTTGCAAATGTGCAAAGTTCAGAAGCAACACCTCTGTCAGTAAGGGTGTTGACAGTGAAAGAGGAGGAGCCAGCAGTTCATCACATGGGAAGCACCAGCACAACTAATTGAGTCAAGCTTGCATCTAGTAGCAGCATCACAGAGCAAGCTCTGTGAGCTTGGCTCATTGTTCTTGACCAAATGGTCAGAGAGCATGGCCAGGGATAGATGACAGAGATAGGAACATTATAGAAATACCACTAAATCAGCAAGACACCTCTAACTGAAGCAAGATTTGCAACACAGCATCACAGAGAGAGATCTGTGAGCTTAGCTCACTGATCTTGGTCAACATGGCCAGAGACCATGGCCATCGAGGGGAGCAGAGGGTGGAGAGGAGAGAAGAAGGTCACACTCACCGGCGCCCAGGCGCTTATCTTGGTGGCATGGCGGGGCAGTGCCCGCGCGGGCAACAAGATGCGACCTGAGGACGACTTCACCGTAGCACCGCCGGGAGCACCACCACGGCGCTTCCACCGACGTGCTCACTCACACAGGGGTCCTCTCATCTTAGCACAGCGGGCGTCGTAGAGGAAGCCGGCGAGGCATCGCATCGGGGGTGCCGGAGTCAGCAAATCCCGAGGGGAGAGATCACCCCGATCTCCTCGGAGAGGAGGCGGCTGACGAAATCGCTTGGTGGAGGTAAGAGAGGAAGCAGCAGCGAGGGATTCGCCCAAGGTGGCGTCGGCGATGGCCGTCGGAGGTAGCCGGAGTGGCAAGGCGGCGACGGCGGCGACACAGTTCGCCAGAGAGGCGACGGGGGTGAGAGAGGGGCGGCCAGGGCTGGGCTGGGTCAGTTTGACCGACCCAGACCCGAGCCAGCTGGTTTAGCCAGCCAGGTGGGCTAGGTGGGCTGGCAGGCCAATTGGGCCTGGAGGCTAACAGGCCAGGTGGGCCGAGTGGATTTTTTACCAATTTGATTTAATCCAAGATTTTAATTCAAATACCAATTCCTTTCTGAATTCAAACCAAACTCCAAATCTTAAATACCCTAAATAAAACACCCTCTTATTTTCTAATGAAATAAGCATTTAAATAAAACTCAAATTTCTGAATTATTCTTTCAAACATATTATTAAAAGTTTTTTTGAATTTTATTTTTAAAACCCTAAAATATTATTATATTATCAAAATAGAATTTCTTCTTTTAAAATTAAACCTTTCTCTTTTCAAATCACTTAATTAAAGTTTTATAACTTAAAACTTTAATTCCAAACTCTTACTTAATTACCTCAACACCCCAATGGGGTAAAACACACAAATACAATTTGTGTTGCTAAAAACTATTCAAACCCTAGAAAGTGGGTAAAACACACAAATAAGAAAACCTAGTCCATAAATCACCATGCATAGCATCTCATCATGCATAGCATTCCACGATTTCTTGCAACATTGTCCTTATCGGACAATACTTGGTTTTCTGTAGAACAAGGAGATCAAGAGCAACGCCAAGTGTCCGACTCCATTACCTTTCAGTCACAAGGCAAGTTTATCTTGCTCATATATTTTGAATGCACTGGTTTTGAAACGTCTTGCAAAGTGATGACTTCAAACCCTAACATTTGAAAAGTGGTTGGAAAACCTATTTTCATAAATGAACATGACTAGTGGTTATCGACCAGTGGTGATAACCTAGGAAGGCTGGCAGGTGGAACCACGGTAAGATTGTGGTGGTGGAGGTTCCACTTGCAAGGGAAAGTAAACCTAGGATTAACAACCAATGCCACAGTTAGTCCGGCGCCGTAAAAACAGTGTCATCCAAGAGACTTGGAATGGGACGGGAAAGTCAGCTGTATCTTCTCTCGTTCGCATGTCAACGGACACTCAGCTACCATTCGCCGTATGTCTTGCGAGAATACATGCACATGGGTGGGACCCCTTAGTGCCCACGGCCACTGGTGTCTATGATGGTCCGCAAGGGACGCCTAGGTACTTCATCGTTGGGGGTGAATATCAGGGGCACAATCTGCTTGCGTGAATTGGGTGGGCATGCGTTGTGCGGAGAAGGCAGTGATTGGCTTGGATCACTGACTGGGCCCCACATCAAGGAATTGTGGACGGGAATGTATGCCCGGTTGTGCAGCAAGGCTTTGATCTCTTTTGGAAGGACACACCTCTGTAGAGTGTAAAAAGATGTGACATGTTACCCCTTACTCCGAGAAGGAGTTGCGAACGCGGCAGGAAAGGTGCTCTCAAGGCACTATACCTGTGTTGGCTGTTGGGCATAGTTTTCTAAAGTAAAAGCAATCTTTCAAGAAAATATTATCGAAAACCTGCATTTGCCTATGACCTCTTTGGGTCTGTGGCTACTGAAAATGCATATCACACACCTTCTTTCTAAAGAAACTTGCTGGGTAACGCTCGTTACTCACCCCAATCTCTTAAACCCTTGCTAGACTGTGAAGAACTCGACGAGGCCACTCTCAACGCAATCGAAGGCCAGGAGGACATCTTCTACGAGGAGCCAGATCTTTCACGCGGCGTCGAAGGAGTAGACTACTTCATTCGATACGGAGCATCCTCCGGAGAAGAGTCAGGGTGAAGAAATTCTAACTAGTAGAGTAGTACCGTAGCTGGGAAACCGAGCAACTGTAGCATATAAATAAGTTGTTGAGTTCTCCCTGTGTTTAATTATTTGAGCTTTCAGTTGTGTAAACACTAAGCACTTGAAGTGTTCTCGTTAATGGGAGCATTTCGTTATCATCACGCTTTGGTATGTAATAAATATGGATCACTTTGTATTTGGGCCCGCAATGTTTCTGTTGTACCATTCTGAGGGATGTAATACTTGTGGAGGCTTGTTCCGCAAGTGTTATATCAACGACTTGCATACTACAACATGCTGTGGTATGCTGGGTCACCGCAGCTGGTATCAGAGCAATTGCTTTGACCTTAGGTTGGAAACCTAGTAAAGGGAGAGAACCTGTAGGAGTTTATTAGCAACGGTAAAGAGTTCTCTAAATTTATGATGGTTATTCACTTGGGAATAACTTAGTCATATTTTTAGTGTTATAATTCTTTATTATGATGCATCATACTAATTCACTATCTTATTCTTGTAACAGCTATTATGGCATCGAGAACTCCAGTACGTACCGTTTGGTCACAAAGGGGTACTTTGGAAGACTATGAGGGAACCTTGACTGAGCAGTTAGGATCGCTACTACGGGCTTTTGGACTTAACACCGACATCCCTGTTAAGACTTACTATTACAAGGATGACGGGACTACGGTCAAGTACCGTGTGGTTATTATGCTACCGGACGGACTGGTACCTAGTACAGTTCAACCTTCAGGGGAAGGTAGAGGCGAGACTGCAGCTTACCACGAGGCGGTAGTTCGAGCTCTTGCTACTATCAGAGAGTATAGAGCAGTGGATTTAGTTGGCACTACTTTTGCCGCTATTCCCCATGACACACTGGGGGATGAGCAGGCAATGGATCATGATGTTCTGGTTAAGAAGAAGCCGAAGTTTACAGCCAGACTTCTTGATAGGTATAGGAAGATGGTGGGGTCACTATATAACACTCACCAGGTCATTACTGAAGAAAAGACTGAGATGCTAGAAGATCTTACTGATACTAAAAGAAGGCAGAAGCGAGCACAGGCGACTAGACAGGAGTCGGAGGGATCTCACTTCTCACCGGTTGGGGAAACTCATGGTTTTCCGACACAGCCTGGACCTTCCAGGTATTCACCCACTCCAGAACCCATACATTATCCTATTATCACTTCTAGTATGGAGGCGCAGCAGGGTCTCAAGGGGGTCTCAGAGTCCGAGATGCCTATTGAGAACTCTGATGGATGGAGGTTTGACTGGCTGGGAGACGGCCAACAGTACACTGGTTCTTACGGAGGGACAGCTCACGCAGCAGGAGTTGGCGATGCAGTAGTCACTCCGGTTGTATCCATTGAGGAGGAGGATCCGATGGAGGTCCAGTTTGAGAGTCAGGAACCAGATGTGACTCCTATGGAGCAGGATGTACATTTTGACCACACCTATTGCACAGAAAGTGTGTGTTATGGAGAGGCGGAGCCTTTTCCTACCATGACTGCCCATGAGACCAGTGTGTACTTCGAGAGTTACCTGGGATTGAACGGACTCGTGTTGAGTGATACGTCAGCTATGGACACATCCGACTCGGATTATGTTCCGGGCGGGAGGCCGTTTGTTCCAGAGGCGGTACGCCGGACTTCACGCTATCACGGGTGGACTCCGGGTATGTACTACGAGCCGTGAAAGCAAGAACCGAGGTCAAGATCAAGACGGAAGCTTAGTTGCACCTGTGAATGCAGCTAGGGCTAGTAGTATGTTGTAATAATATGAGAGACGGTAGTACTTCCAGTCTCGGTTTATGAGAGTATCTCACCTTTGGTGAGAAAGTGTTGTAATAAGAACCATGTATGATGACTTGTATGTGATGTATATATGTGCTTAATAATTTGGTTTTCTTGAGATCTTCCATTTGGATTTGGGTTTTGGTTTTCCATTGTGTGACTAGTTCTGAGCATAAAGTGAAGCTCAGAAAACATGGGCATGGTGTAACTATGAGTTCTTCGCTTTATGTTACAGGACTAGAGGGACTATGGATGCGGGATTAGCTGCCAATGCCGAGGAGCAGCGCTTGGCACAAGAGGCTCAAGCAAAAACAGCGAATGACCAGCAAGCAGAGATGGAAGCCAAAGCAAAGGCGGATCAAGACAATCAAGCCCATCTACCACCACCACCGTTCAGGCCTCTAGCAGAGCAAAGCTTCATGCAGTATATGCAGTTCATGCAAGAGACCCAGAATAAATTCATGCAAGAACTTATGGGTCATGTTGGAGCCGGAAGGGTTCCAGAGGCAAGGGGGGTAAGTCTTTCCGACTTCCTCAATGCCAAACCACTACCTTTTGCATCCGCAGTTGAACCAATGGATGCGGAAGATTGGCTTATGGATACCGAGAGAAAACTTAAGGCGGTGGGAGCCAACGACGAAGAGAAGGTTCGATATGCTGTACACCTTCTGTCTGGACCAGCCGCTTCATGGTGGGACAAAGAAGTGACACTCCAACTCCCAGAGAAGGTATTCTCTTGGTATGAATTCAAAGAAAGATTCCGTACCTTCCATGTACCAGAAAGTGTGGTTGAGCTGAAGAGAAGGGAGTTTGAAGATCTAACACAAGGGAGTGCAACAATGATGGCATACATCAAGGAGTTCACTAGACTATCTCGTTACGCAAGTGACGAGGTGAGTACAGATAGTAAGAGAGTGAAGAGGTTTCTCAGGGGACTAGATCCGTACGCGGCAATGCAGATGAAGTTGACTAAGCCGCGTAACTTCCAAGAGTTAATGGATACAGCTATCACTTGGGAGAATGACTACAAGTTGGTTCAAATGAGCCGATTGAAGAGAGCCAAGACGGAGGCCAAGAGGGTGCAACCAACCCGAAGTACTCCAACTCTGAGTTTCAAACCCAGGGTCAGAACTGGAGGAGCTCCACCCAATCGGAAGACATTCACATCAAAGAGTCAGATCCTTTGTCACAATTGTGGACTTCCAGGTCATTTCAAGAGTGAATGTTTGAAGCCAAGGATTATTTGCCATGCTTGTGGTAAAGAGGGGCATATTCGTCCAGATTGCCCAAACAAACCCGCTGGGGGATGGCCTGATAATCGTGGAGGCAAGTCAGGAGGGGGTAGCCGACCTGCATCTGGAGGTAGCAGCAGCAAGAATGGGAACGGAAAAAGAGGCCGTAATTTTGGGAGATTGAACTGCACATCCCTGGAGGAGGCGAACAATTCTGAAACGGCGGTCATAGGTACGCTAAACATCCTTACTCATTCCGGTAAAGTTTTATTTGATACCGGAGCCACTACATCATTCATTTCCAAAGATTTTGTTGAAAAATATGGGGTAAGGTGTTGGGCGATAGCACATCCTATGACTGTTGTGACGGCCGGGGGAAAACTTTTAGTATCCCAATGCATACCAGACCAGGTCATTACGATCTGTGGCTGTCCTTACTTTGCCGATCTCTATGTTCTTCCACTTAAAAGAATTGAAGTTGTTCTGGGCATGGATTGGATGTCCGATCACGGAGCACATATTGATTGTGAAGATAAGACGGTGTCAATCCGGAAGCCTGGAGGTGGGAGAATTACATATCAAGAGGATAAGTATACCCATGTGGACATTGGAATTCAACTCAATTCTCTGAAAGAGGCCAAGTTAGAAGATATTCCAGTGGTGAACGAGTTCATGGATGTATTTTCCCAAGAATTACCGGGAATGCCACCGGATCAGGAAATAGAATTCACTATTGATTTAAAGCCAGGTACAGCACCAATTTCACAAGCACCCTATAAAATGGGTCCTAAAGAGTTGAAAGAGCTGAAAGAGCAGTTGGATGAGTTGGTAAGTAAAGGATTCATCCAAGAAAGTATATCACCTTGGGGTTCGCCAGTCATATTTGTTGATAAAAGAGATGGAGGCAGAAGAATGTGCGGGGATTTCAGGAATTTGAACAATGTCACAATCAAAAACAAGTATCCTTTGCCAAGAATTCAAGATTTGTTTGATCAAGTCCATGGAGCTGGAGTTTTCTCAAAAATTGATCTGAGGTCAGGGTATCATCAAATCAAGATAAAGCCAGAAGATGTACCAAAGACTGCATTCGTCTCAAGGTATGGCCATCATGAATACTTAGTTGTTCCTTTTGGTCTGACCAATGCTCCGGCTATTTTCATGAACTTGATGAACAAGATTTTCATGCCATATTTGGACAAGTTTGTGATAGTGTTTATCGACGATATTCTGATTTATTCCAAGAATAAAGAGGATCATGCTAAACATCTCAGAATGGCATTGCAAGTGTTAAGAGAACATCAGCTGTATGCTAAGTTCAGTAAGTGTGAATTTTGGCTGGATCAAGTTGAATTCCTTGGTCATGTCATTAGCAAGGAAGGGATTGCGGTGAATCCAAGCAAGGTTCAGTCAGTCTTGGATTGGCAAGCTCCAACCAATGTGAAGGAAATCAGAGGATTTCTAGGAATGGCTGGATATTATCGGAGGTTTATTGAAGGATTCTCAAAGATAGCAGGGCCGATGACCAAATTGTTAAGGAAAAACATTCCATTTGAGTGGACTGAGAAATGTGAAGAGAGTTTTCAAGAGCTGAAAAAGAAACTCACAACAACACCTATCTTAGCAGTACCAGAAGCTGGAAAAGATTATACAGTTTACTGCGATGCATCTAAGAATGGACTGGGTTGTGTTCTGATGCAAGACCGGAGAGTAATTGCTTATGGTTCAAGACAACTTAAACCACATGAAGTCAATTACCCAACACATGACCTTGAATTGGCAGCAGTGGTATTTGCTCTCAAGCAATGGAGGCAATTTCTTTATGGAGCCAAATGTGAGCTCTACACCGACCACAAGAGTCTAAAATACTTCTTCACTCAGAAGGAGTTAAACATGAGGCAGAAAAGATGGTTAGAATTGATCAAGGATTATGATCTTACTATCAACTATACTCCTGGAAAGGCTAATGTGGTAGCCGATGCATTAAGCCGGAAGAGCACCATAACACAACAAATGGATAGGGAACTTCCGGAGGAATTGCTTAAGGACCTGGAAAGAATGGAAATAGAATGTTTGGAGGTCGAATCTTTGGGAAGTATTCACACTATGAGTGTAATGGAGGAAAGGCAAAGTGATTTGAAATACACCATATTCAGAAGACAAGATGAAGATCCATTCATCGCTGAAGAAATCCGCAGGATTGAAGAAGGTAGACCATCTGAATTCCGTCTAGGTGATTTCAATTCACTCTGGTTCCAGAACAGAATCTGTGTGCCAGATATACCAGAGATCAAAGGGCTGATTCTCAAGGAGGCCCACGAGACACCATATTCAATACATCCGGGAGGTACAAAGATGTACATGGATCTCAAAGAGTTGTTTTGGTGGAATAACATGAAGCGGGACATAGCCAAGTATGTAGCAAAATGTCACACCTGTCAAAGAGTTAAGGCAGAGCATCAAAGTCCAGCAGGGTTACTTCAACCTTTGGACATTCCGGAGTGGAAATGGGAGGAAATCGGGATGGATTTTATTACCGGTTTACCTTTAACCAAGAAGCACAAGGATATGATATGGGTGATAGTGGATCGACTCACCAAAAGTGCGCATTTCTTGGCTGTGAATCAGAAAGATAGCGCAGAAAAGTTGGTAGAAATCTATGTTAGAGAAATCGTCAGCAAGCATGGGGTGCCCAAGAAAATTGTCTCTGATAGAGGGTCTGTTTTCACATCCATATTTTGGAGAAATCTTCATGCAGCTCTGGGATCACAGTTAGATTTCAGCACTGCTTATCATCCCCAAACTGGAGGGCAAACAGAAAGAACAAATCAGATTCTGGAGGATATGCTTCGTGCATGTGCTCTAGATTTTGGAGGATCATGGGATGAGCACTTACCGTTAGCAGAATTTTCATACAACAACAGCTATCAAAGCAGTTTCAAAGCAGCACCATTTGAGGTATTGTATGGTCGTAAGTGCAGATCTCCGATATGTTGGTTTGAGCCTGGAGGCAACCAAGAATTTGAAACAGATTTCATTCAAGAGAAGCAAGGCATCATTGATACCATTCGGGATCGTTTGAAAATAGCTCAAAGTCGACAAAAGAGTTATGCAGATCAAAAGAGGCGGTCATGGGAACCCGAAGTTGGAAATTTGGTTTATTTGAAAGTGAGTCCGATGAAAGGAATCAAGAGGTTCGGTATTAAAGGGAAGTTAAGTCCAAGATATATTGGACCATTCAAGATTCTAAGTCAGAATGGAAGAGTTGCCTTTGAATTGGAGCTTCCAGCAAAATTGAAGCAGGTTAACAATGTTTTCCATGTTTCTCAACTTCGGAAATGTTTGAAGGCACCAGAAGACTCGGTTACACATGGTGACCTAGATCTTCAAGCAGATCTGACTTATGAAGAGAAGCCAATAAAGATCTTAGAGGAGAACTGGAAGAGGCTTCGAAACCGTGCAATCAAATTCTGTAAAGTACAATGGAATCATCATTCCGAGCGGGAAGCAACTTGGGAGAAAGAAGAGGATCTGAGACAAGCCTATCCAGAACTGTTCAGGTACACAAAGTATTAACTTCGGGATGAAGTTCTGATAAGAGGGGAAGACTGTAATAACCCAGCATTTAGGACAAATCGAAGGGTAGATCTAGGGCTATTGTGCATTCATGCATCTCAAAACCTGAATAAATTTTTCGCAACAGAAAAGAAAAACCTGGGAGAGTGAACTTCTTTCAAAGCATCTTTAGTTAGAGTTGTTTTGTTTGTTAAAAGTTTGCTATGATCTCTTGATGGTATTGTTAAGTGAGTTTAGAATTTAACTTTGATTATTGAATTATCCCAAATTTGAATAATTCCATAATTATAAATAAATAAGTCAATTAAAACATTAATTGAATATTGAAATAGAAATAGAATATACAATAGACAGAAATAGAATTTTATTGATATTATACACATATACAATGTCTTTACATTTCTGAAATGAAAATGGAGATTACATTGGATATAACTAAAAGGAAACCTAAATCTAAACTAGGACTACAAATCTTCATGGAGATTATTTTAGAATCTTCATTTTCAGCAACCTGCAAAACAAATCAAAAAGAAACAAAACAAAGAATTAAAGGTTAAGTGTTAGAGGTTTTACTCTCAGACTAGGGCAAGTTAATTGCCATTGCATCATTGAGTAAGTATGATCAAGTGTAGTATCTGATTTGATAAACCATTGAGCAGAGTTAACCAAGTGTAGCATCTGTTCATAAAAATCACTGGGTACAAGTTCACTGTGCACATAGCTGATACACAGCACGGCCAAGCAAGGATCAGACCAAGCCTAGTGACAAGCAGCTCAAGCAGCTTAGTCACTGCATGCAAAGGTTGTGCTGGCAGCACCACAGCTGCCAGCAACACCAAGCAGTCGACCAGGTGAGGAGCACCAAGGGAAGTGAGCAGATCACTCGACTAGCACAAGTTCAAGGACACCACTGTTCTTGTACACAGCACCAAGCCACACAAAGAACATCACTGTTCTTCCACAGCAATAGCAACACATCAGAAATCACATCCAGCAAAACACTTTGGAGGCCAAGTGAAGCACAAGACCAAGCCAGGAGCAAGTCCAGGAGGAGAAGGACAAGCTGGGTCAGGAGCAAGTCCAGGAGGTGAAGGACAAGCCGCAGCCAAGCCAGAAGAAGTAGGCAAGTCAGAAGCAAGCCAACATCAACAGCAAGCAACAGCAGCTGTACACAGCACCACTTTTGCACAACTACAGGCAAATGTAGAAACTTTGCAAGAACATCACTGCTAGTGCTTGTATACAATATATATTGTTTTTGATTAAACCCTCAGCTTGGCAAAGTGATGCTTTGCTCAAGCTCATCATTGGGAAAGGTTGATTAAAGCCTCAGTATACACTTCACTGGCATGTCACAAAGATTAAAGCAGCACAGAGAAGCTTGTGCTGGGCACATGCCAGGTTTGGCATGCACCTCAAACACACAAGTTCTGCAAGCATCATGGAATAAGCAGTAGTGGGCACAAAAGCAAGTTTAGCACCTCACAAATCATTCCTAGCCTCAGGCCAGCATCATGGGCTAAACTACAGGGGCAAGTTTCACCATAGAACTAATTCCAGAAGCAGTTGCTGGGCACAAGATCATAAGATCTTGCACCTCAACACAACTACTTGAGTAATGAACAGACAAGTCCATATACAATAAAACAATCTTTTCCCTAATTATTTAGAACTAGGAATCATATCAAACTTTTGCTTTAGCTAGTGTCACAGAAGCCTGCAACACAGCATAGCATTCTATCACTGGGCCATCAGAAACAAGCTGATAGCAGCAGATAAGATCACATATTTATCACTGAACAGGTATCAACAGTTAACTGAATAACTAGATTCAGTTAGCATCACAGCTTAGAGACACCAGCAAGCACAGGGGAAATCATCTAGCATGCATAGGCTAGAGTGAGCTGTGAGAGTACAGTACAGCAAGCCTAGGCCAAGTGTTAACTGAATTTTGCAAATGTGCAAAGTTCAGAAGCAACACCTCTGTCAGTAAGGGTGTTGACAGTGAAAGAGGAGGAGCCAGCAGTTCATCACATGGGAAGCACCAGCACAACTAATTGAGTCAAGCTTGCATCTAGTAGCAGCATCACAGAGCAAGCTCTGTGAGCTTGGCTCATTGTTCTTGACCAAATGGTCAGAGAGCATGGCCAGGGATAGATGACAGAGATAGGAACATTATAGAAATACCACTAAATCAGCAAGACACCTCTAACTGAAGCAAGATTTACAACACAGCATCACAGAGAGAGATCTGTGAGCTTAGCTCACTGATCTTGGTCAACATGGCCAGAGACCATGGCCATCGAGGGGAGCAGAGGGTGGAGAGGAGAGAAGAAGGTCACACTCACCGACGCCCAGGCGCTTATCTTGGTGGCATGGCGGGGCAGTGCCCGCGCGGCCAACAAGATGCGACCCGAGGACGACTTCACCGTAGCACCGCCGGGAGCACCACCACGACGCTTCCACCGGCGTGCTCACTCACACAGGGGTCCTCTCATCTTAGCACAGCGGGCGTCGTAGAGGAAGCCGGCGAGGCATCGCATCGGGGGTGCCGGAGTCAGCAAATCCCGAGGGGAGAGATCACCCCGATCTCCTCGGAGAGGAGGCGGCTGACGAAATCGCTTGGTGGAGGTAAGAGAGGAAGCAGCGGCAAGGGATTCGCCCAAGGTGGCGTCGGTGATGGCCGTCGGAGGTAGCCGGAGTGGCAAGGCGGCGACGGCGGCGACACAGTTCGCTAGAGAGGCGACGGGGGGTGAGAGAGAGGGGCGGCCAGGGCTGGGCTGGGTCGGTTTGACCGACCCAGACCCGAGCCAGCTGGTTTAGCCAGCCAGGTGGGCTAGGTGGGCTGGCAGGCCAATTGGGCCTGGAGGCTAACAGGCCAGGTGGGCCGAGTGGATTTTTTACCAATTTGATTTAATCCAAGATTTTAATTCAAATACCAATTCCTTTCTGAATTCAAACCAAACTCCAAATCTTAAATACCCTAAATAAAACACCCTCTTATTTTCTAATGAAATAAGCATTTAAATAAAACTCAAATTTCTGAATTATTCTTTCAAACATATTATTAAAAGTTTTTTTGAATTTTATTTTTAAAACCCTAAAATATTATTATATTATCAAAATAGAATTTCTTCTTTTAAAATTAAACCTTTCTCTTTTCAAATCACTTAATTAAAGTTTTATAACTTAAAACTTTAATTCCAAACTCTTACTTAATTACCTCAACACCCCAATGGGGTAAAACACACAAATACAATTTGTGTTGCTAAAAACTATTCAAACCCTAGAAAGTGGGTAAAACACACAAATAAGAAAACCTAGTCCATAAATCACCATGCATAGCATCTCATCATGCATAGCATTCCACGATTTCTTGCAACATTGTCCTTATCGGACAATACTTGGTTTTCTGTAGAACAAGGAGATCAGGAGCAACGCCAAGTGTCCGACTCCATTACCTTTCAGTCACAAGGCAAGTTTATCTTGCTCATATCTTTTGAATGCACTGGTTTTGAAACGTCTTGCAAAGTGATGACTTCAAACCCTAACATTTGAAAAGTGGTTGGAAAACCTATTTTCATAAATGAACATGACTAGTGGTTATCGACCAGTGGTGATAACCTAGGAAGGCTGGCAGGTGGAACCACGGTAAGATTGTGGTGGTGGAGGTTCCACTTGCAAGGGAAAGTAAACCTAGGATTAACAACCAATGCCACAGTTAGTCCGGCGCCGTAAAAACAGTGTCATCCAAGAGACTTGGAATGGGACGGGAAAGTCAGCTGTATCTTCTCTCGTTCGCATGTCAACGGACACTCAGCTACCGTTCGCCATATGTCTTGCGAGAATACGTGCACATGGGTGGGACCCCTTAGTGCCCACGGCCACTGGTGTCTATGATGGTCCGCAAGGGACGCCTAGGTACTTCATCGTTGGGGGTGAATATCAGGGGCACAATCTGCTTGCGTGAATTGGGTGGGCATGCGTTGTGCGGAGAAGGCAGTGATTGGCTTGGATCACTGACTGGGCCCCACATCAAGGAATTGTGGACGGGAATGTACGCCCGGTTGTGCAGCAAGGCTTTGATCTCTTTTGGAAGGACACACCTCTGCAGAGTGTAAAAAGATGTGACATGTTACCCCTTACTCCGGGAAGGAGTTGCGAACGCGGCAGGAAGGGTGCTCTCAAGGCACTATACCTGTGTTGGCTGTTGGGCATAGTTTTCTAAAGTAAAAGCAATCTTTCAAGAAAATATTATCGAAAACCTGCATTTGCCTATGACCTCTTTGGGTCTGTGGCTACTGAAAATGCATATCACACACCTTCTTTCTAAAGAAACTTGCTGGGTAACGCTCGTTACTCACCCCAATCTCTTAAACCCTTGCTAGACTGTGAAGAACTCGACGAGGCCACTCTCAACGCAATCGAAGGCCAGGAGGACATCTTCTACGAGGAGCCAGATCTTTCACGCGGCGTCGAAGGAGTAGACTACTTCATTCGATACGGAGCATCCTCCGGAGAAGAGTCAGGGTGAAGAAATTCTAACTAGTAGAGTAGTACCGTAGCTGGGAAACCGAGCAACTGTAGCATATAAATAAGTTGTTGAGTTCTCCCTGTGTTTAATTATTTGAGCTTTCAGTTGTGTAAACACTAAGCACTTGAAGTGTTCTCGTTAATGGGAGCATTTCGTTATCATCACGCTTTGGTATGTAATAAATATGGATCACTTTGTATTTGGGCCCGCAATGTTTCTGTTGTACCATTCTGAGGGATGTAATACTTGTGGAGGCTTGTTCCGCAAGTGTTATATCAACAACTTGCATACTACAACATGCAGTGGTATGCTGGGTCACCGCACCGGAGTTGGCCAGAGGGGCCAGACGACAGCGGCGGTGATCCAGTCGCCAGCGAGATCGAGGAGAGGTGAGAGGCCGAGGCAGGTCTGGGTCGGTTTGACTGACCCAGGTCCTGGCCGGTTGGGTTAGACCCAGCCGGGGTGGCTAGGCTGGGCCAATGGGTCAATGGGCCAAAGCCCATCTGCTAGCTCAATTCATTTTGGATGAATTTGAAATTCTATTTTTTTATAAAATTAATTCAAATCTAAGATAAAACCAAATCTGTTTAATTTCATTTTTATTAAACAAACTTTTAAACTTAAATGCATAGTTTAGTTAATTATAATTATAACCCATAATCAATTTTTTTATTAAACCTAAAAATAAAACCTTTTATATTTCCTTCTTAAAAATCCTTTATCCTCACTAATTAAAATAAAATCTAAGTATTTTCCTTTATTAAATTAAACCTTTTCCTTTTCAATTAACTCAACCAGAGTTTCATAACTTAAACTTTAATTTCAAACCTTTACTTAATTGCCTCAACACTTCAATAGGGTAAAACACACAAATATAACTTGTGTTTTAGAAACTCTTTAAACCCTAGAAAGTCTTGGGTAAAACACACAAATATAATTTGTGTTTTTTAGAAACTCTTTAAACCCTAGGAAGTGGGTAAAACACACAAATAGGAAAACCAAGTTCATAAATCACCATGCATAGCATATCATTGTGCATAGCATCCAACTGTTTCTTAAAACATTGTCCTTACGGACAATGCTTGGATTTCTGTAGAACAAGGAGATCAGGAGCATCGACAAGTATCCGACTCCATTACCTTTCAGTCACAAGGCAAGTTTACCTTGCTCATACCTCTTGATTGCACTGGTATTGGAAACTTCTTGCAAAGTGTTGACTTCAAACTCTAACATTTCAAAAGGAAGGAAAATCTATTTTCATAAGTAATATGACTAGTGGTTATCGACCAGTGGTGATAACCTAGGAAGGCTGGCAGGTGGAACCACGGTAAGATTGTGGCGGTGGAGGTTCCACTTGCACGGGAAAGTACACCTAGGATTAACTACCAATGCCACAGTTATTCTTGTGCCGTAAAAACCGTGTCATCCAAGAGACTTGGAATGGGACGGGAAAGTCAGCTGTATCTTCTCTCGTTCGCATGTCAACGGGCAGCCAGTTGCCGGTCGCAGTAGGTCTTGCGGGACTACTTGCATATGGGTGGGACACCTAAGTTCTCACGGCACTAGTGTCTATGATGGTCCACCAGAGGCGCCTAGGTACTTCATCGTTGGGGGTGAATATCAGGGGCATAACCCGCTCGCGTGAATTGGGTGGGCATGCATTGTGCGGAGAAGGCAGTGATTGGCTTGGATCAATGACTGGGCCCCACACCATGGAAGTGTGGACGGGAATGTACGCCCGGTTGTGCAGCAAGGCTTTGATCTCT
Source organism: Dactylis glomerata (assembly GCA_007115705.1). Taxonomy (NCBI): domain Eukaryota; kingdom Viridiplantae; phylum Streptophyta; class Magnoliopsida; order Poales; family Poaceae; genus Dactylis; species Dactylis glomerata. The sequence goes on from QXEO01001857.1 coordinate 171,071, forward strand.
TTTGGAAGGACACACCTCTGCAGAGTGTAAAAAGATGTGACATGTTACCCCTTGTTCCGGGAAGGAGCTGCGAACGCGGCAGGAAAGGTGCTCTCAAGGCACTAATACCCTGTGTTGGCTGTTGGGCATAGTTTTTTAAAGTAAAAGCAATCTTTCAAGAAAATCTTGACAAAACCTTGCATAGGCCTACGACTCTTTTGGGTCTGTGGCTGTAGATAGTGCATATCACACACCTTCTTTCTATAGAAACTTGCTGGGTAACGCTCGTTACTCACCCCAATCTCTTAAACCCTTGCTAGACTGTGAAGAGCTCGATGAAGCCACTCTGAACGCAATCGAAGGCCAGCAGGACATCTTCTACGAGGAGCCGGATCTCTCTCACGGTGTCGAAGGCGTGGATTACATCATTCGCTACGGAGCATCCTCCGGCGAGGAGTCAGAGTGAAGGAATACTAACTATTAGGGTAGTTCTGGAGCCGAGGAACCGAGCAACTGTAGATTATGAATAAGTTGTTGAGTTCTTCCCGTGTTTAATTATTCGAGCTTTTCAGTTGCTGTAAACACTAAGCACTTGAGGTGTTCTCTTTAATGGGAGCATTTCGTTATCATCACGCTTTGGTCTGTAATAAAATGTGGATCAGTTTGTATTTGGGCCCGCAATGTTTCTGTTGTACCATTCTGAGGGATGTAATATTTGTGGAGGCTTATTCCGCAAGTGTTATATCAACGACTTGCATACTACAACATGCAGTGGTATGCTGGGTCACCGCAGACCCCAGCGCCATCGTGGATAATGATGGGCACCATCGACACATCAAGAAACGAATCTCGCTAGATCTGATGAATGATGAGAAGACCACGTTGTCAATCTGAAGGATCCACAAGCACACGTTTTCACCAACTCCGAGGCGTCGTCGTGAAGATCGCCGCCGGTGTGGGGAGTGGAGTTGAGACATGTTTATTTGCCCGGACATTTCTCCCACAACCCCAACGATGCACCATAGCAAACAAGGCCTAACCCTAACTACAGAACGGTGGAACGAGATCTCTCCTTCCTTTTGTCGTCAGAACAATGAGCAGAGGGAAAGGGGACCAACACCCATGTCATCGAGATCTGAGAGGAGTTGGTCGCCGCCGCCCTGTTGCCTTGTGCACGACAAGTGAAACAAAAATAGGCCAGGGTGGAGTTAAGAGGAGAGATATTCATAGAAATATATTAAAAAAATTAAATAATACTCCCTTTGATCGGAAATAAGTATCAATAATTTTATACTGATTTTGTACTAAGTCGTTGACACTTATTTCTAATCGGAGATTATCTAGTTGATTACAAGGCATTTAACATATAGTCTTGACACACTTGGGTCATCAGCTCGATAGTGTGTCAACTAAAGTTGTATTTCATCATTTTTGAAGGTTTAATGTTTTTTCATCAAGTCTAAATATTTCTTTACTTGAGGTATATTCTCAATGTTGTTGACTCAGTCATATGTGTATCATTAAAGGGTTTTTGTGAGGAACATTCCTGCCGATACTGCAATAAATATAATGACCTCATTAATCTTCTAAATCCATGACTCCAAAACTCCAAACTTCCAGTGGATTTTGTGAGAGTGTCCATCTATGGCATCGAATAAATGTTATTTATGTGTACTCAATCATAGAAACAATGACGACTAATATTGTGACTTTATTAATTTTGAAATTTACGACTCTGAACTTTGGCAGGCATTTTATGAATATGTTGGTCTGATGGAAGTCGAATAAATTTATCATCACAGAAAAAACGTAATCCATATGTTCACAATTACCTTGCACTCTATGTTTAGTCAAAATAAACTTTTATAAAGTTTGACCAATTTTATAGATTTTTTTTATCAACATAGAAAATTTGTTATTATTAGAGTCATCATAAAATATATTTTCATATATTAATAAACTTTGTGTTATATAAGTTGATATTAATTGCTACATTTTGCTCAAACCTTACAATATGTGAAATTGACTAAATTCGAAATGTAGGGTACCTAAGTGAAAACAGAGAAATTACGAATCAGCACTTTATTAATTTTTCTAAACTACACATACCCTAGTAGCTTCCTACCATGGCCATTACCTTCCATAAAGGATTATTATTTCCTCGCAGGTATTACGCCTTTAGTCAAGCATTTTTTAACATGTCGCGTTCCCTTTTAGGTTAAGTGGCTCTTTCATTTATTTATTTTTTGAACGAACGATTGTTATCTCTTCAAGCTGTGTTTGTCTCGTCCAGCCTTTTTTTAATGAACGTGTTTATTTCCTCTGATCTATATTACTCTTCGCTAATACGAATATATCTACCATTAAAATATGTCTAAATACATCTATATTAGTGAAGAGTATTATGGGTTAAGGGAGTATCTCTTTCAGCTATGTTTAAAACAAACGGAGGTATACGGGTTCTTTAAACATGGCATCTAGTGTAGGCGGAACATATATTGTCTGAAACATATTACCTAACTACTAATGTTTAATAAAATCTCAGACGTATATTTTAAATCTAACCATCAAAATTAATATTAATGATGTCAATTAACGTGTGGTCTTTCTATTTTAGACCTCCATATTATGCTTTTAGTATATTATAATAATAATAGATATACATAGTATATGTAGGAGCAATATGTATGTACGCCGTTGGCCGGCAGGCGGGAGACACAACAAAGCTATGCTTGCTGGCCACAAGGTACTCCGAGGTGATGCAGGCCGGCACAAGCGTCGGCATAGCCTCATACTCATAGATGTGTGCCGGCATGGGCGGCGGCGGCGTGTAGATAGGACAGAGGCGCGGTGTGCAGCCAGACAGTCTAGTAAAATTTTAGACGACCAGTCTGGCCCGTTGGTAATGAAACCCGTAGTGTCGGACATGGCGACACAGTGTGCAGCCAAACTATCCGGCAGTAGTGAGGGCATGTACAATGATAGAGAAGACGCGCCTTCTCTTAGCCGTCCACATCATCTAGAGAAAGCACAAGATATAACTTGTACAATGCATCATCTCTTATTGTCATCCCTTATAATTAATAAGAAATAGGTATTTTTAGTAATAAATTAATTAGCTAAGGGAAGACAGATGGTACAATGCATGAAATAGTCTTCTCTTATTTTTTAAGAGATCATCCCTTAGCTAAGGGAAGGCAACTTTTCCTTTCTTATTTCTCTCTTCTCCAACTAAGCAAAAATCCTACATGACACCTTTAAGAGAAGGCTGACGTCACCCCATTGTACGTGCCCTGACCTGCGTTCGAGCATTCACATTTGCCGAAGCTGATGACGAGGAGACAAGACGAGCGGTCAGCCTCGACATGAGATCAATTGGCTCAGAGGCAGGCACCTAACAAGCAGATTATTGTTTAAAGCTTTTCCACACCAAGATAAAAAAAAGGTTTCCAAGAAGAATAAAACGTCGTTCCACCGCTGCAACAAAGGTGACACATGAACACAACGCTAATTAATGTCTCCGTCTCTTTGACTAGCACAAGTTGGAGCAAGAAGGAAATACTAGTCTCTTTGATTAGCACAAGTTGGAGCAGGAATCTACGAGGGAGGATGCCTGGACGATCGCATCAGTGTCGTTCCAAACGCTCGTAGGTTTGAGTAATCCACCTGTGAGGTCTGTTAGATCTTAATCATCATTAGGGTGAACATTAACATTAAGCTGACTATGCTTAGAGTATTTTAACAGAGGGATTTGGAGATAAACTTACAGGAAATTGAAGTTGACATGATCGCCTGCTCGGTGCAGGCTAGATTAAGGACTTGAGGTAGATGATGCATGCACATGAACCCTGCTGGCAGTGCCTACTAGTGCCCTGCAGTGGTCCTCGGTCTTTCAGCCCCTTCATTACCACTTTACGATCGAATTGTTTTGGTGGTTAGGCACCGTGTCAGGTAGTCCTATGTATGAGCTATCTATCTCTTTTATACCTAGTGCTGGGGGCTGGGTGATACGTCCATTTTGCATCACTATTTTGTATCATAATTTACCATTATTCATTGATATATTTTACATTTAGAGATGATACTTATGTTGTTTCCTCTGTTTTTACATGTTTGATGATCATTGGAGGATTTGCTGCCGGAGTCAGGATTCTGCTAGAAAAAGGACCGTCAAGACACCATGTTTCGGAAGATCAGGAAATTCCAGAAAAATACCAGAAAATTATATTTTGCCAGAAGACTAAAGAAGCTAGAAGGAGGAGGCGAGAGGAGCCATAGGGTAGGCTCACCCACAGGGGGCGCGGGCCCACCCCGGTCGCGCCGCCCTGTGGTGAGGCCACCCTGGCCCACTACTGCCATCGCCCCTTCGCGTATTTCATCGTCCCCAAAAACCTAAGTCAAGGGGGGGGGGGGGCTCAGAGATAGACACCGCCGCCTCTGCAGGGCGGAAAACACCAGAGAGAGAAAAGCTCTCCGGCAGGCAAGAATCTGCCGGGGAAATTCTTTCCCGGAGAGGGGAGATCGTCGCCATCGTCATCATCATCGCGCTGGACTTCATCGGGATCATCATCACCATCATCCTCATCACCAACACCTTCATCTTCACCATCACCACGCCATCTCGCTGTAACATCTTGAGTTAAATCTTGTCAAATTCTTAGGGGAAACTTTCCCGGTGTTGATTACTCTTGTGGTTGATGCTATTGAGTAGAACCGTTGAATTAAGGTTTATGTTCAGATTGTTATTTACCATTATTTCACCTCTGACTATGATCCATATGATATCTTGTGAGTAGTTCGTTTAGTTCTTGAGGACATGGGAGAAATCAAGTTCTTAGTAGTGGAATTATGTTGAGTAATATTTAATGGTTTGATATTTATTTGTTGTGGTGCTATTTCACTAGTGGTGTCATGTGAACGTCGACTACATGATACTTCACCATTTATGGGCCTAGTGAGATGCATTGTGTATTTGGCTACCAATTGTGGGGTTGCTGGAGTGATAGAAACCTAAACCTCCGTTGGAAAACTATTGCACCAGGGAGCGTAGGATCTTAGAGTTTAAGACTGTGTTAGATTTATCTTAATTACTTTCTTGTAGTTGCGGATGATTGCAAGGGGTATAATCACATGTGTGTATTTATCCTAGTAAGGGTAGTACGCTAGCACAGGTTCATCCCCATAACACTTATCAAACCAATAAAGATTATTTAGCGGCATGAAGCGAAAGCACTTGACAGAAACTCCCGTGTGTCCTCGAGAACGTTTGGTTATCATAAGTTACACAACTGGCTTATACTTTGCTCTAGAAAGGATTGGGCCACTTACAGCAATTATTATTACTGTCTTTTATTTATTCGCACTTTATTTATTTGCATTACCAAATACCCCTGAAAACCCGTTTGCTAGTATTTACAGTGAATCCTTCATCAAAACCACTTGTCAACACCTTCTGCTCCTCGTTGGGTTCGACACTCTTATTTATCGAAAGTACTACGATACACCCCCTATACTTGTGGGTCATCACTGGGGATCGGTACCAAAGTTGGTATTGGGGGGCCTCCGATCAAGGCCCCTCATGAGGTGAGACTTGGTCACATGGTGGACCATGCCCCCTTTTATTTCTCTCGTTTGTTTAAGAAGATCAATTTCAATATTCTCCCTCTTGATTGTACGGATGACAAACACCATAAGCCCACTATCAGTAGAAATAATATAATAAAACAATGTGTTACAATGATCAATGAAGGGTCATAAAACCTCATACCTATAATACATCATTCTATATTTAAATGGAAAACATAATACTTCATGAAAGTGGTTTGTTTGGATTTTGGATGGTCCTAATTTCCAGGATCAAAAAAGCCTTTAGCAACCCATGTCGGTAACATAATCATAAATATGGGTGGCAAGTCTTTAATAAATGGATCCGTAAACATGTAAATCATACACATATGCTTAACATTATTGGGTTGGTCCTAGGATTCTATCTTTCAAATATATTGTCAATGCTTTTGGCAACGCCATGTGACTTGTTACTCGCATACAAAACTACATGTTCATAGTGCAGTAAGTGGTTTTTCTTAACAACAAAAAATAGTAAGTGATTTAGAAATTCTCTCTATCACCTTAATTTAGGGAATATCATTTTGACATACAACCTGCTTGATAGCCTCTTAACATGCCACACAATATTTTGCATCATTACTAATGCCATCAATACCATTAGGAGCTTTTCGATGATATAGCTCCACATGTGAGGGTGAGAATGTAACATGAGATGTGAAAACTTTAATATCCACACACCTCGCAAGAATAAAGTCTAAATAACCCATAATATCGAGGTTACCAAACTTCATATTTATGAGCATGTAAATTTTATTGCCTTGCATGTATTGCTAAATTTTTCGGCGGCTTTTCTACTGGTCCATTTCTAGGACTTATTGTGATTTTTCAATTATCCTGATCATAAATAGGACATATGTTTAGACTTGAATATACATATTGCTTATGACAGCTAAAGCCTAAGGACCAAACATCATCTGATCGGTTTAAAATAGTTTGTTCAACATTGAAATATCCACTTTTATTGCCCTTAGCTTTAGTAACAGGTGAGATAGAGTGCTTGTGCATAATATTTTTGATTCACACTCTATCGACACGTGTTCTTTCCTTCATTGGTTGGAGGGCATGTTTCCTTTTCGAAGGCGTTGATGCGGAAGAAGTCAACTTAGTCGTTGATGTTCATTTCATATCTTGTAATGATTTTTCTATAATTGTCTATGTTATGTATTCTTCTTATTGGTGGTATTGTTCTGGTTGACTTGCCTCAACTTTAATAAAAATAGTTGTGTGCACCATTATAATACAGAGGCTCTTGTTTTGCCTCCTTATCAAAAAAGGAAGACTTTTGTATATCGTCTCTAATCCACCTCCTCCAAGGTGCCCATCCCTAGCGAGCTCATAACTTTAGACAACAGTTGTGCTATGTTAACTTGAGGGTTGTCGCATGTTTAGCTTCAGCAAACGAGCCTAATGAGGAAATCAATATAAAAACTTGCACATAATACTGCAAAGACACCATCTATAAGGTTCCATACTGTCCAAATAAGGGCAGCCACCTCAACGTCTCCCAGCGATTTGTATTCTACGCATCAGCCAAGACATCGCAGGCGCAAGTACAAACGGACACCTCACGTCTCCCAGGCCCCAGCGATTTGCATTCCACACACCAGCCAAGACAGCGCAGGCGCAAGCACAGACGGACCAGTCAAGGACTCGAAGAAGTACACTCCAGCCGATGGCGACATCCGCGGCGGTGCCGGCCGCCGGGTATGGCACGGACGGCGTGTACCGCTCCCTGCGCCCATCGGCGGCCATTCCGTCCGACCCGGAGCTCTCCATCACCGATCTCGTCTTCCGCCGCGCGGAAGCCTGCCCGTCAACGCTCGCGCTCGTCGACGCCGCCACGGGCCGTGGCCTCACCTTCGCCGGCCTCCGCTCCGCGGTGCTCACCACGGCCGTCGCGCTCGCCTCCCGCGCGGGCGTCCGCCCTGGCGACGCCATCCTCCTCCTCGCGCCCAACTGCGTCCTCTACCCGGTCTGCGTCTTCGCTGCCACCGCCCTCGGCGCCGTCGCCAGCACCGCCAACCCGTTCTACACCCCGCGGGAGATCGCCAAGCAGGCCGCCGACGCCCGCGTCAAGCTCCTCATCACCGTGCCCGGACTCCTGCCCAAGGTCGCCGGCCTCCGCCTCCCCGTCATCCTGCTCGACGACCCTGCATCCGCCAGAAACGCACCCGTGCCTTCTGGCTCCAACGTCACGCTCTACTCTGACCTCGTCTCTGGAGTCGACGAGACCCAGTACCGCCGCCCGCCGACCAAGCAGGACGACACGGCCGCGCTGCTCTACTCCTCGGGCACTACGGGGGAGAGCAAGGGGGTCGTCCTCACACACCGCAATTTCATCGCCGCATCGACCATGCTCACCTCCGAGCAGGAACAACACGGGGAGGGCCCCAACGTGTTCCTCTGCTTCCTGCCCATGTTCCACATCTTTGGCCTCTCTTCCGTCATCGTCGCCCAGCTGCAGCGTGGCAACACCGTCGTCGTCATGTCGGGCTTCGCCATGGACGCCCTCATGAAGGCCGTGGAGCAGTTCCGGGTCACGGACCTCTTCTGTGTGCCGCCAGTCATGATCGCGCTCGCCAAGCAGGGGACGACGCGGGAATACGATCTCACCTCGCTCAGGTTTATCGGCTGTGGTGCCGCACCGCTCGCCAAGGACGTCATGGAGGTCGTCGCAAGGAACTTCCCCAACGCCGAGGTAGTTCAGGTAAATTCTCATCATTCATTTTTAATTCTTTGTTTTTAGGCATGTACAACGGGTGAGGTTAGCCTTTTCTTAAGTTTATCACGATTTTTCTTAGTTAGAGAAAGAGAATAAAGATAGAAAAAGTTGTTTTTCCTTAACTAAATGATGATCTCTTATATGCAAAGATTTTTTAATTATACTATATCCCCCTTAGCAATTTAGTTTTCAATCTTAAATTAAATCTATTGATTGCTAGAGATGACAATAAGAGATACTCCCTCCGTCCCAGTGTATAGGTCTTGCACGTATTCCTAGGTCATTATTTTGATAAATATAATATAATTTTTATAACATAAAATTTATACCATTAGAAAGTACATAATCTGAAATTTCTAGTGATATATATTTTATAGCATATATCTTATATTATATTGGTCAAAATGATGACCTAGGAGTACGCCCAGGACCTATACACCAGGACAGAGGGAGTATTTCATTATACTACCATTCATTGTGCATATGCCCTGTTGAGGAACTTCCTTTTCTTGTCATTTTGGTTATAAGTTGAATCGGTTGATTAAGTCCAAACCTTAGCTGATACTACTCCATAAATTGCAACGATTAGACCTTAAACTTGGGAGTATACAATAGTGATATGAAAACAGCTAAGCTGTCCAACTTGACTCTGCCCGTGGAAACTGGAAAGTGACATTTGGATATGACTTATGAGAGGTTCCAATATTTTGTCTTGCTAATATAACTTGATTACTACCTCCATACCGGTTTATTGGACTTAATACAACGAGCGTTGGAACCTAGGTAATCACCGATTGGCCAAGTTTATGTAGACGAGGCTGTTAATTACTCCATCGATCTATGCAGAACTTGTTACGGAATATATACTTCTTATAAAGCAAAACCCCACTGAGGGTCATTTAAGTTGTCTATCTCAACATGCAAGCTATCCACATCACCCCCTATATTAGCCAATCAATTGTCCATGTCATCCCACTAAAATTAATTAATTATAGTATATCTTTGCATGCAACATTTCCACCTCATCAATTATTTTAAGTAATAAAATTGACCACTTACATTTAACCCCTTAAATATTCTAACTAACTAAATCTTCATATTTTAATAGATAATTTCACATTTCATATGACTTATACATAGTAAAGCTTTTAAAGAGATTCCCGCTGCGACGCGCGGGGTATTTTTCTAGTGTGGAAAATATGGATCAGGCCCACGCCTAGCAATCCCACTTGATTTGCATGCAACCTGATTGGAGGTTCTACCACGAAAAATTAAGTACAGACAATTACTCTGGGCGTTAAACGAGGCAAGGCCGCGCTTGAGAGCATTTTTTAGGCTAGTTATAGTGGGGAGTAACATAAGGTATGCACATGTTACTACTCTATGTTACTACCTTCATAGTGGGTAGTATCATAGTTCTAGTAACATAGAATTCCATATTTATTATTTTGTAGAGTCATTTTGCATTGAAATATGTGATGTGATGGTAACATAGCTAGTTACCACTACACTCTCTTTCTTCAATTAATAACATATCATGTCATCAAAATGCTTAGTTGGCATTGCATGTTGTTGATGTTACTATCTATGTTACTCCCCACTATGAGTAGTCTTAGGCGAGGGAAGGCCACGGTGGTTAATAAGTAGGGCTAATCAATTATCAATTTAGCCTAATAAAACGGTTTCTATTTTTACTCCAGATTTGCCTAATTATCCGGTATGAAGGGAGTACCATGAAACGTCATAATCATTTCTTTCTTCCGATTTCTGCATTATGAGCTATACACGGTGGAGGCACAGAAATGCAAATCCCTCTAACTCGGGCCTGACACTATCCGTGTCGCTTATTTCTTCGAGATTCTTGCTAACAATTTCACAGGATGCCTATTCCATCTCATTCCTCAAATCTAATAAATTTTGCACAACTTTCCCCGTGTTTTTATGTCCTCGTATCAGATTCCTAAGAGATAACCTTTTTCATAGGTGATTTATATAACAGAATAATTGTTAAAAAACATTCAATTCATGGTTCATTTGAGGAAGCATGACAGCACAATGTTTCATATCTTTAGCAAGATAAATACATAGGTTCATAAATCAGTGATGTTTCATTTTGGATTGATGTTCTATAGCACATGCAAGGTACGCAGTGTTCAATAAATACATATTAGATCCATTCAGGTTTCATATTAAAACTGTAATAAAATGAAGAATTTGCAATGAATCTTGAAACATTTCATAAACTAAGTGTCCATCATATATCACTAAATCACTAAATGACTAATACTTAGAAAGAACAAAAATAGAAAAAGACAAAAAAGCGAGGCCCACTCAACGCTCATCGTGGAGTGGAGGAGACCGGTAGCGAACCGGGATGCTAGCTAATGTGGGCAGCAGGGGAGGTCCGCACCATGATGGGACCGAGGGCGGAGAGGGCGATTGGGTTCGGGTTAGAGGGGAGCACGACAGAGGGAGCTTGGCCACCAGTGATGTGGAATGAGAAGTGGGGGGGGGGGGGGGGGTAGGAGAGTAGCGCATGAGGGAGAGATCGGTAGGGGGAGGGGGGACGAGCGCGCCGTGGTGAGGGAGAGGAGAGAACGAAGGGATGGGCTTGGCTGGCGGATTCGTCTCCTTTTTTCTTTTTGCTAAACTCTTTACCCCAAACATGGACCGGTGGTATGTAGTTATCCCACTTCACAACTAACCAACTACTAGTGGTATGCCCCTAGTATAGCATGCTAACAAACTCTAGGGTGTCTCTTAACCTACGCCACCACTAACAAACTACTAGTGGCGTGATCCTAATATTGCAGCCAATACAAACTTTTTGACTGGTTAGACTACTGGGTCCCACACACTGGTTGTGTGGCCCCCGCTGGTGGTACGTCACTACTATTATGCTAGTAGTGACTTGTGACATCTTGGCACACCATTGGTATGCTTGACAAATACTAGGGGCGTGTTACTATTTTGGCACGCTACTTACGTTGATTGTCTATACCAATTTTTGGATAACTGTGATCCATTCAATATTCGTCATGATTCTTTTCGGATTCATAGTTCATGGAAGATTCAACCAAAACACATTAGTTTCATAAGGGTATAAAAATAAAAACACATCAGCTGCATGAGTTGTCAACACGATTTGGATCAAAAAATCCAAACAGAAGAAAATACCAAGGCCAGATTCAGGCCTTCCAGACCCATTTCATAGGAGATCCATGATTATATCGGTAAATCCATCTAAGATCCAGACCTGTACCACAGGAACTTCACAGGAACTGTAAAGAAATCACAGAAACTCCAAACAAAACATCAACGGAAAAGAACAAGGAGGGACCTCATATCAAAGCAGTATATGCCCAGATGGCACGCTTCTCTTCTTCCTATGCTGGTAGTCGGTGATGCGGGTGGGAGACTAGCAGATCATGGAGGAGCTCACGGGGATGAGGCGACCGTCATCGAGGGTTCTTTGACGGGGATGTGTTGATCCCCTTGAAGCAGGAAGGTAGGGAGCCAACATAAGGGAGCCGGGTCCGTTGATGCAGCTGTTTGCGAGGGCAAAAATAGTCCAACCACCTGCTGATGTTCTCGCAGGCGCTCGAGATGGAAATGGGGCGGGGGAAGCCAGGCGGCGACACGAGAAGAGATGGAGAAGCGCTAGGATTATCACCAAAACAGACAAGATCTAGAGGCAGTGGGACACGTTCTAGGGGTGTGAAGTGCAACTTGTTTCTTTGTTTACCGAGACGTGAAAATCCAAAAAAACCAAAATCTTTGACTGGTGGACATTCGTACGAATCTCAAAGCAAGGGACGACTGTGATAGTATCGGTGGGCCTAGTTACATGGAGAAATTGGCATGGGGAAATCGGCACCGCATATGGATATCCCAATGTTAATGTTTTGATTGAACCCAATGTCACCTACACCCACACTTTTTCGAGTATTTTTTGTATCTTTGAAAAAATATAGCTTATGGATTCCAAAATATGCAGCTCCCTAAAACATTACAACTAAATGTGGAAAAAATAGTTCAGTTTTTTCGCAATTTGAATTTTCAATTATTTAAAACTCAAAACAAATATTGAAATGTATATGCTTAATGTCAAGATGTGTGTCATGCTTCTCTGGCAGGGCTATGGTATGACCGAGGCATGTGGGGTTATATCGCGTGAATATCTAGTAAAGGGCCAGGCTCGTCGATTTGGATCAACTGGAGTGCTTGTCACTGGTGTTGAAGGAAAAATTATCGATCTGGACACGCTAAGGCATCTGCCACCGAATCAACTAGGAGAAATTTGTACCCGAGGATCACACATAATGCAAGGTGAAAATCTAGTTCTTCCACCATATCTTTCGAGTGCAATCAAGAGCTTCTTGCATCACTTACTAGATCAACTATTACATAATACCAACTCTAGTGTAAAGAATATTACAATGGAACTTCAGAATTTGATAGAATCTTTTAGTTAAACTATGCGTTAAATTTTATAATATTGTTCTTTCACATGCTTATTGACAATGCACGGTTTACCAAAGACCTAGTGATCATCAAGCATGCATTACTTATATTTATAGACTATTTTGCACCGAGAAGATTTATTTTAATATATTCCGATTTGAGTCAACTTTTTGCAGGGTATCTCAACAATGTGCAAGCTACTAATCTTACAATCAAGCAAGGGTGGTTGCATACTGGTGATATTGGATACTTTGACGAAGAAGGTCAGCTTTATGTTGTTGATAGACTTAAAGAGCTGATTAAGTACAAAGGTTTCCAGGTATTATTTTTTGCAAATACTTTTAATTTTTTGTTACAGGATGACGGACCTTAGAAACTTTATAGGATCCCTGGACAAAGTAGCATTTAAAAATAGTAATCATTTCTGCAATGGAAAATACAACAATAAAATAGGAAGCCAATTTCTCCTGTATACAATGGAAATTTCAACCATAAAAAAGAGGATTTAAGTGGGCTTTGGCTCTGATCACGTATGTTATGAATGCAGTGGATAGTGTTGTTTAAAGAAGCACACAATTAAATGAATATGGGGATAGTAACATTTAACGTTAAGTATTTTTACATAATTCATTTTCCCCGAACATACAATATATATAATTTGTCGACTTCACCGAATTCTATGATATTTTTGTTTGATAACTTGTAGATTGCACCTGCTGAGCTTGAAGAATTACTTCTGTCTCATCCAGAGATTCTAGATGCTATTGTTATTCCGTAAGTTGCATCTTCTAATTGTATGATTGAATCCACTTTTTGCCCTATAGTTGTCCATTTGTGACACATACTACCCCATTTAGTGAAATTTTTACTGAAACATCGCATGTAGGAGACTTTGAACATGGTTTTTACCCAAGTTTACCAACATGTTACACCTTGCTCTATGGATACCATTCATCACTTCACACCTTGCTCAATGGAAACACATTAATTCACACCTTGCTCAATGGACAAACATTATTCAGATATTTTTGAACCATGTTCATCAGTTGACACCTTACTCAATGGACACACAGTAAAAAATTAAGGGTCCAAACTATTAAAAGGAGTGATCTAGATGAATATTCACTCGAGGGGGGGGGGGGGGGGGGGGTAATATGCATCACAAATGCACAACTACGTGTAAAAAGTTGAATTCACTCAAAATCGTTATGGGTTCCAGTGGCTTTGGAGTACAAACTCTTGCAACCTTGTCGGGTTGGACTCACTCGTCTGTTGTTTCTTATCTCCTTGCTCGGAGCTCTGTAGGTTTCCTGATGCTGAAGCTGGGGAGGTCCCTATAGCCTATGTTGTCCGGTCACCTTCAAGTTCATTGGACGAAGTTGATGTCCAAAAGTTTATTGAAACTCAGGTGAGGCTTTCTAGAGACTGCTTTGCTAAATTGTGACCAATACCTGTGGTCGGATACCATGACTAGCATGAAACATGCCTCCTTAACTTTTGTTTTTTTTTTTATAAACATGCTCCTCAACTGCATACTGTCCATGCGAAATGCATTGTAATTTGAACTTACATCACATTTCAGGTCGTGTACTACAAAAGGCTGAAGAGGGTTACCTTTGTGGACAGTGTGCCAAAGTCACCTGCAGGCAAGATTTTGAGAAGAGAGCTCATTGCCCAAGTCAGATCAGAACAAGTCAGGTCATCCAAGCTGTAGCAGATATGCTCCTTCCTACTCCTGATTAACTATTGCTGCTAAATTTATGAACTTCACAGTTGAACAATTGTAGAGGAGGTTTTCAGATTCCTGTGCCGGACCTTTGGCTTTCATGCATCGTGTGTGACGTGACATGGATGCCAATCTCAACATTCTACAAAAGTTAGTATGTGACGGAAACGATTGTTTGACAAATGTACCATTGTGTGATGTCCCATCCATCAATAAGAATGGCTGTTTGCATCTCATTGATGCAGTCATCCAGAGGTGGGGGGTTCAACCTCCTTTTCAGAAAATGAAATCCAAAGAATGAATATTAAGAATTGGGGTGTAAAGTGAGGAAGGCTTCTTGTTGTCCATCATGATGTTTTGCAATTTACCCTTGGAAATTCCCTTTGGCACATGGGAGCATATGCTCCTTCCACCCGAAAAAATGTTTTGAAAATGTCAAAATATTCCAAACAATAATTCCACGCTTAAGTCACGACCTGCTATATACACAAACCAAGTTTCGCGACAAACAGACATTTTCCATGGCTTGTGTAAAGGAGACAAAAAAAAGTGTCGTAGATGGCTTTTTTGAACACAAAAAATTTGTGTTTTTACACACGACAAAAAAATGTCAGTTTTCCGTAAAACAACTTTCTAAGGACACAAAATATCGAGAGTATGCGTGAAATTTTCCGTTTAAATTTTTAACATTTGCAAAATGTATTGTAAACAAAATTTAAACACCGGGTGCAAAAACACCGCTCCTTTCATTCATGACAAATCCAACAATATTATTTTAAACTACCAGTGTGTATAACTAGCATGTAATATAAAATTTGTTAATCTAGCCACACAATTGCGCCGTCCACCCACGGTCAGTTAATGAAGATGCTTTGTTGCATAGTTGTTGTACTGCTCAGTGCTCACACACTCATACTGCAACTAGAAATGCGAGAGCTCTCTATATGTATGTAGAGTAGATGATACCTCTCCCAACTCACTGGCGAGCGAGTGCGCAGAGAGGACATCGAGAGAGACAAAATAGAATGGAACCGAAGCCGATGGCCGAAGAGCTGCTCCAGGGCCAGCTCGAGCTATGGCACCACGCCTTGGGCTACGTCAAGCCCGTGGCGCTCAAATGCGCCATGGACCTGGGCATCGCCGACGCCATTGTCCGCTGCGGCGGCACCGCCACCCTCCGGGAACTCCTGGCCGCCACCGATCTCCCCCCTTGCAACCTCCCCTACCTCCGCAGGATCATGCGCGTCCTCACCTTCTCGCGCATCTTCGCCCCCGCATCCGGCGGCGACGGCGATGAGGCCGTCTACAAGCTCACGGCGGCCTCCCGCCTCCTTGTCGGGAAAGTGGACGCGGCGTTTTGCCAGTCCCGTTGCGTCCGCGCGCTAGTCAACCTTGCCTCGGGCTCTCCCATGCTCAACATGCATCCGTGGATCACGGACGAGCGCGCCGCCGCCGCGTCCATGTTCCAGAAGGCGCACGGGGTCGGCCAAGGCCAGTGCCTGTGGAAGACGACTAAAAAAACGGCCATGGGCGAGGGGTTTTACAAGACCATGGCTGCCGACAGCAGCCTTTTCATGCACGCCGTCCTGACGCTGAGCCCCGCCGTCTTCCAGGGGGCCGCCTCGCTGGTGGATGTCGGCGGGGCGTACGGCGCGGCCGCTGCGGCAGTAGCGATGGCGTTTCCGCACATGGAGTGCACCGTGCTGGATCTCCCCCACGTTGTCGCCGAGGCTCCCGCGCCTGCTGACGCTGCTGGAGTGCGCTTCGTCGCCGGCGATATGTTTCAGCACATTCCGCCGGCTGACGTTGTGCTACTCAAGGTACAGAGTGTGCTTATATTACCTGTAGAATTTGTGGCACATACGTACATACTATATATGTTTACGACATGAACTATATTCACAGTGGATTCTGCACGACTGGAACAATGACGAGTGCGTCAAGATACTGCGAGAATGCAAGAAAGCCGTCAATCCAGGAGGGAAAGTGGTAATAATCGACACCGTGATCGGATCAAAGCCATGCGACAGCATCTGCGACGAGACTCAAGTGCTGTTGGATATGCACATGATGATATATTGCAACGGGGTTGAGCGAGAGGAGCATGAATGGAGATGCATATTCCTTGAAGCTGGATTCCTTGATTTCAAAATTGCACCAACTTTGGGGTTTCGGTCTGTCATTGAATTATACCCTTGATTTGTTCGAGCCCCATGGTCCAAGGAATAAGCTAGAATGTACTAGTATTAGTGAGCAGCCTGCTAGTGCACTTTGGTGCTACATGTAAGTGTGTTCGGTTGTTGCTTTGTCATATGTATTGTTTTCTTCTGGTGCAATTTCTATCATTCACTTTGGTGATGCATGCAAATGTGTTCAGTTGTCGCTTTGTCATTTGTATTGTTTTGTTCTGGTATGATTTCTACCATTTCCATTTGAATTGGAAGAAAGACAAGCACATCTCCCTTTATATATATATATTCTAACGTCTCTTTCAAAAACAAAATGTCCTAAGAGCGGCCAAGTAATGATCACTTCAAACAACTCAATTTGCACTCTCTTGATGTAGTTGTTCGGTTGCTGTGCCATGTCGTCTTTGTTCTTCTTACAGTCTTCTGTCCATCGCTCCACGGGGCCATTCCACTACGGGCCTAGGAGAGGAACCATGGCCTAAACCCTAGCTAGATCAAGAGCAAGGCCTATGCTATGTGGCGCTGCCTACCGCGGATTCCGTCAGAACCGACGGTGGTGGAGGGAGGGGAGCTTCCGGCCGATGTTGTAAATGGAGCGATGGGAAATCTTCCATTGTTGGTAAGCCTCTCCTACCTCGAGGCAGGCATCGAACAACATGGAGCCGGAGATCCAAACCGCGAAGGAATGCCACAAGGGGAAAACGATAACAATGCTCTTGAGCAGAAAAACTTGATCATTCGACAATACACGGGCTAGTCATAGTTAGATGCAATGACTAGGAACACTTGTTGTTTATCTGTGTGCACGTACACGCGGGCTTTCTTCGAATCTCATATTCCAGATCCACAACATTTATAGCATAAAGAATAAACTTAATAATAAATATGAAGTTAATTTAATAATAACTCTTATTATTATTACCTCTATGGCCTCAACTCCTTCATTAGGGAGGCCCCCATGTCATTGAATGTAGCTAGACCTCTTTGTCAACAAGTCAACATGTTGGGTCCTATGTATCATTGATAGGTTAAATATAGTGAAATTGACATATGTACATGACACATAGGAAAAAGTGTTGATGTCGCCCCTCGGTGAACCCAGACATGTGAAGTGTTGTGCTGATGTTGCCGCTTAGTCATTTCAACACACACAAATTAATAGTTATAACCATTTAAATTGGTCGTAATTGGCTAATCATAAGGTCATAAAACCACATCATGTAATCTATGACCATTTCATGTAAGGAGATTATGACCTTTCTAAGTAAAACTGGTCGTAAGGGTTATGGCACCTTCCAAATATAATATCACCATTTGTTGCGAAATGGTAATAGCTTTTTTTGAGCAATTCTTCTGTGGTCCCTATAAAAAATTCACTTGTGAGCATATTAATTGTAGTGCTTTTATACTCGCAGCCATAGCCATGGTCAGTATGGCCATGGCATCTTCGTCCTCTCCGACGAGACGGAAGAGGGGTGTGTCACTATTGCCTTGCCATGCCTAGGCGTGGCCATATGCCGTTAGATTACTGGGCTCTGTTAGCCACGTTCACGCGATGACCTCTGGGTCATCGGGAATGATTACCGTTCCCGATATGATAGGATATGCTGAGATCACCGTTCCCCTGTGATCATGCCTATCTACGGTCGCCGTCCATCAGGGGCCGAGAAGTCATGTCTACGAGCAATGACCCCCTGATAGCCCACTCCCGGAGTGTGGATTTTTGGGCTTGCGGTGTTATCTTCTCCCGGCCAGCTGGGGTGTCAAGCAAGCCAGTTGGAGCTGCGCTTTAGCTCCTAGCTAGTACATTGATCTTTGCTGGCCCTCCAGGTACTCAGTAAACCATGAATCTGTTATTGAGATAACTTTATCTAGATATGAATGTATCTACATATTAGAATAGGTATAGATATTTTTGTATCTAGACGAAGCTGCATATATTAATTTTTAACAGAGGTAGCACCAGTTTTGTCTGTACACACGTATTTTTTCTTCTCTAGACATGGTGCGAATGATGCGAGACTCCAATTGGGACGATAAAAAACACACACACGATTTATTTTCCTTTTGTAGCGAACGAAAAACATAAATATAACAGAAAAGATTCACGGAAAACGATAAAAAAAACCAATACAGTAACCAGAGCCCTCCGAAGCCCAATCTGCGGCAGACACTGACAGACGACATGGTTCCCAGCAGATTCCATACATGGGCAGGCCTAGTAATGTCCAAAGTTGTGGCTTCATGCAGCTGCGTTCAAGCGTTGCGCGATGCGCGCCCGAAGCGGCTTCTTCATCGTCTTGAAGAAGCCATCCAGCTCCGTCAGGTCGACCTTGTCCCCCGGCACCGGCGCCCACTCGAACTCGCGGACGAGAGCAGCAAGGAACAACTTGATGTGCAGCATCGCCAGACCCATACCGGGGCAGAACCTTCGCCCCGCGCCGAACGGCATCATTCTGATCTCCTTGGGCCCCGGCAGCGGGCCGACGTCCTCCGCCTCCCCTCCGGGCATGAACCTCTCCGGCCGGAAATCGTCGGGATCCGTCCACGCGTTGCTGTCCCTGCCCACGTCCCCTAGCATGAAGTGAACCCGTAGGCCGACGGACGGAACGGTGGCGGCTTTGCCGGCCACCGCCGCCGCGTCCTCGGCGCGGACGTCGCGCATGAGGAACGGCACTGGCGGGTGCATGCGGAGGCTCTCGAGTACGACGGCGTGCAGGTACGGCATTCCACGGTGCCTTAGCTCATCGGGCATCACGCCCTTGCCGGCCTCGCCGTCAACCTCGCGGCGAAGCCTGTTCTGGACCTCCGGTCGGGTCACGAGGTGAGCGAGGGTCCACTCCACGCAAGCCACCACAGTCTCGGTGCCAGCCCCGAGGAACTCGGACACGAGGCTTACCATCTCGTCGTCCGTGAGGGCGCGACGAGCGGCGCCGGCGTCGTCGTCCTCGTCCGGCACCTGGATATCTAGGAGTGAATCCACGTACGGAAAGACGCCGTCACCATCGCATGTTCGCTGCCTTGCCGCGATGATAGGGAAGAACACCTCAGCCATCTGGCCGCGGGAGGCGAGGAACCGTCGCCACCGCCTCCAGTGCACGAGCTTGGCCAGCTTCGAGCCGGCGTAGGCCTGGGCTTGCCCGACGCCGAGCACGAACTCCTGCATGACGCGCTGCGCGGCGCGCACGTCGCTGCGGGCAACGGCATTTCCGAAGCACATGCGCGCAACCAGGGCGAATACGGCGGCGTATAGGCTGTCTCGGACAACCACGTCGCCGGCGACTCGAGCGGACAAGGCAACCAGGAGGTCCTCGACAGCCGCCAGTTGCAGCGGGGCGAGGAAGCCGAGTCGGGAGGGGTGGAAGAGCTTGGAGGTGAGGTTGCATCTTAGCACTCGCCAGTGCGGGCCGTACGGCGCGGTGATTATGTTATCACTCCGTCGGCGGCGGCGCCCCGTGACCAGGGCCACGGGGAATGGAGCCAGAGGACGGTTTGAGAAGGCGTTGGCGTTCTGAATGAGTGCGCGTTGGGCGACGGCAGCGTCGCCGATCTCAATGGTGGGCTGCTGGACCTCGACACCGGCACGCCTAGTCCATCGCCAGAGGAGGACGGTCAGGCAGGTGAGAAGTGGCACGATCATAAGGAGCTCCATTGCTAGTGGTGCATGCGTAGTGTAGTGTACCACTCAGCATATGTTCCTATAAGTATATATAGAAACGCAACTATGTTGATACATCGTAAATTTATGTTTTATATACCAATAGTTACGATTCATATTGACTCATAAAAAATCCACATAAGAAACCTAGTGTATGAGTGATTACAGCGTAAAAGCATAAAAAAATATGTATTTAATGTCATATGTTTACACATCACGTAAACAAAAAATTATGTCACATCTGTGTTTTCTTATACTTTTATTATTAACTTATGAAGTAAGATAAAATTTACGTCACATAAAAATCATTTACGATTGCAAAGAAACAACGTACGTAGGTGTATATGAACTCAGTTTTGCTAGTTCTTTGGAGCCCGAGATTTAACTAAATCTCCGTCGCTTGCTTACCCATTAGATTTATCTTGCAATTCATGCTAATGATGACAGTTGCAAGCGGGTTGTAACTCAACAAATTATTCACGGTGTGCAAAATAATTACTCACGTAGTACAAAATAATTTTTCATGAGGTAAACCAAGAGTTTCAGCCAGTATAATTTTTTATCCATGAGGTAAAAAGAATATTCACGCACTACAAATAATTATTCACACATTAGAAAATAATTGTTCACGAGGGAAAAAATATTCATTCAAACGCTTTTTTGCATGAGGTAAAAAAAATGTTCATGAGGTAAAAAATAATTATCCACACATTAGAAAAAAAATTCATTCTATATCTATACCTAATAATAATAATAATAAAAGCAGTAAGGTTTCCATCATCAAACCCTTTTTGCGATGATTTGCCCTCCCACTAAATCACATATTACTACAAACTGCCACAAAACCATTTTATTCCCGTTCTTCTCCTCCCCCGAGTCCCTAACCAACAGCTCCGCTCCCTTGGTTTTCCTCGTGTCGATCTTGTTCTCCCGCTCTCTCGCCTTCTAGCCAATCCGCGCCGCAGTCACGTTGTCCTTCCCCTCCCGTGTTGTCTTGACCTCAACTCTGCCTTTGGCTCCGTACAGGACTGCCTCCGTATGCCCCTTCCCTCTCGCCTTTGCTCCTGCCGTTCTAGACCCTTCTCATGCCCTTGCATCGATGCTGATAGGAACGAGGATAAACTCACTGTGCTCTGACCCGTGCCGCTCTCAGTCGCGAACATGCTTCCATAGCCCACAACAGGTTCTCGCAGCATGTCGCCGTAAGCTCCGCTAAATAACTTGCTGGAGCTTGCAGTTGCAGGTAGTGTGAATCATGCCGCTGGATGTGAACCTACTGCGCTAGGCTCTTCAATTTTCCATCAAGATAGTACATGATGCCATTGATTTGGTCGCATAGAGAAGAAACCAATCAATTGGAGAGGGAATACTTCATGTGTGGTGTGGTACTGATGAGAGGATAAGAAAGATTTTTTTTATAGAAAAGGCAGTGCTGAGGTCAGGACAACATGGGAGGGGAAGGACAACGCGACCACGGTGTGAATTTGCTAGAAGGAGAGAGAGCGGGAGAACGAGACCAACACGAGGAAAACTAAGGGAGCGATCTGTTGGTCGGGGAACCAGGGAGAGGAGAAGAACATGAATAAAACAGTACAGTGACAGTTTGTAGTAATATGTGACTCGGTAGGAGGATAATCTGTCCAAAAAAGCAGTTGATGATGAAAACCTTACTGCTTTTATTATTAGGTATAGAAAAAGGCAGTCTATAGCAGAGACAAGTGCACCACTTAACCAAAAACACTAATAAGCTTTAAGCTACGGTATTGCATAGTCAAAATTAATTTCTCTCTTCATAGGGGGTTTTCAAAAAAAAAAGTGAAACATAGATGAAGTGTCCTGTTTCAGGAGGGATAGAGACGGCAGCTTGAGAGGAATAGAGAGATAGCGAGTTTGAGAAATTTGAGAGAGATTTGATGGTGGTGATGTGTTTTTCCGTTGGCACTAATTGGCCTCCCAAATGGTTTTTTTTTGGGCCGCAGGACAGTTTTTTGCCTTTAGTAGTGGCCTCTATACGTATTGGATTGGGCACGGTGTGTGTAACATACATATCTAGCAAAAAGTTAAGCCACTTACTTTAGGAAAGAGCAAATATAGGTTTTTCAAGCTGGTATTTGGCTTAAATTCAAATATAAGCTATGCACCTTTCCCATCCGACACCGATGAGCATGGCAATGAAGAGGAGATGATTATGGAAAACTCAAAACGTAGATCGAGCTACATGTAGCCCTTTATTATTAAACATACAAAATTCGTACTTCAACTTTTCAAAAAAAAATTTGAAGCAAAATTCTCGAGGTAGCCAATGTTGAATGCTACAAGCCGGTCAAAATTTCAGTATGAAACTCTTTATATTCTAGTCTATACAAAATGACAAAATTTGATATATTATATAGTGAATAGTACATATTTCAACACTATATAATTTTACCAGATTTTATCATTTTTGTGTAGCCTAGAATATAAAGTAGTTCATATTAAAATTTTGACCGATTTATAGCACTCAACATTGGCTATCTCAATAATTAAGTTTCAATTTTTTTTGAAACTTTAAAATACAAATTTATATGTTTGAATATAAAGTACTACATGTAGCTCGGTCTACATTAATTCTTACTCAGATGATTATTTCTTATATAATAAAGCTGATAGCACCTGTATCGATAATGGGACGATGAACATGGGTTACAAAATTTAACTAATATACTGGTATTGGAATTTATATAAGGCATAAGAAATATATAACCGCTGCAACGTCTGGGTATTTTTGCTAGCGAAATCAAACGCCCATCTTTTTCTCCATATAAGGAGTATATTCGATCACCGGGTTCCGGTATCTGTTGATAACCTAACCTTACCTACGTAAAGGCTAACGACAGACAGTGCTGCGTGACGATCGAGCTAGTTATACTACCGTGCAAAACGGCACGCCAAAAGATGTAATAAAATGCGAGGAACATGACAACTGGGATACAAGTTTATGTTGGCGCTAAGAACAAAATGGGAGCTCCATTGTTTGCCCTCAAGGCGAGGAACCTTCGCCACTGCTTCCCGAGCAAATGGTGCAGTGAGCACCAGTATTACCATATATACAAACTCCACTAAGCAAACTGGAGTGCGGATTTAACCAAAAAAGGTCAGCATGCAGACAAAACAACGTAGTACTCCAATACTGGTGAGCCATGATGAGTTACCTTTCTAATACTACCTTTTTCCATGAGTTACCTTTCTAAAGTTTTTTGTAGCATCTCAGTTTTTCTGGTGTTGGTCTCTTTTATAAAAGGTAGGGTGCCACCAAATGGGCCGTAATGGGCCATGAATAAACACAGACGGTTTTTCAAAAGAAATCATGTGCCACATGGGCAAATATCATGGAGGGGAGGGGAAATACTATAAAAAAGTAATAAAGTAGGTCGGGGAGAGAAAAACTTTTTAGAGTCTTTTCTTTCTTTGTAGTTAAGTAATAATGTTTGGTATAGCAGCCTTTCCGAGCGAGTCTCTGGGATCTCTTGTAAACCCCTATGATGTGGTAAAGGGAGGATATTAGGGGAAGCAGTGAGTGGACCCTCACGTCCGGTTCGGAGGGCGGGGATATCCCGACCCTACTATCATTATGCCTTTGCAATGTTACTTGGTTCAACTCCATTTGTGACCTTTTCTCATATGTGGGACTCTCTATCTTCTTGGGTAGATTCTAGATCGTCTTTCATTTTGTTAGTGAGCAGTTTTCTTATTAATAAGTCAAGTCAAGAGTAATAAGAGAACTGTAGGAGCTTGCCAGGACGGCTTGGTAGGGGGGGGGGGGGGGTTATTAAATCCACACACGCTTACATGACAAGGAATCGTGTGCGAAGTGGGCAATGTATCGTCTTAGTGAACTCATCACGAACGGTTTTAGGTAAAACCTCATGTGTGTAACCTATAAAGACAAGAATACATCACTCTAGTGGATACAAGGCGCGGACGAGCACACAGAACCACTGATTGGGCATTGCAAACAGAAATTCATGCATTTTGAACGGAAATATTGGTGCACAAGGGTCGGGAAAGGGATTCACTCAAACATGATAGATCGATCAGACATGAGTTCACAAATATAATATCAATTTAAAATTACATAATATTTGGAGGGCTAGCTCTAACAAACTTGATAGTGACAAACATAATCTTGAGGCCGTCATCAACAACCTTATTCACTTGGTCTTTCAAGTATGCCCGCACGCTATCGTCGGCATAGAATGGTATG
Organism: Dactylis glomerata; assembly: GCA_007115705.1. NCBI lineage: Eukaryota > Viridiplantae > Streptophyta > Magnoliopsida > Poales > Poaceae > Dactylis > Dactylis glomerata. The sequence continues at coordinate 195,680 of QXEO01001857.1, forward strand.
GCTCGTCCACCAACCTGCGTTTCTCACCGCACCACGTCGCGATGGAGACATCCGCAAGCCGCTTAGGTGCGCCGCCAGGCACCACGGGCATCTCCTCCTTAATTGCACCGCCATACTTTCATGCTCGGCCAATGCTGCTAGGTCATCTCCATTGCGGCGAGGCATTGTCTTACTCAGTGGCAAAGCAGGTGTAGAACCATTGGGTTCCGGCGAACCCAATGGAATTGGAAAGTTCTCTAGTAATCTATTCTTTATAATTGCTAATTTAGCAAAAGATTACACTCAATAGATGGAGTTGAACCCAATAGTTTGATCTTTCAGCTTCGCTATTGTTCTTACTCGATCTTTCATGGCTTTATTTTGCTGGTTTTTTTGGAGCCGAGCTACCGGCGACGCTCACAGTACTTATAGATGAGTAGTGGGAGACGGGAAGGAGCCGAAGTAGCGGGAAAAGGAAGTGGGAAAATGTAGCGGTGGGAAAATAAAGTGGTAGCGAAAATGAATAGTGAAATGAAATGTGTGTGTTGATATCTCTCCACACAAAAAATGCTACATCCCCTTGAGAGATGGACCTGAAAAACAAAATGATTTTGTTATGCAAAGCGTCGCAAAATAAATGCTCAAGACACCTCAGAAATTGGCGTGTGGGACTATACTGACGATTCCAAGCTACCACTTGTGTGCAATATCTTTGTGGACTGTTGTTTATAGTTTTCTGTTTGTTGTGTACTTGTGTTCCCACATAGGAGCCCACCTAAGCCTCGGGCAAATAGTTGATTTTCTGTCCCGTAATCAATCTTTCGCAGCACATACAATAGAGACTTTTCATGTGTGATGGGAGGAATTAAATGCCCGATATGTACTAGTGAGTAATGCTTTTTTTTTACGAGACTAGTGAGTAATGCTAGAAGTACAAACACTTTTTCATAGAAACAAATTTATAGTTTTACACGTAAGCAATCAGTTGGTGCTAATCCAATCACCTCCCTTGATTTAAGGATGGTAAACCAACTGAATATCCGCGTCCTTCCATAAGTGGTTTTGTAGCCTTTGGTCCATAAGTGTAGCATTGTTGATTTTTCATCCATCATACTTTTAAGTTGATACATTTACAAATTTATATTATATTCAATAGTTACATTCATATTGACTTATAATTAAAAATTGACATAAGAAACATAGTGTATGAGTGATTACAATATAAAAGCACAAAATGATACGTATTTACTCATATTTTTGCACATCACGTAAACAACATTTTATATCATGTCTATACTTTCTTATGTTCTTCTCAACTTTCAATGTAAGAAAAAATTTATGTGACAACAAAAATCAATGCAGGATTGCAAAAAAAAACCTAACTATCTGCACCATAGAAGTCAGATAGCGGCATGGCGTGCATATATATAAAATCAAGCGCCTATTTTCCTATATATGTATATATGAACGAAAATTATATCGGCCGAATATGCACCGATGACGGCCTCCGAAAATTGCCAGGTAATTAACTTGTGGGGCCTGGCAACTTACATGTTTTTGTTCGGATTTCCGAATTATATCGCACACCTTTTTTTCCATACAAGGAGAATATCGATCACACGTGTTCCACTATCTGATGATAACCTAACCTAGTACATACCTAGGTTAATGGGAAAAAGTGCTGCGTGACGATCGAGTTAGTAACTTATACTCCGTGCAATAGGCCGCACCGAAAAATGTAAAACGCGAGGAACCTTCGCCACTGCTTCCCTTGCAAATGGGCGCGCTAAAAGATGTAAAACGCGCGCTGTACTGATGGATGCGACAAACTACAAACCTCACTCGTTAGATCATGGTCGAGCTTGTCTTCGATGGTGCAGTGAGCACCAGTACTACCATATATACAAACTCCACTAAGAAAAATGGAGTGCGGATTTAACAAACTAGTTTGCATGCAGACAAAACGGCGTAGTACTACCTTTTTCTATGAGTTACCTTTTTATAGTTTTTCTTTGTCTCATTTTAAATAGAAACAGTTGAATGCCGCATAATTGTTTGCTTGTGGCACGCATTTCAGCTGTTGATTTTGGCTACTAAGGTTGGATTTCCCTCTTTCTCAGTTTTTCATGATGTAGATGAGTAACCAAATATACATCACAGGCCGGGAAGACCAAGTCTGTTTGATGAACTAACTCAATCAATAAAGCAAAGATGGCAAGTCTTTTGCTTCGTTAAAAAAAAGCAGAATACAATAAATAGTTTAGAGTACTCGTGAGTGTAGAACGATAGAGAGAGTTAGGGCGGAATATGATGGATGTATTATTGAGCCTCGGGGGCGAGTATATATAGGCGTACAGGGACCATCTTAGAGTACAAGAAAAGACACGAGATCTATCTCTATCCTAGACATGGCGTAGAGCACGTATACTCCAACACCACCCCCTCCCCCCCCCCCCGCATTCGTAGCGGGAGCGTCGTGGACGGTCGGACTGAAGATAAACCGAAGTAGACTCAGAAGGCTGACACCCCTCCCCCCCCCGCATTCGTAGCGGGAGCGTCCTGGTCGATGTCGCGGCGCGGATGCTTGGACTGGAGAGGAAGCTGATGAGAGCTCAGGCGAGGTGGTAGCCCTTGTGCCGATGTCGAGGTAGCCGAAAGCGGTGGGTGCTGCAACCTTGGTCGACGTAGCCGTGCGAGGGGATGTCGTGGTCAGGGTTGCCGGTATCGAGGTAGCCACACGTGAAGCCGCGGGCGTAAAGAAGGCGCCATGGTGATGATGACAGAGACGCATCAAGGACAGTCGTCGAGGATGATGATGCCAAAGTCGATGCAGTCCGAGCCGTCGAGGACGAGGTGCGGCCATAGTTGTGCCAGAACTAGGAGCACGTCCAGGGCGTAGGCATACTATGGTTTTGCCAGAACCGAGTACGCAAGAAGAATCATCGGTGACGCGGTCGAGGCAGTCGTAGGAGTCGATGCCGAAGAAGACGTTGTCAAGGCCGATGAAGACGAAGCACCGATCCGAGCTTGCCAGGCACGGGGACGCGTCGGGGACGAAAGCACGCGGCGGTGTTGCCAGCACCGAGCATGCGTAGAGCGGGACCAGTATGAACTTCGCGCCATGTCGAGGGACTAGCTGTCAAGGCTCCATAGCGGTTGCGAGACGCAGAGCGGCGAAGAGGGGCCGAAGCCGTCGGCAGTTGTAGGAGTAGACTTGTCGAGGACGAAGCAATGACGCTGGCAGCGAAGTCATACTGGACGAGGACGAAGATGTCGGCGGCAAAACCAGCAGCGGAGGAGGCCGTGCAGGTTACGTGAGGAGGCGCGGTGGCGGAATACGAAGTAGGCGAGGAAGAACCCGACGGTTGACGAAGACCTTGCACGGACGTGGTGACCCACGCCATGGGAGGCGGCGGGGGCGACAGCCTGGGACGTTGATGCGTGGGGACGGTGATGATGACCGCGTACATCACGCTACGACCCGAGGTGGGCAGCGTAGCTGTAGGGCACAAGTCGGTGCAGCGGCGTGACCACCAGCGAGGGACACGCCTAGGAAGGCACATCGGAAGCCGGTGGCGTGGACCAAAGGCGGCGGTGCTGCGGCCCAAAGGGATGACGCAGCGGCAGCCCGATGCTCGAACGGTGGTAGGGGCGTGCTCGGGACATGCTTGGCGTAGACGTGCGCTAGATCGATTGATCAGACCGATGGAGGCGCAGGACACGCCATGGCGTGGATGATGACGCGCAGTTCGGAGTTGATGGCGACGTTGTCGGTGAAGTCCCGGGCGATGACGACGAAGACGGACCGGCGAAGGAGACCGCGCGGACGAGAACAATCTGCTGCGACGCACGTAGGGGTGCCCCGTGTGCGACGTCTGCGGCCGTGCCGAGCAGTCGATGAAGATGGCCGGTGTAGTTCGATGCCGTTGTCGGAGTAGAGGCGCAGGTTGACGACGGCGGTGGGCGACTCAATCCGATCTAAGATCGGTAAACCAAAAAGAAAAACGCCGGTCAAGCGACCGGCGAGAAAAAGACAGTAGGGCAGCTGATCACAAGATCGGCGGACGAACCCTAGGACGGGCGGCGCGGCCCCCGACGGAGATCATGGAGACCGACCTCTCCGGGGGAGGCGCGGTGCGGAAGCGTGGGCGGCGGCTAGGTCAAGGATCGGCGCCGCTCTGATATCACGTAGAACGATAGAGAGAGGTATAGCGGAATATAATGGATGTATTATTGAGCCTCGGGGGCGAGTATATATAGGCGTATAGGGACCATCTTGCAGTACAAGACAAGACATGAGATCTATCTCTATCCTAGACGTGGCGTAGAGCACGTATACTCTAACAGTGGGACTCCTTCAGGCTTTCGATATGCTAGTGCCAAACCTACTTGCGTGAGACTCATTGAACAGTGACGTGCTCAGCGCCACCATGTTCGTGTTCACCTATATACAAAGGAAAAAAGTAAGTGCTCCTCAATCAAACAGTTCGTCGGATGATTTAGTACAGTTTAATACAAAGTTATATTAGCTCACCAATAATCTTTTGCAATCAAAGGAAGTAAGTAAGATGCATACAAGCTAGCCGTACCAGATGAGGGTTAGATCTCTGTATGCGGGGAAGGTTCATTCAGATAACGTGCAAGAGTCCCGTAAGATGTGTTGTTTAGATCCGGGTTTATTTTCAATCAACCAGAACATGAGTTCTTGCACGTTCTTTTTTTCTGATTGATCAGCACACCGGTCCAGGACGTACCAGGAAATTTGACATACAGACACCAACTCACAATCTATATCTAACTAGTACAATACCCGTGCGTTGTAATGAGTCAAAAAAATCATATATAAATATTTTTTCAAAAAACATATTCAGTTGTTAGTTTCCTTTATACTCATAATTTTTGATCTAGAGAGGTCGTCGTGTCATCCTTTAGTTTTCATAGAAATCGGTGGCATGTCGTAGCCTCAGACATGTTGCGGTGAAGTCTCCAATGAAAACATCGAATTTGACTCTATATATGCTAATTTGGAGAGATCTCTAAAAGTTTTGCCTCTTGGATTTGGCACTCCAACGAACACTCCAATCTCACTCTCGAAGTTCCATAAATATATATTAATTCAGTTCTTATAACTATCAAAATGATAGAACATAAGTATTGGCAATATTGGCAACATAGTTTTGGCAAAGAAATAAAGGTATCACCAGAAGACCAAGTTTATACGATGCCATCTCATACAAGATGAGCAATGCATACTGATGCAAAAGATATGCAAATACACACGGATCTGAAAGTATCAGACCGATAGATAAGATTTACCATGTGAAACGCGTATGAATAACACTAGAATGCCATAGGTGTTAAAGGCGCAAGTATGACTAGATTATTGACTCTAGTGCAAGTGGAAGACTAAAGAAAAAATATGCGCTAGAGGCAATAATAATATTGTTATTATCATATTTTTTGTTCATGATCTTGTTTATATTCCATTCTATAATTATATTAAGCGGAACCATTAGTACTTGTGTGGTTTATGAATAACACCGTGTCCCTAGTACGTCTCTACTAGACTAGCTCATTGATTAATGATGGTTAAGGTTTCCTAACCATAGACATGAGTTGTTGATTAATAATAAGGTCATGTCATTAGGAGAATGATGTAATAGACATACCCAAATTAAGAACAATAAATAGATCGTATCATTGTGTTCACAATTGCGTAGCTTTTCCTATGTTAGTATCATATTCCTTAGACCATAAGATAATGCCACTCTCTCGTACTAGAAGAGAGCTTTGAGGTCCTCAAACGTCACACTATGAAAGGGTGCTCATAAATATGTCTCTCAGGTAATCGGAGAGTACTTATTGGGTTGCATGTATCGTGATTAGGATTTGTCCCTCCTGTGAAGGAGAGATATAGTCAGGGCCCACTCGGTAATCAATATCATACACCGTTTGCAAACACATGATTAATGAGTTTAATCATAGGGTGATATTGGATTGCGTAACGAGTAAAGAGTCCTTATTGTGAACAAGATTGAACTAGGTATGGCGATACCAAAGATTGAATCTCGGGCAAGTAAAATATCGCGATACAAAGGAATTCATATACGGGATTAATTGAATCCTGACATCGTGGTTCACCGATAATGATCTTCGTTGAATATGTGGGAGTCGATATGGATTTCCAGATTTCACCATTGATTATTGATGGCGATCTTGTCCGCACATTCTCGAACCCGTAGGGTCACACACTTAACACTCATCGATGCTAGGGTAGTTTCGGCACTATGGAAAGTTTTTTAGAGAGTTACGGAATTGTTCCGGGAAGAATGATTTATTAATTAATTTAATTAATAAATATTAATATGTATATTTATTAACTGGAAATAAATAAGGGCTAAAAAGTAATCCATAAGTAGTTTTGCTAACGGGCTAATTTTGTAGTCCATCTAAACAAACTATTAAAGAGGCAAAAGAAAAGCAAAGAAGAAAAGAAAAGAAAAAGAGAAAGGCCAGTGGGCCGGCTGTGCGCTGCTTGCCACGCTGGTGGGCCAGCTGAGTGCCGCGCGCCATGCAGTGGGCCGGCCCATGACTGTGCGTACCAAGGAGGCCGCTCGGTCACCCTCGATCGCCGGGAGCCGCTCGCTCCTTCGCTTGCAAGGAGTCGCTCGCCGATCGGGGCAAGCGGCCAATAGGCCATGCTCGCGGCCACTGTTAGGCTGGACAGCCGCTCGGCCTGCTGGGCGCTCCCGCCTAGAGGCCATCACTTCAAGACCGGTGCACGGGCTATCGCCATGAGGCCGGACGCGCTATAGGTCGTTCGTCCCAAGATACCGCTCTCGTGCCTAGATCGATTAGATCGATCTAATGGCTGCACTGCATGATGTGATACGTCCAAAACGTATCTACTTTTCTGAACAGTTTTGCTGTTGTTTACCCTCTAATTTATGTGTTTTGAAGTCAACTAACACGGACTAACGCAGTTTTCAGCAGAATTGCTCTGGTGTCTCATTTTTGTGCAGAAATCCAACTTTCAGGAAAAAAATCCCGGAAAATATCAAAAAACTCCTATTTTACCAGAAGACTCACAGAGCCAGAATACGAGTCGGAGGGTAGCCACGAGGGGCTCACACCACCTGGTGGCGCGGGCCAGGCGAGGCTGCGCCAGGGGGTGGTGTGGCCGCCCCAGCCATCGTCTCGACCCCTCCTTCCGCCTACATATACCTGATACGTCTCAAACGTATCTATAATTTTTTATGCTCTATGCTTGTTTATACACCATTTGCTTTGTGTTTTGTTACACTTCGTGGCGTTTTTATGCATTTTCCAGAACTAACCTACTAACGAGATGCCACAGTGCCAGTTCCCTATTTTCTGCTATTTTTATGTTTTAGAAAAGCTACACATGAAATATTTTCAGAATTGGATGAAACAAAAGCCAAAGTTTCTATTTTTCCCGAAGCGTGACAGAGTCCAAAGCCGAGACGAAGGGGAGCTAGGAGGTGGCCACGCCACCCCATGGCACGGGCCACCCCTAGGCCGCGCCAGGGCCTGGTGTGGGACCTTGGTCCACCTCGTGACACCGCCCTTCCGCCTATATATTCCCCTCTACGGGACAACCTAAAACCCGATCAATTTTCCTCGAAACATAATGCAAGCCACCACCGTCGTCAACGCGAGATCGGAAGGATCTAGAAGCTCTTCCCGGCACCCTTCCGGAGAGGGGAATCACCGCCGGAGGCCTTCTTCATCACCATGCCTACCTCCGGAGTGATGTGTGCGTAGTCTACCTTGGACTACGGGTCCATAGCAGTAGCTAGATGGTTGTCATCTCCTCCATGCTTCATGTTTAGATCTTGTGAGCTGCCTATCATGATCAAGATCATTGTTGTGTAATTCTACATGTTGTGTTTGTTGGGATCCGATGAATATTGATACTAGGTCAAGTTGATTTGCTGAATTATTATCTTTATGTTATCTCTATGTTGTTTATGATCTTCCATGCTCTCCATTGCTAGTAGATATCTTAGCTGAGTAGATGCTAGTGACTCCAAGAGGGAGTATTTATGCTCGATAGTGGGTTCATGCCTCTAGTAATCTGGGGGAGTGACAGAAACCTATAAGGTTGTGGATGTGCTATTGCTACTAGGGAGAAAACAACAATCTTGTGTTCAAGTACATTTGTATTGTTTACATTACACACTTTGCTTAAGGCGATAATCTGTTGCTTGCAACTTAATACCCAACGGTTGCTCGGATGACATCCGGCGGGTGGATTATTAGTCATAGATGCAGTTGGATTACGGTCTATGTATTATGTTGTAATGTCCAAGTGAATTTCATAGTGATCCTCATGACATTTGTATGCTTGCTTTATTCTATCAATTTTCCAACTGTAATTTGTTTACCCAACATGTTATTTATCTTATGGAGAGACACCACTAGTGAACTGTGGACCCCAGTCCATTCTTTTACACTGTTATTACCGTTTACCATTTACTCACTTTATTTACATTCTTGCAAACTACTATCATTTACCACTCGATACGCTTAATCTTTTGTTTACAGCAAACCGGTGAGATTGACAACCTCACTGTAAGTTGGGACAAATTACTTGGTTGTGTTGTGTGCAAGTTCCACGTTGCTGCTGGTGCAAAGCTACGCCCTGGACGATGCGCCATATATAAATTGTCCAGAGCTGTCGCGAAGCTAGCGAGCATCAACCTTCGGAAGTTGGTTCTTTCTCCTACTGATTCGATAAACCTTGGTTTCATACCGAGTAAAGACTTGCTGCTGTGCTCATCATACCTTCCTCTTGGGGTTCCCAACTGGGCGGGCATCTACACGCCATCAAGCAATTTTTCTGGCGCCATTGCCGGGGATTGAAGAAGAAGAAGCTCCCACGTCAACTACGCACCAACATTTTTTCTAGCGCTGTTGCCGGGGAGAAAGAGGATTTCTGCAAGGGGAGTGTCTCGCTTCCAATCTTTTACTTTGGTAGGATGAAAAAAAAGAAAAAATCAAAAGGAATAAAAGAAGGACTTGCTTTGGTTCAGGTCAAGCAGGAAGCCAATGCACAAAAGTGGCTCTATTTCATTCTATTTCACTTCCTATCATTTAATATCCATCCCTTTGGTCTTATTGACATAAGAGATGTCGTCGGTAGGGACCCAGAGAGCTGCCTTCGCTTTTGGCATTCCTTCGTAGATCTATGGGAAACCAGAAATTCCATATACCATAGAAATATGGTCGATTACTTGCGGTGCATATAATGCACACAGCTCTAGTTTCTGGTTGGGCTGGATCCCAGATGAGGGAAGCCTAGGAGAGCTGCCGACTCCAACTATCGTCCATGTACAATCCATCCTAGATCTGACCAACATGTCCTTCAAGTCGCACATTGCTTTGTTATTGTTTTGCTTTATTTTATTTTTTCTTGCATCTTTTTATCAAAAATACAAAAAAAAATGTTCCTTTGATAGTTGGTATTCCGTTACTTTTACTTTTAGTTCATTATATTGTTCTCTAAGTATGCTCTGGAGGACCTTATAGTAGGTAGTGGTTCTATAATTGGGAAAGGTAACATCAAGGAGTTCTTTAATCATGTTAGTATGCATAAAGATGTTGAGGATAGATCTTTAGCCGAGCTTGCTCCTAGTTATGAAGTTGCTGCTGATTATTTAGTTCACATGTTGGAGGCTAGGTTTGTTAACCTTAATCCTTTTATGCAACAAATTTTTCTTAAGCTTCATGATATCGAAAACTCCGAAAAGAAAGATTTTATTTTGGAGACTTTGCGTAGAGAATTTAGAGATGTTGTTATAGAAGCTAGGAAAGTTTTTGAGCGTTTTAATATGCTTGGCTCACATGTGGAGGTTGTTGGTACAAACAAGGAAGAAATCAAAGTACCAACACCTTGCAAATTCATAGGATTGCATGAAGCTTTGGAAAAGAATTTTGATTGGATTGTTCCTGAAAACCTTTTTGATGAAAGGAATGAACCAAGAGTGTTCATAAGGGATCTTCAAAAACTCATTTGGATACAAATGCCTTGTTGAAAAGACTTCTGTAATTGATCTTAATGCCTCATTTGAAAATACTTGATTTCCACTTTTTGCGCCTAGCTCAAAGGCGTTAAAGAAAAGCACTCTTGGGAGATAACCCAATATTTTCTTTTTAGTAATTTTTCTTTTATTTGAGTCTTGAAAGTTATTACTACTATAATGACCTCTCCTTATCATTTTTATTTCGTTTTTGTGCCAAGAAGAACCTCTAATTTGAGGAAGGTAAGATTTGGGGAAGTTGCTGTCTTGAAACAAATTTCTATGCTTCACCGTAAAAATTTGTGAAAATTCTCAGGATATCTTTTTGATCTATGATTTCTTATGCGCATGCCCCAGGTTATTTCCAAACTTCTATAAGTTTTGCACTTTTCAATTTGAGCAACATAAGGTCCTCCGAAAAATTGATAGTTGTTAGCTGTTTTGTTTTAACAGATTTTTGCCACTATTTGTGTTTGCCGCTCGATCGTTTTCTTTTTGAGTTCTTTTGATCACAGAACTTTAGAGGAAGTTGCTACAGTAGCTTATTCTTTAATGGATGGTATATCTGAGTTTGAAACTGAACCAAAAGAGTAGATTTACTATCATGCTTATACTAATGTTGCTAATAGAATTGTGTGAAGTTTTGTATGAAGGAAGTTTTCAAGTGTAGGGAAAGGAGAGTGATGAGATGAGATGAAGTATGGACAAAAGCTCAAGCTTAGGGATGCCCATGTCACCCCAAGAAATATCCAAGAGGTACAAGCATCAAAGCTTGGGGATGCCCCGAGGCACCCCTTCTTCATCGGCAAAAATCAGGTCACCTTTCAAGACACTATATTTTTATTGCTTTATATTCTATGCATTTTTCTTGGAGCGTCTTTACTTTCGCTTTCAGTTTTCTTTTATTCTGTTTGCTGCAATAAATTGTTGGACCCCAATAAATTTCTTTTGGAGAAGACACACTACGTTTTTCATTGCCAAGAACACTCTAGTTTTCACTCTTATCGTTCAACGAGTGTTCTCTTTTTCAAGTACTGCATTTAGCTTTCATTTTTCTCCTTGATTTATGTTCAGATCTTGTTATATCTTTGTATCAAGGTGCATTTAGACCACTGGTCTATGTTGGTTTTCATCTCAAAAGAGTTGTTTCAAAAAGGTTGAATGGTGTTGGAAAAGAGAAAAAAGTTTCATGACTATAGTGGTATAAATGGGAGCTTGTTTAGACTGCGGCTTAGACTTTTGCATGTCATGCTTGATGTCATTTTGATAGTATGCTTAGTAGTTTTTGTTGTAGCATGACTTGTCTCAAATGACTGAGATTGCTTAATGAGCCTTTGAAAAAATCACGCGTTGTTTTTATTATATGGGAGCATGTTATTGTGGTTTTCTCCTTTGATGTTTTATTTGGGTTGACTTGGCGCATGCTTACAACATGTTTGACTCTAACAAGTCGCCATATAGCCTCTATGATCATTTGGTTTTTGACTTGTGATACCACTTTATGCTTCGGTTAATGATGTTTTGTCGCTATGCATGATATGGCCGTTATTGCTCTCTTAGTTGGTCGCTCCCAGTCTTTTGCTAGCCTTCATTTTGTACTGAGAGGGAATGGTTCTCGTGCATCCAACTCCCAAAAACCAAGTTTTCCAATGAGTCCACTATAAATTCCTATTCATGGTATTTGCAAGCCATTCCAAGTAAATTTTTATGTGCTACCTTTCAAAAAACCTTCAAAATACTTCTCATTTTATGACACTGTTTTCAGCTCAAGGGGACGTAGTGGCTGGTTTTGCTATCTTCCATATTGTTTTATTCCAAAAAAGAAAAAAAGAAAAAAAGAAAAAAGAAAAAAGGCACTCCTCCTTGGTATGTGAAAGTTGGTGGGCACCCGATGGAATCGGTTAGCCATGGTTTATGAAAGAAAAAGTGGGGAGGAGTGCCAAGCTTTATAAAATAGCACCAAAGTGCCGTTCTCTCTCTCAAAAACTTTCTTAGTATGGAAGATAGTAAGAACCCCATTGCCAGTCGTTGACAAGAACAACCACCTCTCAAAACAAATTTTTATCTCTCTGTTTTACAAATGAAAAGCTCTAGCACATGTTTAATCACTGCTTCCCTCTGCGAAGGGCCTTTCTTTTACTTTTATGTTGAGTCTCCACCTTCTATCTTTATGCACCGTCTAAGAGAGCATAGTTGTCATTCTGAGTTTAATGTGCATAGTCCCAAAATTTATTATTGATTGATTCATGATTATGGTTTTTCTTGTTCTTAAATTATTTGTATCTAGTCGCCCTCTTAAACTTGAAGGTGTTCTATGCATTTATGTTTTGCTACTCCATGAAGGACAAGCTAAAAACCAGTTTGCTATGTTTTTCTATATGGTTGAAACACACACTTGACTCTCAATGCTTCATTACTCATGATCTTTTGTTTGTGTTACTTTTCATGTTATAACATGGTTGCTACGTTTTATTGTCAAGATTATGTCTTTTTTGCCCATGTTTTAAGTACTTAGATCTCAGCACTCAATGCTTTACATTGTTGATCAAGATTGTGTTCATGCATGTCACCTTAAAAATTATTGTTTTGTTATCACTTACCTACTCGAGGACGAGCAGGAGTTAAGCTTGGGGATGCTTGATACGTATCAAACGTATCTATAATTTTTTATGCTCCATGCTTGTTTATACACCATTTGCTTTGTGTTTTGTTACACTTTGTGACGTTTTTATGCATTTTCCAAAATTAACCTACTAACGAGATGCCATAGTGCCAGTTCCCTGTTTTCTGCTATTTTTGTGTTTCAGAAAAGCTACACAGGAAATATTCTCAGAATTGGACGAAACAAAAGCCAAAGTTCCTATTTTTCCCGAAGCGTGACGGAGTCCAAAGCTAAGACGGAGGGGAGCCAGGAGGCGGCCACGCCACCCCATGGCATGGGCCACCCCAAGCCGCTAGGGCCTGGTGTGGGCCCCTGGTCCACCTTCCGACGCTGCCCTTCCACCTATATATTCCCCTCGATGGGAAGACCTAAAACTCGATCAATTTTCCTCGAAACATACTACAAGCCGCCGCCGTCATCGACAAGAGATCGGGAGGGTCCAGAAGCTCTTCCTAGCACCCTGCCAGAGAGGGGAATCACCGCTGGAGGCCTTCTTCATCACCATGCCTACCTCCGGAGTGATGTGTGAGTAGTCTACCTTGGACTACGGGTCCATAGCAGTAGGAAGATGGTTGTCATCTCCTCCATGCGCTTCATGTTTAGATCTTGTGAGCTGCCTATCATGATCAAGATCATCGTTGTGTAATTCTACATGTTGTGTTTGTTGGGATCCGATGAATATTGATACTATGTCAAGTTGATTTGCTGAATTATTATCTTTATGTTATCTCTATGTTGTTTATGATCTTGCATGCTCTCCGTTGCTAGTAGATATCTTGGCCGAGTAGATGCTAGTGACTCCAAGAGGGAGTATTTATGCTCGATAGTGGGTTCATGCCTCTAGTAATCTGGGGGATTGACAGAAACCTCTAAGGTTGTAGATGTGCTGTTGATACTAGGGAAAAAACAACATTCTTGTATTCAAGGACATTTGTATTGTTTACATTACACACTTTGCTTAAGGCGATAATCTGTTGCTTGCAACTTAATACCCAACGGTTGCTCGGATGACATCCGGCGGGTGGGTTATTAGTCATAGATGCAGTTGGATTACGGTCTATGTATTATGTTGTAATGCTCAAGTGAATCTCATAGTGATCGTCATGACATTTGTATGCTTGCTTTATTCTATCAATTGCCCAACTGTAATTTGTTTTCCCAACATGTTATTTATCTTATGGAGAGACACCACTAGTGAACTGTGGACCCCAGTCCATTCTTTTACACTGTTATTACTGTTTACCATTTACTCGCTTTATTTACTGCTGTGCTCATCATACCTTCCTCTTGGAGTTCCCAACTGGGCGGACATTTACACGCCATCAAGCAATTTTTCTGGCGCCATTGCCGGGGATTGAAGAAGAAGCTCCCACGTCAACTACGCACCAATACCCTCTGACCTAAAAACATCGGGGATTCGACGTGTTTCCCAGATTGAGTTCCGCTGTGCCGCCACCACCAGAAACCGCAATTCGGAACCAGAAACTCCGTTCTGGTACCATGCCGGGACGGGGATTTGGAGGAGATCATCACCATCATCATCACCGACGTCTCTCCATCAACCATCCATGATTCCCCCATCCATGTGTGAGTAATTCCCGCTGTAGGCCGAAGGGGATGGTAGGGATTGGATGAGATCATTCATATAATTGTTATGAGATTGTTAGGGCATGGTGCCTAGTATCCATTGTTAGTGCTTTTGACATTGTTGCAACTTGTTGTGCTTAATGCTTGTCACTTTGGGCCCGAGTGCCATGATCTCAGATCTGAACATGTTATTGTTTCATGAAGATAATTGTTGTTTGTGATCTTACCTGCAAGTTGTATACACATATCATTGTCCAGAACCCGAGGCCCCAAAGTGACAATAATTGGGATAACCGTAGGGGATGGCTGTGATGTGAGGATCACATGTGTTCACGGAGTGTTAATACTTTGCTCCAGTCCTCTATTAAAAGGAGTACCTTAATTACCAGTAGATTCCCTTGAGGCCCCGCTGCAAACGGGCTGCTAGGACAAAAGATGTTGTACAAGTTTCTCATTGCGAGCACGTACGACTATTTACGGAACACATGCCTATGGTTACTTAGTACTAGGATGCTTTATCTTTATTTATCTGCAATTGCCCATGTCTTGATTATTACATGAATTATCTTATCCATGCAATGCCCGTTCATTCATCCCTATGCCTACAGTATTTAATCCTGCTGTTTATTATTGATACCGCTACTATCTTTATTTTGCTATTGCTGCTACTATATTACTACTACCACTACTATAAAACTGCTGCTACTGATAAACTATTGTGAGCAAGTCTGTTTCCAGGTGCAGCTGAATTGACAACTCAACTGTTAAGGCTTATAAATATTCTTTGGCTCCCCTTGTATCGAATCAATAAATCTAGGTTTTACTTCCCTTGAAGACTGTTGCGATCCCCTATACTTGTGGGTCATCAAGACTATTTTTTGGTGCCATTTCTGGGGAGTATAGCTTTATTTGTAAGTTCACTTGGAATTCATATTGTTCGCTGCAATCCATTCATCATGGGTAAACCTCATGATGGAAAAGTTCCTATATTGCCATCCACTACAAGAAGAGGTACAACTCTGAACACCTCTGTTGCTCTTGATTCACCATCTGCGATGAGTAAGTTGCTTACACCACCACATGCACATGCTACTACTTCTACTGATTTTGAAAATGCTTCTAATAATTTTGATGATGCTTCTAATGTGCTTGATGAGAGTGGTTTGTTAGGTTCCTTCCTAGATGCTACAATTGCTAGGACTAAACAAATGGGAAACACTGTTACACCTGCTAGTTCACCCGAGTCTAGAGAATGTCCTAGTGATGATCTTGAAGAAGCTTATATTGAACTCAATGATGAGTTTATTGATGAATTTCATGCTACTAGTGATGCTGGTGCTATTAGAGATCTTCTTGCAAGACGCGCTATTAGATATAAGTTGTCTCCTGATGCTAATTTTGCTACGTCTCCCATAGACATTAGAGATAAAGATTATGATTTCTCTTTAGATTTATCTTAGATATCTATTATTGAGAAGGAACCTTTTTGTGGTACTGCAAATGAAAGTGCTATGGGACATACGAATGAGCTCTGTGCTTTGAGTAACTTATTTTCCGATGATATTAAGTTGCGCACTTACTTTGTCGCTAAGATTTTCCCTTTCTCATTGAAAGGTGAAGCTAAAGCTTGGTTTAATAATCTGTCTCCTGGATCTATTGATAGTCCTATTGCTTTGGTTAATGCTTTCTTTCAGAAATATTTCCCTGCTTAGACTCAACATGCCGCTTTGCAGAAAATCTTTGACTTTGAGCAGGTAAAAGGAGAGAAACTGCCTGAATCATGGGCAAGGTTTTGTTCTTTAATTAGAGCACTGCCTGGACAACCATTACCTAAAAATGAACTCCTTGATATATTTTATAATGGACTAACTGTTGAATCTAGGACATACCTGGATAGTTGTGCTGGTTGTGTTTTCAGGAAAAGATTTTCTGCTGATACTAAAGAATTAATGGCTAAAATAAGCCGAAATTATGATGATTGGAATATGTCTGAGCCAAAAACAGTGCCAATGTCGTGGGGATGACTATCTGGGTAGGCCAAGGGCAGAGCCATCTGCCGGCTGACGTCCCAGGGATCACCGCGATGTTAGGCCAAAGAGGCCGACTTTGACCAAAGGGTCGGCTGCACCAGCAGCCAGCAAGCATCTTCATCATCAGAGGCCTGAGCCGGCGAAGACAATGAAACCCTCCAACAGACGCTTTACCAAAAGCGGCGTGGCCCCGACAAGATCGATAGAGTCAGGAGACCAGCGTGACGCTAGCCACGCTCGGCCTCCAACAACCAACGGGAAAGACCCTCCTCCACGAAAGGATCCGAGGCAGAGTGTAATATCCCAGCACGTAGGACAACTTCGGGGTAGAATAGAGGGTTTTTGTACATAGCATCTAAAATTACGGGATTTTTTCGCGCTTTTATCACTAAAACCTAAGAGTGATCGAATCTCTCTTCGAGAGGGGATGGTAAACTCTCGGAGTGCGAAAGAAATCAACATGACCTCTTTTGATCTATTTCTTGTGGGAAGCAATGAAGTTGAATGACTAAAACCTAAGAATAACATTTGAATTCAAAACTTGAATTTGAATTATGAACTTAAATTTGAATTCAAAAGACTCATTTGGAAAGGATAAACATTTAAACTAAGAAAAACCTTGGACTTTATTGATTAGCAACACAATATACATTGTCTTTACAAAGTTAGTGAATAAAAGAATATTACAAGTGTGAATCTAGATTAAATCCTAAACTACTTTGATCTTCAATCTTTCTTTCCTTTCTTCTCTATTCTTCTTGTGTGGTGACCCAGCATACCACTGCATGTTGTAGTATGCAAGTCGTTGACATAACACTCGTGAAGTACCATTTCACAAATATTACATCCCTCAGAGTGGTACAACAGAAACATAGCGGTCTTTATTCAAGCACTTAATATTACAAGCCATAATCTTACAAAGGATTCCAGTTCCTCATTGGTCCAAAGAGGAACACTAGTAGGTTCTATCTTGATGCTATAAACTTTAACTATGACTGATAGAAGTAGACTAAACATGATAACTTGCTTAAGTCACTTTATTTTATAAAGTTCCTATGACTTATATTACTACCCTATACTACTAGTTGTCGGCCTCCTCCTCGGCTCCTTCGTTGTTTCCATAGACGATCGTGTAATCCACGCCTTCTATTCCGCCGGAAAGGTCCGGTTCTTCATAGTAGATTTCCTCGTAGTCCTCCGATGCACCTTCAGTTTCCTCGTTCTGGCCCTCCAAGTCTAAGCAAGGGTTAAGAGGGAATGGGGTGAGTAACGAGCGTTACCCAACAAGTTCATTTAACAGGATAGAGGTGTATAATGCACTAGCTATGACCCCCGACTCGTAAGTCTTAGGTCAATGCAGTTTTATAATCATTTTTTCAAAGATTATTTAGAAGAACTATGTCCGTCAGCCTTCACAGGTTGATTAGAGCTTCGATGGGCTCCTTTCCTGCCGCGTTCGCAGCTCCTTCCCGGAACAGGGAGTATCTTGATACTTGTTGTACACTCTGCAGAGGTGGTCACTTGTACCCATGAGAGATCAACACTTTGCTGCACAACCGGGCGTACTTTCCTGTCCATACTTCTTTTTTGTATGGGGCCCAGTTGATGATCCAAGCCAATCACCGTTCTTCTCCGCGACCCCGTAGACCCACCCATTTGTAAGTCCATCCATTTCCTATACCGCATATGCAGACCGATTGGCGCACTGGTCCTTCCCCTTTACACTATGGACAACCCCATAGGTAGACCAGCCCGGACGCCGGTGCCCGCTCCTATGCAATATGGGTAGACCAACCTGGATGACTCTTACAATCCATCATAGATCAATTAGCCAGCTTGTCCCCCCTATACTATAGGCAGCCCGGCAGGAAACGCATTTCCCCCACTATGCACTATAGTAGCCCGCGTAAGACAACACTCGACTAGTGATCCATTGGCATGCGAGAGGGAAAAGATACAGCTGACTTCTCCGTCCCATTCCAGATCTCATGGTTGACCATAATTTACGGTGCTAGAATCACTGGCGACATTGGTTGTTAAGTCCTAGGGTTCACTTTCCCGAACAAATGGAACCTCCACCACAACAATCATACCATGGTTCTATTTGCCAGCCATCCTAGGTTACCACCACTCGGGTCGATAACTAGCTAATCATGTTAATTATGAAAAGAGAACCTTTTGTTTTCAATGCAGTAATAATCATACCACTGGTATATTTGCAAGTAATTTGCTAAAAGTAATCAAGAGATATGAGCAAGAGTGAACTTGCCTGCAAACTGCAAGGTAGTGCAGTTGGATTTGTTGAAGTGACCCGGGACCTCGGGTTCTAGAAAACAGCATCATTGTCCAATAAGGGCAATGTTTAAAGATTCAAAAATGCATGCTTTATGGTGTGTTGGAATTATTCACCCCAGAAATGGTTTATTTACTTATTAAACTTGATATATTCTTTTTATGATTTTAAAGAATATATATTAAGGGTAATTTCATTCAAGGATATTTGTCAAATATTCTTGAATGGAATTATATTTAAGAATTGCCAAATTTGCTTAATTGCATAATTTTTATTATTTTCAGGCCAAAAATAATTACTCCTTTTTCTTTTGTATAAATGACTCATGAGATTATTTTATTTACTTAATGGATTCAAACTCATAAAGAGGGCTAAAAATAATTGCTTATTATTTTTAGTTTATTTTTGGGATTTTTCTGGTTTATTTTTAAACAGATTAGGGTTTTTCTTAAAGGTTTTTGACTCAAAACAATTAAATCAAAAATAAAAAGATGGGCTGACAGCCCGAGCCCACCGGTCAGTCCACCTAGGTGGCTTGACCGAACCGGCTCGGCCCGGCTCAGCCGCCCCCCCTCACTCTCTCTCTCTCTCGGTCGAAACCCTAACCCTACCCTCTCTGGCAACTCGCGTCGCTGACGCGCCCCTCGCCCAGCTCTGGCGAGCTCCGGTGAGATCCGCCACCGCTCTCTGGCGCTCCCGCTTCGCCTTGTTGCGCTCTACCTTTTGACCACGGGGTTTCGTCGACATCGCCTCCCATCGCCGCCATCGCTGCCGAGCTCCGCCTCTGTGGATCTTGCCCTAGTAGCTCTATCTACTCCGGCGAGCTTGCTGGAGCTTCTCCCCGTGCTTGGCGGTGCTGGTGGTGATCTTCTCGGCTTCGCGTTGGTTGGACGGCCACCGCAACCCCGACGCCGCCACCGTGCTGTGCTCTACCATGAGCATGTCGCCGCCTCCTCGTCGGTGCAGCTACTGGAGGGTGGCCTTGTCGCCACAACCGTGGCTGCGCCGCCGTGTCGCCGCCATGGTCTTCCGCCGTGATCCTCTGTGAGCACTCCAGTGAGTTCTTCTCCTCCTCCTCCTAGCTTCTGTGCTTGCTCTTGGTGGCCTGGCCAGCGAGCCAGGCATGCTTGCCTATGCTGCGCTATGCTGTTGCTGCTCTGCTCACTCTTGTGCTGTGATTGCTGTTGCTACTCTGCTAGAGCTTGTGCTGTGATTGCTGTTGCTGCTCTGCTAGAGCTTGTGCTGTGATGCTCTGTATGCTATGCAATCGTTAGTGCAAGATTCAGTTAAGAATTTCTTAACTGAACTTGATATGTTTCACTGGGATTCTCCCCAGTGCTGTTAGCTTGTTCAGATATCTTTGATATGGTGACCACTGTTAGCATGATATTCAGTTAAGAGCTTCTTAACTAAATTCAGTGTTGCTTGCTGGAAATGCTTACTCTATGATTATCAATTGTCTAATTGGTGTTCTCTGGCTTGCAGTGCAAACTGCTGCCAGTTAATTTCATATGATTATCTTAATGATGATAATAACATGCTAAGCTTGAGCTTGTTATGCTCCTGTTGCCTTTTATGAACTGAAAACATTGTTTCAGTGATGATTGCCTTTATCAAGTAATTCATGCTTGATTTGTATGCTGCTGAAGGCTTTGTTGCTTTCTAAATCAAGTTATTCATTGACAGCATGCAACTGTTTATTATTAGGTGTTGATTGTGCTTCCTCCATGTGAGGTTCACAACCTTTGCTTGATAATTAAATTGGATGGCTGCTGTTAGTGATGTTAAACATGCTTGGTGATTTCTATCAGTGGCTAGATCATCATATTGTGCAATAACTTTGCTGATAAGAACAGATCTTCATGATGATCTTAGTCTTAGCCTAGGATGCATGGTCTGAGGCTTTTACTCTTGCTATTGCTTGTTGGTTTGCTTCCTATTGGCTAAATCTTCCTATGAAGATTTTACAGAGCACTTCTCTGTAAGTCTGAGGAGAAAAACCTCCCCAAAACCTCCCCAAAACCTCCTAAGTGTTCTGCTTAGCAGAAGGATTTGGTGCTGAGGGTTTCATTGCTGTTAATTGCTTGTGTATGCAAGAATTTGGATGCTGGCAAGGTTTTACTCATGCTATTCAAGTCCTAGTTATACCTTGGTCTTGTGCTGGCTTTGATGAGTAGCTGTGGTGATGTTGATGATGCCTTTTTGGTTAAGCTTGATCAATGGCTCTTATGCTTGTCCTGCTCCTCCCAGTGACTTGCCCTGCACCTCCTTGTGCTTGGCTTCCCACCTTGCCTGCCCTGCACCTCCCAGGTGCTTGGCTTGCTCCTTGCTGCTCCTGATCTTGTTTAAGTAACCATGTTGCTTTGGCTATTGGTTTGATTTGGTGAGGTGAATTCCCTCCTGATGCTCAACTCATGAGCAGAGAGAACTTGTGCTGGCTGTGGTGTGCTGGTGCTGGTGCTATGTGCTGGTGCTATGTGCTGGTGCTGGTGTGCTGGTCGGCTAGGGTTCTTAGTCGACCAGTTTCACACACAGTGCTCTCTTTTATACTTCTCCCTGTGTGCTGGTGTCTTGACACCTCCTAAACATGCTTCTGATGACCAGCTGCTTGCCTGCTTGGTGGCTTGGCCAGCCAGATTGGTTCAAGCAGATATTTTGGTGTGAGTCATGTTGATAAGATCATCCTCTTGATGATTATCAACAGTGCTTCATTTAAATTTGCTTGACACTTGTAATACCATGGTGGCCTTTCCTTTTGTATTCTCTTTTGTATGCAGGTAATAAGAAGAATGAAGAAGAAAAGAAGAATGACTTGATGATCAAGATAGATTAGGATTTAATCATAACTTGTATTTTCTTTTCTTCTTTATTTTCCTTTTAGCTTCAGATTGTAATATTCTATGAATGTCCCTTGTTGTAATATTCTTTTATTCATAAACATTGTAAAGACAATGTATAATGTGTTGGTAATTAATAAAGTCTAAAGTTTTTCTTATTTGAATCTTTTATCCTTTCTAAATGTGCTATTTGAATTTAAGTTAAGTTCAAATTCAAATTCAAGTTTTGAATTCAAATGTTTAATAGGCTTCAGGCATTTAACTGAATTGTTTCCCACAAACAATAGGTCATAAGAGATCATGTCCAAACCTTTAGCACTTCGAGAGTTCACCATTCCCCCTCGAAGAGAGATTCGATCACTCTTAGGTTTTAGTAACAAAAGCGCGAAAAAATCCCGTAATTTCAGATGAAATGCACAGAACCCCTCTATTCTACCCCGGAGTTGTCCTACGTGCTGGGACATTACATCTTGTCACCTGCAAACAAAGGAAATGCAAAGAGAAATGCCACCAACGGTAATACAAGTGGCAGTAACAAATTAAAGGGAAAACACTGTTGATAATCATCAAAGTGTTGATCTTATCAACATGACTCACTCTCAAAATATCAGCCAAGGACCAAGCTGGCCAGCCAAGCCAACCAGCTAGCAAGCAGCTCAGTTACCAAGTGCATGCAGGGAGGTGTCAAGGCACTGGAACTTGGGGGGGGGAAGTATAAAAAGGTCACTTTGTGTGAAACTGGTCGACCAAGAACCCCAGTTGACCAGCAGCATCACCAGCACAACATCACCAGCACAGCCACACCAGCACAGATCACTCACACACCACTGTGAGCAATCACAGCCAACACTCACATAGTTCTCCCTGCTCACGAGCTGAGCATCAAGGGTGAATTCACATCACCAAACCAAAACCAATAGCCAAAGCCAGTAAACATGGTTACTTAAGCAAGATCAGAAGCAGCAAGGAGCAGGCCAAGCACCAAGGAGGTGCAGGGCAGGCAAGGAGGGGAGCCAAGCACAAGGAGGTGCAGGGCAAGCCACCTGGGAGGAGCAGGGCAAGTACCAGGGGCAACTGATCAAGCTCAAGCAAGAGCATCACCAACATCACCACCAGCCACTCTTAAAAGCCAGCATAGGACCAAGGTACACTAGAACTTGCTTACCAATGATCAAATCATTGCAAGCATCAAGATTCTTGCATAAACAAGATCAACAGCAATAAAGAATCACACACCACCAAACCCTTCTACCAAGTACAACGCTTAGGAGGTTTTGGGGAGGTTTCTCTCCTCAGACCTACAGAGAGATGCGCTGTATAATCTTCATTGGAAGATTTAATTAACTAGAAAGAAAATCAACATGCACCATCAAGATTAAAGCCTCAGACCATGCATCATTGGCTAGAGCTAAGATCATCATGTAGATCTGTTCTTATCAGAATCATAGTTTACCCAAAATGATGATTTAGCCACTGATGAGAAGCCACCAAAGCATGCATTAGCATCACAGCAACAACAGTTAATTATCAAGAAACAATTGTGCACCTCACATGGAGGAAGCACAACTAAACTTAATAAGTAATAGTTACTTGCTGTTATTTAGATAACATGCTATAGGAAGCAAACAAAGCCACTAGCAGAATTGTATTCAAGCATGAATTGCTTGATGAAAACAAATCATCACTGAAACCTATTTCAGTTCATATAAATCAATAGAAGGATATCTCTGGACAAGTTTTAGCAAGCTTAAGCTTAGCATGCTTATGCCATCATGAAATCAATCATCAGCATAAATATGAACTGGCAGCAGTGAGCAAGCACTGGCTACACACCATCACAAGTAATCTAGCCAATACAACCATA
Organism: Dactylis glomerata; assembly: GCA_007115705.1. Taxonomy (NCBI): domain Eukaryota; kingdom Viridiplantae; phylum Streptophyta; class Magnoliopsida; order Poales; family Poaceae; genus Dactylis; species Dactylis glomerata. The sequence continues at coordinate 218,975 of QXEO01001857.1, forward strand.
GCATGACTTAACTGACAGCAGTTCACACTGCAAATCAGAAAGCATCACATAAACACTGGATAGTAAGCACATCACCAGAGTATCAAGCTGACATCATAAGTAGGGTGGATAGCAAGCTAACTGAATTCTAGAGATTCAGTTAAGAAACTCTTAACTGAATCTTACACTGAAACTGACAGCAGCAGCAGATGTGCAGCACATGATCAAGCTAGCCATCATAGGGGAAGCACACTAAGTAAATCATACAAATTCAGCTAAGCAAGTCTTAACTGAATCTTGCACTGAAGCTAACAGCAGCAGTAGATAGTGGCCAGCGTAGAAGCTCTAGGACAGCATCACAAGCTCAAGCATGGCGCAGCAGCAGTAGGCAAGCATGCCTGGCTTACTGGCCAGGCCACCAAGACAAGAGCACAGAGACAAGGGAGAAGGAATAGAACTCACAGGTGAGCTCGCAGAGAAGCGAGGAAGAAGACCATGGCGGCGACACCGTCGGCGCACGGTTGTGGCAGTGAAGCCACCGTCTAGTGGCTGCAACAGCAAGGAGCGGCACCATGCTCACGGCCGAACGGCCAAGCACAACACCTGGGACGATGTCGGGGTTGCAGGCCCCGTCTGATGACCCACAAGTATAGGGGGTGTATTGTAGTACTTTCGATAAATAAGAGTGTCGAACCCAACGAGGAGCAGAAGGTGTTGATAAGTGGTTTTGATCAAGGATTCACTGTAAATACTAGCAAACAGGTTTTCAGGGGTATTTGGTAATACAAGTAAATAAAGTGCGAGTAAATAAAAGATAGTAGTAATAATTGCAGCAAGTGGCCCAATCCTTTCTTCAGCAAAGGACAAGCCAGTTGTGTAACTTATAATAACCAAACGTTCTCGAGGACACACGGGAGTTTCTGTCAAGAGCTTTCGCTTCATACTGCTAAATAGTCTTTATTGGTTTGATAGGTGTTATGGGGGTGAACCTGTGCTAGCGCACTACCCTTACTAGGATAAATACACACTTGTGATTATACCCCTTGCAAGCATCCGCAAATACAAGAAAGTAATTAAGATAAATCTAACCACAGCCTTAAACTCTAAGATCCTACGCTCCCTGGTGCAATGGTTTCCCAACGGAGGTTTAGGTTTCTGTCACTCCAGCAACCCCACAATTGGTAGCCAAATACACAATGCATCTCACTAGGCCCATAAATGGTGAAGTATCATGTAGTCGACGTTCACATGACACCACTAGTGAAATAGCACCACAACAATATCAAACCATTAAATATTTCTCAACAATAATTCACTACTAACATCTTGACTTCTCCCATGTCCTCAAGAACTAAACGAACTACTCACAAGACATCATATGGATCATGATCAGAGGTGAAATAATGGTAAATAACAATCTGAACATAAACCTTAATTCAACGGTTCCACTCAATAGCATCAACTACAAGAGTAATCAACACCGGGAAAGTTTCCCCTATGAATATAACAAGATCCAACTCAAGATGTTACAGCGGGATGGCGTGGTGATGGTGGAGATGAAGGTGCTGGTGATGGAGATGATGATGGTGATGATCCCGATGAAGTCCAGTGCGATGATGATGACAAGGGCGATGATCTCCCCTCTCCGGGAAGGAATTTCCTCGGCAGATTTCTTCCTGCCAGAGAGATTTTCTCTCTCTGGTGTTTTCTGCCCCGTAGAGGCGGCTGTGTCTAACTCTGAGCCCCCCTTGACTTAGGTTTCTGGGGACGATGAAGTACGCAAAGGGGCGAGACCAGAAGTGAGCCAGGGTGGCCTCACACAGGGCCGGCGCGGCCAGGGGTCAGGCCGCGCCCCCTGTGCGTGAGGCCGCCCCCTGGCTCCTCTCTCCTTCTCCTTCTGGCTTCTGGAGTCTTTTGGTAAAATAGAATTTTCTGGTATTTTTCTGGAATTTTCCTGATCTTCCAAAATATGGTGTCTTGACGGTCCTTTTCCAGCAGAATCCAGACCCGGCAGCAAATCCTCCAATGATCATCAAACATGTAAAAACAGAGGAAATAACATAAGTACCATATGTCGGGGGGATGACCCCCGGTAGGGTCAAGAGGCTAGAAAGTTACAAAGAGTAAGGTTGACTTTATGTCGGTTGACCTAGATGGGGTCTGGCTGGAATAAAGGAGCATCGGCCAGACCGGCATATAAGTGTATCCCGGTGGCAGTATAGATATGCCGGATTAACCGGGATACTTATTGAGGAGTGCCGGCATATGCATAGATATGCCGGCCTACTTATTTGATGTGTTGTGCAGGAGCAGGGGAGGCCGGATTACCCGACCTTCATAGGTCGTTGGTCCGGCATATAGGTCCAGGGTATGGCCAACGGTCATGCCCGGGATATATAAGTCAACTAAGGTGTCATGTCCCTACAATCAAGGAGCGGTTCAGTTCAGCATGGAGGAAGATCGTGTTGGCAGGGTGCACAGTGGAGACCTACCTACCCTCACTGTGCACAAGTACAGAGCTTACCTCACTGCGGTAAGGTCACAGTCCAGAAGTACAAGGTACAGGGATATGGAGTCCCATCGAGAGCAATCAGGGACAAAGTCAAGGGATTCTGCCCTCGTCAGCCTACCCTGTTTGGAGTGTAGTTGCTGTCTCTGGTCTCAGGTGACCGTTGTAACCCTGGCCACCACTATATAAGGTGGCACAGGGAGCCCTAGTGAGGGGTTGGTCACTGAGTGTTCCTACACTTCCTCTAGCAGAAAGCTTGGAAGCACCATTGTTGTATACTCCATCGATCCAAATATACATCCAGTAGAGCAGGAGTAGGGGTGTTATCTCCTTAGGAGAGCCCCGAACCTGGGTAGATCTGTGTTCCTTTCTGTCGTGCTTTTTAGCTCGTTCCCCTCTCCGGAATCCTCCAGCATCTAGTTCGGCCCCATTTAAGCCATCCCATGGCATATGTTGTTTCACCACGACGACATTTGGCGCCCACCGTGGGGCAGATCGATATGCTGGGCGGAGTGTTTATTCGGACGGGGTCCGTGATAGCAGCTTCAGGAGTGCGCGCGGTCTCTGGCCTCGTCCAGAGGCTAGGCTCGCTCAGCTTCGTCAGCGACAACGCCAGGTGCCTCGGCGGCCGGCCGTTCCCCAGGGATGGCCGGATCATGTCTTTCGGTTCCCATGAGGTGTACGTGGGGACTGAGAGAGTTTGCAGGGAAGAGGTCATGGTGGCGGCGGATCCTCCATCACATCGGCTGGCTCACGCTGGGCGTAGCGCTCGCTCAGTAGAGTCGGCTGAGGTGATGATGGCCGGCACATCTGTGCCGCCGGCGGAGGGTGCCGGCAAAGCAGCAGCAGCAGCCACAGGAGATACTCCCCCGGAGCCGCCGAAGACCAAGAGGTCGGCGCGTCCTCCGTTGGAGCGCGTGGAGAACCTAGCCGGCACTTCCGGCGTGCCGGCTAGGGGCCAGGTGCTTCTCCCCATCATCGATCGGCTTCTCGAGCCGGTGCGATCCGGCGATGATCCGGAGCAAACAAGGGAGGTCCTGGAAGGATCTCGTCAAGCCCTCGTCGACGAGGCCCTAGCCATGCATCAGGAGCGCGAACGGTTTAACCGGCAACTCCGTGAGTATGAGGCAGCCCATGGTTTTACTCCTGTGGTAACCCGGCCTAGCCGGATAGATGAGGTTAGAACTAGAGGTAGAGATCTTAACACTGAGCTAGGTAAAGATGCTAGAGCTAAGAGTCATACTGCAACTAGCACTGTGCCTAAGGTAGTCTATAGCTCACCAGTGAAGAACCTTAGAGCAGCAGCGGAGGTAGCTAAGGACTTATCTAATTTGTCCGGCGAAGCACTGCATGAGCAGCAAGCCTGGCTTAACCATCTTTTGTCTGAAGCTACCAAGCAGCAGGAGGCCTTTAAGAAGGCAAACCCAGGTGCCGGGGCATCCCATTACGTTGCATTGGTAGGAGGTGCCGGCGCAAGGTCAAGGGGGGGGGGAAGCCTCGTCCCCGCATCCAAGCGCTCGGCGTGCCGGAAGTGTGACCTCCGGCCGCCGGGACAAGCAGATCCAGGTGTATGATTCGGCAATCGCCGGAAAGCAAGCAATAGTTCAAAAGAGTGCCGGCCAAGCTGACAAGTATGTCGGCAGCAAGAAGGCTGGCCAGAATATGCCGACCGGGCAAGGAGCAGTGTCGGCCGGTGGTGGCCGGAGTAATAGTGCTGCTCGGCGTCAGCAGCAAGGTGCCGGGGGTGCAGCACAGCAGCAAGGTGCAGGTCAGCCGAGACATCGGGAGGATGATGGGAACTCCGCGCTTGCCAGGGCGGGATATCAGCAGCAGCACCAGCAAGACCAGCAGTATTGGCAAGGCCAGCTAAATGAGCAGTGTCAGCCGGAGCAGCAGCAGCAAAATATGATCGCGGGCCCAATTGCATCCCGGCTAGGACCTCGGTCCTTGGTAGCAAGTGATGCGCGCTTCAAGCTGGATAGGATTCACCAATCAGAGTTGGTGGAGAGGCAAGGAGCTCCGGGTCCTATGTGCTTTGGACCCCGGATTATGGGTGAGCCAGTACCTTACTACTTCCAGCTCGCGCGTGGCGTGAGGACATACAACGGCAGTACAAAGCCGGAAGATTGGTTGGAGGATTACTCCACCGCAGTGAACATTGCCGGAGGAAACCTCAGATGGGCGGTATGATATGTACCGCAAATGCTAGAAGGACCAGCCAGGATATGGCTGAATAATCTGCCGGCCGGAAGTATCAACGGCTGGGTTGATTTCGAAGAGCAGTTCGTGTCAAACTTCACCAGTACATACAAGAGGCCTAACCGTCCGTAGCAGCTGGCCAACTGCCGGCAAGGAGTAAATGAGACCGACCGTGACTACCTGACCAGGTGGTGCACATTGCGCAATTCCTGCGAAGGAGTTGTGGAGCAGCAGGCCATCATGTGGTTCGCTCATGGGTGCCGGCATGGCACCATGTTGTGGCAAAAGCTTCAGAGGGAAATGCCGGCCACGTTGGCCGAGACAATCAAGATTGCCGATAGCTATGCTCTGGGAGATCCCATGCAGCCCACCCTTGATTCACAAGGACAGGGGCAGACCCAGGGGAACAACAACAGCACCGGGAGACCAGGGCAATACTATCGCTCTGATAACCGGAACAAGAGAAGAGATGAAAGGCCGGATTACCGGTATGGAACGGCACAAGTAGCAGCTGTGGAGGAAGAGCAAGGGGGCGCCGACAGTAGCCAGCGTCCGAGATATGAGGGCAATCAGCAGCCTCAGCAGCAACAGCAACAGCCACAGCAGCAAGCGCAGCCCTTCCAGAAGAAGAATGTCTGGATCAACAAGAATGCCGGCGGCGGCACCGGCCAGAAGAAGCAATGGCCGAAGTATACGGTGGGTCTGGCCATGGACAAGCCTTGTGTGTTTCACACGTTCCAGCCGGGTAAGCCGGCAAATCATTTGACGAGAAACTGTTCATGGCTAGACGACATATTAGCAGGTCGTGCAGGTCCCTGGGGACCGGCTAGACCATTTATCCCGGCAGCTCCATCGCCGTTAACAGGTGCAAATACTGTTGCAGTCCCGCCCAGGCCGGTTGATCCCGGGAATCAGAGCAATGCCGGAAATGTCGGCGTGAATCAAGTAGATCAGAACTATAACCCGGAGTACTATGCCGGAGGCCCAGCAGCGGGCCGGAATGAGTACAAGGAACATGATCAGAGCTACATGGTCTTTGAGACCGAAAGAACAGACAAGCAGAGCTTGTACCGGCGGTGTTTGGAGGTGAACGCCGTTATGTCGGCAGTTCCGAAGCTAATGTACTGGTCTGACCAGGCCATTGGCTGGGACAGGGCGGATCATCCCAGGATCATGCCAAATCCCGGCGGATATGCTCTGGTGATGGATCCGACATTCGTCGGGCCGGCTAATAACGTGAGATTCAGCAAGGTCCTCATTGACAATGGAAGCAGCATCAATATCATGTACCGGGATACGATGCAGAAGCTGGGTATCAAGGAAAATATGCTGGAGCCAAGCAAGACCACATTCCACGACATTGTGCCGGGACTTTCGTGTGCGCCGATGGGCAAGATCCGGATGGATGTCATGTTTGGTAACCGGCATAACTGCAGGGTGGAGAACCTCATGTTTGAGGTGGTGGATCTGGAAAGCCTCTACCATGCTTTGCTGGGTAGGCCGGCACTGGCAAAGTTCATGGCCTCTACGCATGTTGTGTATCTGAAGATGAAGATACCGGGGCCCAAGGGAGTGATCACCATCATTGGTGATTACAAGCGCTCAATGGCATGTGCAACAGCCGGATCTAACCTGGCCGAGACTCTGATCATTGTAGAGGAAAAGAAGAGGCTCAAGCGAGTAGTGGAAATTGCTGAAACAGTCGTGACCGGCACACCTTTGCCGGGCATGACAAACCCAAGTGGCGGCACTTCTTTTTAAGTGGCCAAGGAAGTCAAGAAGGTGCCTCTGGATGAGGCTTTCCCGGAGCGCTATGCCCTCATCGGGGCAGGTTTGGATCCCAAATAGGAAAGCGAGCTCATCAGCTTCCTCCGTGAGAATCGGGATATCTTTGCATGGTCTACTTCGGACCTGCAAGGTGTGCCGAGGGAGCTGGCTGAGCACGCATTGCATGTGAGACCAGAGGCTAAGCCGGTGAAGCAACCGCTCCGGCGGAATGCAGGCGATAGAAGGAAAGCCATTTGGGACGAAGTGGCCAGGCTCCTAGCCTCCGGCTTTATCAAAGAAGTGCTTCATCCGGATTGGGTGTCTAATCCAGTTTTGGTGGAAAAGAAGATGGATGAGCCCGCCATAGTGAAAGTATGGCGGATGTGTGTCGATTACACCAACTTGAACAAGGCATGTCCTAAGGATCCATTCCCGCTACCTCGGATCGATCAAGTGATTGATTCCACGGCCGGATGTGAACTGTTATCATTCGTAGATGCTTATTCTGGTTTCCACCAGATCCCCTTGTATTAGCCGGATCAAATAAAGACATCCTTTATTACCCCGTACGGGGCTTATTGCTATCTCACCATGCCGTTCGGTTTAAGAAATGCCGGCGCAACTTACCAGAGGTGCATGCAAAAGTGTTTGCATGACCAAATAGATAAAAATGTGCAGGTATATATCGACGATGTCGTCATAAAAACCAAGGAGAGCAAGACTCTCGTAGATGACCTCCGGGAAACCTTTGCAAACTTGAGGAGATTCCAGATGAAGTTGAATCCGGCTAAGTGTACCTTCGGTGTGCCGGCAGGCAAATTGCTCGGTTTCCTGGTTTCCAGCCGGGGAATCGAGGTGAATCCCGGCAAGATTCGTGCCATAGAGAGAATGAAGCCGCCGACAGATTTGAAGGAAGTACAAAAGTTCACTGGGTGCCTCGCATCCCTGAGCCGTTTCATAAGCCGGCTGGGAGAGAAAGCTTTGCTGTTATATCAATTGATGAAGAAGTCCGACACATTTGTCTGGACAACGCAAGCAGATGCAGCTTTCAAGGAATTGAAACAGATGTTGTCGAGAGCGCCGGTGTTGGCATCTCCGATGCCCAGGGAGCCAATGCTGCTCTATATAGCGGCGACCAACAGAGTTGTCAGTGCAGTAGTGGTAGTAGAGCGAGAGGAAGGAGGCAAAACCGTGCAGCGGCCGGTATATTATTTGAGTGAAGTCCTTTCTACCTCGAAGCAAAACTACCCCCACTATCAGAAAATGACATATGGCGTTTATATGGCGGCCAAAAAGCTCAAGCATTACTTCCAGGAGCACCCAATCCGGGTAGTGGCCGAGGCCCCTATCTCAGAAATCATAGGCAACAAAGATGCCAGTGGCAGGATAGCCAAATGGGCAATAGAGTTGTCACCATACACACCTCAGTATGATTAGAGGGATACAATCAAGTCCCAGGTGTTGGCTGATTTCTTCATTGACTGGGCAGAGATTCAATATGAGCCACCATTGCCGGACGCAAACTATTGGAGGATGCATTTTGATGGCTCCAAGACAATACATGGCCTGGGTGCCGGCATAGTGCTCAGTTCACCCAAGAATGACCAATTGAGATATGTCCTGCAGATTCATTTCGCAGCATCAAATAATGTGGCGGAGTATGAGGCACTTGTGCACGGCCTGAAGGTGTCTAAGGACATAGGAATTCGCCGGATTATGTGTTTCGGTGATTCTGACTTAGTGATTCAGCAGTGTTCCGGCATATGGGATGCACATGATGCAAACATGGGATCCTACCGTTTCCTGGTGCAGCAGTTGAGTGGTTACTTCGAAGGTTGTGAGTTCCGGCATGTTCCCCGGGCTCAGAATGAAGCAGCCGATACATTGTCCAAGCTGGGATCTTCCAGAGATTCAATCCCGCCCGGCATTTCATTGGAACATCTGAGGAAGCCATCAATCAAACCCTCGCCGGAATCATCGTCCATTTATGTCCCGCCAAGCCTGGAGGATGCGGTTCCGATGGAGATAGATGCCGAAGCCAGGTCAGAGAACCCGGGGACTGCTCTCTCAGTCCCGGGGACTGGGCCGACATATGCTGTAAGTACAGTATTCCAGAGCAGAAGTAAAGGCAAGGGAAAGATGTACCAAGAGGTTGTACCGGTATACCCCAGGACTGCTCCGGCATACCCAGGGACTGATCCCTCAGTCCCGGGGACTTCGCAGCCCATGGAGATCGATTATGTGTCGGTCGAAATGATGGAGATAGATTAGGCAGTGTTCACTGTCAGGGAAGTGCCCTCATGGGCACGTCCTATCATGGATTTCTTGGAAGATGGTCAAGTGCCGGCGGATGAAACCGAGGCGCGCCGGGTTGCAAGGAGATCCAAAGGATATACCATCGTAAACAAGGAAATATACAAAAGAAGTGCCACCGGAGTATTGCAGAGATGCGTTGAATCTGCGGAAGGCCTGGAGATGCTCCGGGAAATTCATCAAGGGGAGTGCGGTCATCACGCTTCCTCCAGAGCATTGGTGGAAAGGTATTCTGGCATGGGTTTTACTGGCCGACGGCATTGCAGGATGCAGAAGACTTGGTCCGGAAGTGCAATGGATGTCAGAGATATGCTCACCAGATTCATCAGCTGGCGTCAGCATTGAAGACTATCCCGATAACCTGGCCCTTTGCTGTTTGGGGCTTGGATATGGTCGGAGCCTTTAAGCCGGCGAGGGGAAAGATGACCCATATCCTGGTCATGGTGGACAAGTTCACCAAATGGATTGAAGTAAAGCCCATAAGCAAGTGTGATGGTCACACAGCAATGAAATTCTTAAAAGATATAATCTTGAGATATGGGGTTCCCCATGGTATCATCACTGACAATGGGTCGAACTTTGCCCAAGGGCCATTTGCTAGATTTTGTGAGGAGGTGGGAATCCGGCTGGACATTGCGTCGGTCGCTCACCCTTGTGCCAATGGCCAAGTAGAGAGGTCAAATGGACTAGTGTTATCCGGCATAAAACCCCGGCTGATAGAGCCACTGGAGAAAACTCCGGGATGCTGGCTAGATGAATTGCCAGCAGTGCTTTGGAGTTTGAGGACAACTCCGAATAGGTCAATAGGCTATACACCATTTTTCCTTGTGTATGGAGCAGAAGCTGTGCTTCCAACAGATGTAATACATGATGCACCAAGAGTGGTGCTATATACTGAGGAAGAGGCTAAAGAAGCCAGGGAAAATGATGTTGATCTGCTGGAAGAAGCAAGAGAAATAACACTGTCAAGAATAGCAGTATATCAGCAGAACCTCAGACGCTATCATGCGCAGAAGGTAAATCCAAGGAGATTCCAAGAGGGAGATCTAGTACTCCGGTTAAGGCAAGGCACTGAAGGCCGGCATAAGTTAACTCCTCCATGGGAGGGGCCATTCATTGTGAGCAGAGCTCTGCACAATGATGCCTATTATCTTATAGATGCGCAGGCCCCCAAGAAGGACAAGGCAGACAGGTCTGGAGAAGAAACCAAGCGACCATGGAACATAGCCCTACTCCGCCCCTTTTACTCCTGAGAAGCACAATGTATGTATTTCCATATTTTACTTTGTGTGCCGGCACTTTATGCCGGCACAAAGCTAATGAATAAAAAGTCGGCATCCCGGAGAGATCGGGCACTGCCTCCGAGATATATCGTTGTTTATTTTCAGTTTTTGTTTATGTGCCGGCTGGCTTGATTTGAGTGCTTCCTATGTTGGCCTAGTAGTGTGTCGGCACCAAAGGCCGCTCTTCGACTCAGCTGCTGTCCGAAACCCGGCTTCATGGCTAGCAAGAGTAGATGCCGGAGATTGTCTACACATGGAAAACGGCTAAGGAAGTATAGAGCAAGCGAACCGGCATTTGTGTAATTGCTAAAGTTAAAACCTGAAATGTCGGATGACTTGAGGTCTAAATTTCAAAGTTTAAGTACTGTATGTTTAATGAAGCAACCTTGAGACTCATATGTCGAAAGCCAAATAAGGTAGACAAGTAGCGAAGGTTGTGAAGTTGAGGAAACAGGAAAACAAACTCGGTGAATTAGCCAAAAGATGATCCGGCATTCATAAACAAGCAAACCAAGTTAAAACTTGTTCATGTAGCAAACTAAAGGGAAATAGAGTATATATTACATATGCACCCGGCATACCGGGGATCTGATAAAGCTTAAAGTTTTTTGGTGTGGCAAAGTTAAGAAGCAGGGGCAGAAGCAGAGCCACCGGCTGGTGGAGCTGTAGCAGTGGAGATGTCGGCTTCAGGAGTACCGGACCCAGCAGATGGAATGAGGCCATCACCTCCGGCCGGGACAGATCCCTGTTCCGGAACGTCGGTGTCGGCTTCTTCAGTTTCTTCTTCATCTTGGCTGGAGTCGGAGCCCTCAGCGTCAGCAGCGTCCTTGGCGACGTCCTCCTTCTCCGGCTCGTGGATGTCCCGGACAAAGGCTTCGGTGTCGGCATAATCCACATAACTGTGGGCTAATTCTTGCCGACGCCGGATATGTTCCGGATCCGTGGTCCAGATGGATCCCTCGCGCACAGTGCGCAAAGTCTCCAAGTCTGCTTTCTCGTACCAGGAGAGGAAGTAGCTGAGAGCTTCATCAGCTCCCACCTGGGCGCCGGAGTCCCGCCATTCCCTGAGATGAACCTTGGCAAGCTGCAGATCATTGCCGAGGTCGACAGGATCAGTGGGCGTCCTTTGTCCCGGCCAGAGGGCAGAGTATGGCTCCTGGGCGCCAAGAAAGAGTTCTTCCGTGTAGAAGGTCATGGCATTCTTCTGGGATTGTAGGGCCAACAGCTGTTCCGACATGTCCCAGTTGGCCGAGTCAACCGGAACACCCCGGTCCGCTCAATCCAACTGCAGAGCCCTCTCAACGTCTTCGACGGAAGCAGGAAACATGTCTGAAAAATAGAGAGTATGTTAGCAAAAGAAGAATGTGTCGGCGTAAAAGTTGTGCCGGGAAAGGACATGGTATGTCGGGCAGGATAAGGGAAAAGGATTTGAAGCTTACTGGCGAGGTCGGCATTGAGCTGGGCAACTGTAACTTCCCACTTGGTGGCCTGCTCCTTCAAGCCAGACAGTTCGGCGTGAGCATTGGAGGCATCAGTCTCGGAGGTGACAAGCAGTTCCTGGGCTTTCTTAAGCTGGCCCTCCCTCTGTTCCTTCTCCTCCAGAAGCTCGGCAATCCGGCCCTTCAATTGCTCAACCTCAGCTTTGTGGGCAGCATCCCGGTCATCCAACTGCTTGGCCACATCCACAGAGGGCGTACAGTCCTGGTGGCGGGACTCCAGTGCAGCCTTCTCATCTGCGAGGATTTGAAGTTCAGAGAATATGAAGATAAGAAGCAGTGACAAGAGGTAAAGGATTTGAAGTACAAGTTGAGTAGTAAAGAATCAGCAGAATCCGACATACCGGTCAACTCCTTCACCCTCTGGAGGAGCGCGGTGACTTGCTCTTCAGTGGAAGCTGAAAATATGTCGGTAAAAGGGTTATGTGTCGGCAAGAGAAATATTCCGGAGTAAAAGAAGGCAGACATCCGGCACATGTGGATGTGTCGGCTGAGTTTACCTTTCTGGCGCAGTTCCAGCCGGAGCTTGCTATGCGCATCTGACAACTTCCGGTGCTCGCACACCAAGTCGTGGTACATGTCGGCACGTGCATTGTTCATGCGCTGCAAAGGAGATAGGATTTGAAAGGTTATGAGAAAATTCTAGCATACCAGTACAATTGAAGATTATATGAAATATTCAGATTGGTGAAGACCCGGCACAGGTGCTGCGCACCTATCCCGGCTCTCGGTGACTAGGATTTGAAGCTCGGATCGAGCTCATATGTTGGACAGTTAATTTAAGAACAACTAACTAAGAAAGGTGTTGGAAAATCCCGGATGTCCGTATCCCGGACAGCCGACATTTTCGGGGACTGGGGATATATATGCAGAAAAGACTTACGTTGGTGGCATCGGCCAGGAGGTGAAGTCTTTGTTGGAGGCTGAGGAGCTCGCAGGCAATAGGAACGGGCTTCGCGGCCAGGATATCAGCTGGATCGCCTGTGGCCGAGGCTTCGGCCAACTTCTTGCTCCTGGACTCAGCAGTATCCATGGTGTCGGCGTCATTCCATCGGATGCAGTGCTCCTTGAGAGATCCAAGGCTCTTGTCGCTTTTCGACAGCAGGGAGACGCGGCCCTCAAGTTCCGGCGTATCAAAGAAGCTGGGCCGGTAGCCGGGCCGGGATGCTGCCTTACCAGAGTGAAGGGCCAGGGTAGAGCTGGGCCGAGGTGCCTTACCAGAGGCAGTGGCAGCGGACTGTGTGCCGGACTTGGTCGGCTGGATCTTGAGAGTGCCGGACTTGACTGGGGCAGCAGGCTTGGCCGGGGCAGGAGTCTTCCCCGTGGATGGAGCCTTGGGCGCTGGTTGTTCCGGCGCGGCAGGTGCAGCTTGCCCAGCAGAGGCAGGTTCCGGAGTAGTCCGGACTTCCGGCACTGCAGGGCCCTTTCCTTTGTTATCTATGCCGGCGCTCTTGTTGCTTGCGCCGACATCCTCAGTAGTCCCGGCACCACTGGTGGGCGCGCCGGAGTCTGGGGCATCTTCTTGGGCTCCTGTGTCCATATGGACATCAGAAGCCGAAGGTTCCTGTTGAGCCCCCGAGTCCATGTGGACGTCGGGGGCAGAGTTGTATTGCTTCGGCGGAGGATCGTCATTCGCCGGGGAGGTGGTTCTATCGGGTGCAGGCGAAGATGCCGGCGCCGGGGAGGTCGTGTGGCTTGCAGATGGTATGTCGGAGGTGGCAGTGGCCGCCGGCTTGGTAACCTTCGGGCCGCCACTCGAGCCGCAAGCTTGTTCCGGCGCAAGAGGAGCCCTGAAAAAGAGAAAACACCAAGTTAGTAATCAAAGCAAGAGGTAAGTCAGAGGCAATACAAAGAAAAGAAGCTTACCCCGGGGCAACAGGTCGAGGTTTCTTCGGGCGGGGCGGCGAAACCTTCTGCCTCTTCTGTGCCGGCTCAGCCTGGGGTTTGACCCCGCGCTTCTTGCCACTGCGTACGCTGGCAGGAGGAGGTCCCTGGCTTAATAGCGCAGCATCGATTACTTCGTCGTCCGGGATAGCTGAGGACGGCATAGGATAAGCAAAGGGTGTGGGAGGAAAGGCATATGCAAGTGGCATTGGGTCATAATACATCAGGATCTCCTCGTCAGAATCGCCCTCACTCCGGTCTTGAGTAGATTGCCGGGGTGAGGAGGCCTTACCCGTGGCAGCTGCAGCACGGGTGCTCCGGGGAAGTTTGTCCCAATGGTCCGGGTCTTCAGGATCTGCGGCAGTGCGGTCTGCAGCTATGACAATGCGGGAGTTCTCCATGGCCTGGAAGCTGAATTTCTGCATAAGAGCAAGGTCAATTGATCAGACAAAGGAATATGTCGGCAAATAACAATATCTCGGTACAAGCATGATATGTGTCGGTAAATAGATATGTGTCGGCTTAAGTATCTATATGCCAGACAAGAGATTATGTATCGGCCAGGAGGATTTACCGTCGGGGCGGGGCGATCCGGGCTGTACGGTTCAAGTCCCCAGGCAAAAGTGGCCTGGGAACACTTGCAGATGTCCTTGATCCGCCGCAGAATGTCGGCCGGAGTCAGCTCGTGTGTAGAATGCCGGGTGGGGTCCATAGGCCCACTCATATGGCAAATTTTATGTGACCGGCGCTGCAGAGGGGAGATGCGCCGGCTGATAAAGCATGCCACTAAGTCTTGTGGGGTAAGGACGGCATCCCGGAGCTCGCCCTTAACCCGGTGGAGGGCGTTCACCGGCATTACGGAGTTCTTCGGATTGTAGGACCAATTCTTCATCGCCAAGGGTGGCTCGTCCACAAAAGGCGGCAGGTTGAGCAGATCCACATCTGTGATATTCTTGACATAGAAGAAGCTCTTCTGCCACTTCTTGCAAGATTCGAGCAGTTCCACCTTGGGGAAGTCTGAGCCCTTCGGGACATGATGGTGGCCGCGCCACATAGGGTCATGGGGCGGTCCTTCTTCTCCTGAGCCGTCTCCGGCGGGTCATCCTTGCTCCGGGGTTCTTGGACGACATGCTTCCGCAGTTGGAAGTACTTCGCCCAAGCTTGGGTGAAGGGCTCTATGCCGGCGAAGCCTTCGCAAAAAGCAGCGAAGGCGGAGAGGATCATCACAGCATTGGCCAGGATATGGTGAGGTTGCAGGTCGTAGGTGTCGAGGAAGTCCCAGAAGAAGTCCGATGCCGGCAGACCAAAGCCCCGCTCGAAGTGGGCGATGAACACGACGCGTTCGCCGGGTTCAGGTGCCGGCACAATTTCTCCCGCTGGAAGCCGGCATGCCACACCCTCCGGGACTCTTCTCGTGGAGGTGATCCATGATATGTCGGCCGGAGTAACCTCCGACCCCTCCCAGCCGGAGCGTCCTTGAAGCTGGGCCGAGTTATCCTCCTCCGAGGCCGAGGTGGCCGTCATACTTGATGATGCCATCTTGGTGGCCAGGACAGGGCGTGAGAGCCGGAGTCCCGTGATGTTATTCCTATCAAAGCCAGAGAAAAGAGGGAGGTTAGTCTCTCCGGCATACCACTCACGCAGAAGTTAGCAGGAAAAGAGGATCTACCATCGCAGTTAAAATTGGAAACAAACGTGGGTAAAACTTCTACGGAAGAATGCCTGCGAACCGCTAAGGAACATTGCTAGCAATGCTAATCGAATCAAAGAGATGTCAAGCAGAGGAACTGCCGCAGATCTATGCGAGTAGGGTTACCAGTGTGAAGCTATAGAAAAGCATGAGAGAGGAAGAACAGAGAAGGAGGAACTCATCGAAGCTTGGCCGGCGGCGATGGAACGGCGGCGAGCGTGTAGAGGAGGGTCCAATCTCCCTGCAATGTTGCGAGGAGAAGAGGCGGCGGCGGCGTCGTCGACAGGAATGTCGGGCGTCGTCGAGCGTCGGCGCCGGCATGGAGCAGGACGGCGGCGGTGTTCCTTCGCTGTTCTTCGGTCCGGCGATGAAGCGCAAGAGGCAGAGGAGCGGAGGAAGAAGAAGGCACTGTGGGGGTAAAAAGAGCAAGTTTACCCCCACCCCCGTATTTATACCGAAGGACTAGGGTCGTGGGGATCGTGGCGAGTGTTCCACTACCCCGACCGTTTCAGCGGGAGATCGCCACGTGGCGGCACGGAGTGGGGCGGCGGTTACAGTAACCGAGCCACTAGGCAATGATGGCCTGCAGTAAAGGCGCTGTGAACCGTCACGTCGTATGACCGTTCATGATGGCAGGGCAGTTGCAAGTTTCGATGCAAACTGTCGGGCTTGGCTTCTCAGGGAAGTCTCATCATGCCGGAATAATTGCCCGGGGAATAGGTTCCGTCCGGAATACCCCGGGACCGGCCGGATTAACTTGTGAAAAGGAAAGAAGAGCCGGCATACAGTGTGATAGCCGGTGTAAAATCATACGCCGGGATATAGCAAAAGAGGTATCATGTTAAACCTGCCAAGGCCCCTCAGTCAAGACTGGGGGACCTCGACAGCTTCGGGGACTAATGTCGGGGGGATGACCCCCGGTAGGGTCAAGAGGCTAGAAAGTTACAAAGAGTAAGGTTGACTTTATGTCGATTGACCTAGATGGGGTCTGGCCGGAATAAAGGAGCATCGGCCAGACCGGCATATAAGTGTATCCCGGTGGCAGTATAGATATGCCGGATTAACCAGGATACTTATTGAAGAGTGCCGGCATATGCATAGATATGCCGGCCTACTTATTTGATGTGTTGTGCAGGAGCAGGGGAGGCCGGATTACCCGACCTTCATAGGTCGTTGGTCCGGCATATAGGTCCGGGGTATGGCCAACGGTCATGCCCGGGATATATAAGTCAACTAAGGTGTCATGTCCCTACAATCAAGGAGAGATTCAGTTCAGCATGGAGGAAGATCGTGTTGGCAGGGTGCATAGTGGAGACCTACCTACCCTCACTGTGCACAAGTACAGAGCTTACCTCACTGCGGTAAGGTCACAGTCCAGAAGTACAAGGTACAGGGATATGGAGTCCCATCGAGAGCAATCAGGGACAAAGTCAAGGGATTCTGCCCTCGTCAGCCTACCCTGTTTGGAGTGTAGTTGCTATCTCTGGTCTCAGGTGACCGTTGTAACCCTGGCCACCACTATATAAGGTGGCACAGGGAGCCCTAGTGAGGGGTTGGTCACTGAGTGTTCCTACACTTCCTCTAGCAGAAAGCTTGGAAGCACCATTGTTGTATACTCCATCGATCCAAATATACATCCAGTAGAGCAGGAGTAGGGGTGTTATCTCCTTAGGAGAGCCTCAAACCTGGGTAGATCTGTGTTCCTTTCTGTCGTGCTTTTTAGCTCGTTCCCCTCTCCCGAATCCTCCAGCATCTAGTTCGGCCCCATTTAAGCCATCCCATGGCATATGTTGTTTCACCACGACGACACCATATCCAAATATGAGATATATCAATGAATAACAGTAAATTATGATACAAAATAGTGATGCAATATGGACGTATCAACCCCCCCAAGCTTAGACCTCGCTTGTCCCCAAGCGAAAACTAAACTCGGTAAACATGACCACAGGTTTATAGAGTGAAGTGTCGATAATCAAAATACGGACAAGAAGCATCACATTTACCAAAGGCACAAGTTATAATAGATAGCAACTTCCCTTTATATAATATAGACTTGCAATAAGTAAAGAGAATCACATATAAAGATGCACAAAGTAAACTATAATTGATGATGGCAAACCTTAGTTCTTGGTCAGAGAACAATGAACAACTATACTAGCCTTTTGAATGGAGCCTTTTTAAAACAGAGCTAATATAGCAAAAACCATATGCTCAACGAAACAACATTTTTGCATCCATAGAAAGCTTTCAAAGATATATTCCTTCAGACAAAAGCATTGTACAAAACAAGGAAGATAGTAAACATGATTAAACGGATCAACATATGGATGAGTGAAACATAACAACTCAAATGCTTGCTTGAGATAGAGGGGAATAGGTTGACTCAACATAAAAGTAAAAGATAGGCCCTTCGCAGAGGGAAGCAGGGATTAAACATGTGCTAGAGCTTTTCATTTGTAAAACAGAGGTAAAAATTGTTTTGAGAGGTGGTTGCTTTTGTCAACGACTAGCAACGGAGTTCTTGATATCTTCCATACTAAACAAGTGAGAGCGGTTCCGAAATGTTTGATTAATTGGCACTTTGGTGCTCTTTTATAGCTTTGCACTCCTCCCCACCTTTTTCCTTTCTCAAACCATGGCTAACCGATTCCATCGAGTGCCGACCAACTTTCACATACCAAGGAGGAGTGCTTCTTTTTCTTTTCTTTTCTTTTTGATATTATAATGGTCTGACCAGCTCCCTTGCAAAATTAGTGACGAGCAGATGAAGCTGCCTAGTCGAGGGGTACTTAATTTAGTATGGAAGATAACAAACCCATCCACTACGTCCTTATGACCTAAAAACTGTGGCACAAAATGAGAAGTATTTGAAGGTTTTTGAAAGGTAGCACATGAAAAATTTACTTGGAATGGCTTAAAATACCATGCATAGGAATTTATAGTGGACTCTTTGGAAATGACTTGGCTTTTGGAATTTGGATGCACGAGAAGTATTTCCTCTCAGTACAGGTCTTTGGCTAGCAAGGCTGGGTAGCAAGCATAAGAGTTGCATGAAACAAACAATCATACATATAATAAGAACAACCATGCAAACTCCCTTGAATGTACAATAATTTTAACTTTGAGAATAACAATGCTTATAAGCCAAACATAAAGAAAACTGAAGTGATGTAACCGCAAACACTTCTTTATTCTTTTCTACTCAAACCTCAAGGTAATGCTGCTACTGACCAAGCTAAATTTGCCAAAACCAACTAAATTTACTCATGCTCCCAAAGTGATACCAATACTAATCAACAACACTAATCATATAAGAGACTTTGCAAACTAAGATAAAGTGTGCGGAAAGTAAATGATAGAACTTCTCATTAATATTTCATTACCGCAACTCACACCAAGGGATACATAGATAACCAACTAAGGAGGATACTTCCACACTGCAAACTATTCTATAGGATAATTTCTCTATTCATGATATGACTCTACTTGAAAAGTAAATGAGTAAAAGGTAATGATGTGATACCGCGACACTCCCCCAAGCTTGGAACAAGCCAAGGGGATGCCTATACCGATGACGAATTATTCCTTTGGCAGTGGCGGTGGATAATCTTTAATAAGCTTCTCAATCAAATCTTTCAGATCATCAATCTTGTGACTGAGGTTACGAATCATCTCAGAATTGTGCTCAACACGGTTCATGAACCTGTCAGCAAGAGAATCCCAGCTCTTGGAATTATTTCCCCATCCTTCCTCATTCTTGGAACTCTCTTTTCCTGCACTGTTAGAACGATCTATATCCCAACCAGAGGGTAATCGCGACCTAGGCACCCTTTGAAACTGATGTTCATGTATTAGAGTATGGAAAGGATTGTTGCCTGACAGAGATGTCCATGGAGCTAAGGTGTGACGCGGCACACCCCCTCCGGTCCTTATGCGTGCACTCTTCTTGAACTTGTCATGATCTGTCACCACCCCTACGCTGGCAATCATGGTGTTTGGCCGTGAACTATGATCTTCCTCCTCGTCTTCACTTTCAACCTCTTCTTTTAGCCGAAAGTCTATGGTGTCATCTTCCGGAGGTGTCTTCTCCTTGTCATCGCTTGAAGAGGCCATGGCTCCCCCAAGCTTAAGATCAACTCCTGACAGAAACAGCTCGAAACAAAACACGACGAGAAAATGATATACAGACCTCGGGGACTCCGGGGGGTTAAATAGGCGAAAATTATACATCAAAACGAAATCACAGGAGGAAACCGGGACAGAAACGAGTTCTGGTGTGCTCTCACACTAGGGCGGCGCGGCCAGAGGTGGGCCCGCACCCCCTGTGTGTGAGGAGCACATGGACTCCTTTTCCTACCCGTTTTCGTCTCGTGATTTTTCATATTTAGTAAAAACAGCAAAAATAATAAAGGAAGAGTTATTCGCGAAACTTCTCTGACTAGAACTGTTACCTATTCAAAAACAAACTCTGCAGGTACCTGCAATTTGTCTTGGATGAATTCTTCTGGAGAAACTGTTTCAATTACATCAACATCTTCATTATAAGAATCTCCAGAAATATAATATTTGAGTCTTTGCCCATTCACCACTTGTGTAGAGTCATCTTTCAATGAAGCAATCTTAATGGCACCTGAGTGGTACACTTCCACAATAACATATGGTCCTTCCCATTTAGAGAGTAATTTCCCTGCAAAAAATCTGAGACGAGACCTATACAATAGAACTTTCTCACCAACATGAAACTGTCTTTTAAGAATTCTCTTATCATGCCATTGCTTGACTTTCTCTTTGAAAAGTCTGGCATTCTCATACGCTTCGTTTCTCCACTCGTCTAGAGAACTCAAATCTAACAACCTTTTCTTACCGGCTAGTTTAAAATCTCTATTAAGCTCTCTCACTGCCCAAAAAGCTTTGTGTTCTAATTCTAAGGGCAAGTGACACGCTTTTCCATAAACCATCTTATAAGGAGACATACCAATGGGGTTCTTATAAGCAGTTCTATAAGCCCATAAAGCATCATTTAACTTACTAGCCCAGTTTTTTCTAGATCTATTGACAGTCTTCTGCAAGATAGACTTGATCTCTCTATTTGAAAGCTCCACCTGCCCACTAGTTTGGGGATGATAAGCAGAAGCAATTCTATGATTAACATCATATTTAACAAGAGTTTTTCTAAAACCACCGTGAATAAAATGAGAACCTCCATCAGTCATAAGATATCTAGGCACACCAAACCTAGGAAAAATAACATCCTTAAGCATTTTTAACGAGGTCTCACCATTGGCACTCTTTGTAGGTATGGCTTCTACCCATTTAGTAACATAATCAACAGCAACAAGTATGTGGGTATAGCCTTTTGAAGGAGGAAAAGGACTCATAAAGTCAAATCCCCAACAATCAAATGGTTCAATAACAAGAGTGTAACTCATAGGCATTTCATTGTGTCTAGAAATATTACCAACTCTTTGACATTCATCACAAGATAAAACATACCTTCTGGCATCTTTAAAAAGGGTTGGCCAATAAAAACCTGATTGTAGAACCTTTTGTGTGGTTCTATCTCCAGCATGATGCCCTCCATAAGCACTACCATGGCATTTTCTTAATATCTCTCGTTGCTCATATTCCGGTACGCATCTTCGCATAATACCATCAACTCCTTCTTTATATAAGTGTGGGTCATCCCAAAAGTAATGCCTCAAATCATAGAAGAATTTTCTTCTTTGCTGAGCTGTAAAGGTTGGAGGCAAATACTTGGAAACAATAAAGTTAGCATAATCAGCATACCAAGGAAGGTCTCACAAAGTTACATTTATTGCAGCCAACTGTTCATTTGGAAAACTATCGTTAACAGGAATAGGATCAAAAGAAATGTTTTCCAATCTAGATAAGTTGTCAGCCACAGGATTTTCAGCACCTTTCCTATCTACGATATGCAAATCAAACTCTTGTAAAAGCAACACCCATCTAATAAGCCTAGGCTTAGCATCCTTCTTAGTCATAAGATATCTAATAGCAGCGTGATCAGTATGAATAGTAACTTTAGAATCAACAATGTAAGATCTAAACTTATCACATGCAAAAACAACAACAAGAAACTCTTTCTCAGTAGTAGCATAATTCTTCTAAGCAGCATCAAGAGTCTTACTAGCATAATGAATAACATTCAACTTATTATCTACGCGCTGTCCAAGAATAGCACCAATAGCAAAATCACTAGCATCACACATAATTTCAAAAGGTAAATTCCAATCAGGTGGTTGAACAATAGGAGCAGTAGTTAAAGCCTTCTTAAGAGTTTCAAAAGCTTCCTTACAATCATCATCAAAGACAAATGGTACATCTTTTTGAAGAAGATTAGTAACAGGCTTTGAAATCTTAGAGAAATTTTTAATAAACCTCCTATAGAAACTAGCATGACCAAGAATACTACGAATACCTTTAACATCTCTGGGATAGGGCATTTTCTCAATTGCCTCCACTTTTGCTCTGTCAACTTCAATACCTCTTTCAGAAATTTTATGTCCAAGGACAATTCCTTCATGTACCATAAAGTGGCATTTCTCCCAATTAAGAACAAGGTTAGTTTCTTCGCATCTCTGCAAAACTTTATCAAGGTTGTGCAAACAATTATCAAAAGAAGTTCCATAGATGGAGAAATCGTCCATGAAGACCTCCATAATCTCTTCACAAAAGCCATGAAAAATAGCAGACAAGCATCTTTGAAAAGTAGCAGGAGCATTGCATAAACCAAACGGCATATGTCTATAAGCATAAGTTCCATAAGGACAAGTAAAAGTGGTTTTCTCTTGATCTTCCTTTTTAACAGCAATTTGAGAAAAACCAGAATAACCATCAAGGAAACAAAAATGAGTTTTCTTAGATAACCTTTCTAGCATTTGATCTATAAACGGTAAAGGATAATGATCTTTCTTAATAACTTTGTTTACCTTCCTATAATCAGTGCACATCCTATAACCAACTACTACCCTTTGAGGAATAAGCTCTTTATTCTCATTAGGCACAACAGTCATACCTCCATTCTTAGGAACACAATGAACAGGACTAACCCATCTACTATCAGCAATAGGATAAATAATACCAGCATCAAGGAGTTTTAATACCTCATTTCTTACCACATCCTTCATCTTGGGAATTAGGCGGCGTTGATGCTCCACGACTGGCTTCGCGTCTTTCTCCATATTAATGGCATGCTGACATAAAGTGGGAGAAATCCCTTTTAAATCATCAAGAGTATATCCCATAGCTCCTCGGTGTTTCCTCAATATCTCCAATAATCTTTCTTCTTCCTTTCCTGAAAGTTTAGAGCTAATAATAACAGGATATATTTTCTTATCATCTATGTAAGCATATTTAAGATTATCAGGCAAAGGCTTTAATTCAAACACAGGATCTTCCTTAGGTGGCAAAGTGGTACCAAGATCCTCCATAGGTAGATTATGCTTGATTAATGGTGGTTGACAAAGAAGAATATCATCAATCTCTTCTCTTTCCTTACTGAAAACATCACTTTCGTGATCTTCCATGAATTGCTGTAAGGCATTATTAGGAGCAAGAGCAATAGAAGCAAGCTGTTCAACTCGAAAATTTTCATTAGGCGTGTCATTTTCATAAGAAGTCTTAGCAAACTTGGAAAAATTAAACTCATAAGACTCTCCATTAAACTTAGTAAAAAATTTCTCCTTCTTACAATCTATCACGGTGCCACAAGTGTTCAAAAATGGTCTACCAAAAATAATAGGACAAGTTTTACTAGCCTCCTTACCAAGTACTAGAAAATCAGTAGGGTATTTAGTCTTACCGCAAAGAACTTCCACATCTCGAACAATACCAAGAGGCCAAACAGTCTCTCTGTTAGCAAGCTGAACAACCACATCAATATCTTCAAGTTCACAAGCGCCAATCTCATGCATAATTTCTTTGTAGCGCTCTAAAGGAATAGCACTTGCACTAGCACCAATATCACATAAACCATAATAGCAATGATCTCCAATCCTGACAGAAATAACAGGAACACTTGTTTTCCTATGCTTTTTAGAATGTGAGAGAATGTTAGAAGCATCTTCACAAAAAAGAATATATTCATCCCCTACATCTTTAGTAACAAGATCCTTCAATATAGCTACACGAGACTTAATAGTAATTTGCTCATCAGGTTCTGCAGCTTTCTTAGTACTTTTATTAGACACACTTACCAAAGTAGAATACTTCTTTACCTTAGCAGGGAAAGGTGTCTTCTCAAAATAAGGTTCAGGCACAATGCTATCAACAGTACAAACTTCAGTAGCTGCAGCAGGTATATGACTAATAGAGTCTTTATAAGGCGCATGATATTTGTTCCAATCTTTCTTTGGAACATCAAGATAAGAGGCAAAGGCCTTAAGCCAATTAGCAAGTATTTGTGAATCAAGACCATAAGCAGTGCTAACACTATGAAGGTCATCGGTTCCGATAAAAGATTTAATGCATTCATAATCATAGTTTATACCTGACTTCCTATCTTTGTCGTTTTCCCATCCTTCAGCATTCTCTTGTATACGGTCAAGAAGTTTCCACTTAGCATCTTCTTTCATATGAGTAAATGATCCAAAGCAAGAAGCATCCAAGTAATCCTTATCAGGAAGAGTAAGCCGCGCATAAAAATTATCAATAACAATATTATTGGGGAGCTCATGAATGGGGCATTTGAGCATTAGTAACTTCAATCTCCCCCACGCTTGGGCAATACTCTCTCCATCATGAGGCCAAAAATTATATATCCGATTACGATCTTTATGGATTTCACTTGGAGGATAAAACTTGGAATAAAAGAGAGGTACCATGTCCTCCCATGCCATAGATGGACCATCTTGGAGTAGTCGATAACACTCCTCAGCTCTGCCTTTCAATGATAAAGAGAATAGCTTCTTCTTGACCTGGCTTGGTGAAATACCTGCACACCTGAACAACTCGCATAATTCATGTATAAATAATAAGTGATCACCCGGATGGACAGTTCCATCTCCTGAATAGCCGTTATCCATAATACGCACAACAATTTTCATAGGTATTTTAAAATGATCAATTTCAGCAGGTGGTGGCGGTGGTGGTTCATCCACATGTGTAGCAGTAGTAGATGTGTTTCCAAATAGGAAACCAAATGGAGAGTTCTCCATAGCAGAGTAAAATAAAAATAGAAGACAAAATAAAAACAATACTCATACCGACGGTTACCTTTACCAATTCCACTCTTCAATAGCGCTACACTCCCCGGCAATGGCGCCAGAAAATAGTCTTGATGACCCACAAGTATAGGGGGTGTATCGTAGTACTTTCGATAAATAAGAGTGTCGAACCCAACGAGGAGCAGAAGGTGTTGATAAGTGGTTTTGATCAAGGATTCACTGTAAATACTAGCAAACAGGTTTTCAGGCGTATTTGGTAATACAAGTAAATAAAGCGCGAGTAAATAAAAGACAGTAGTAATAATTGCAACAAGTGGCCCAATCCTTTCTTCAGCAAAGGACAAGCCGGTTGTGTAACTTATAATAACCAAACGTTCTCGAGGACACACGGGAGTT
The DNA here is from genome assembly GCA_007115705.1 of Dactylis glomerata. Classification (NCBI taxonomy): domain Eukaryota; kingdom Viridiplantae; phylum Streptophyta; class Magnoliopsida; order Poales; family Poaceae; genus Dactylis; species Dactylis glomerata. The sequence goes on from QXEO01001857.1 coordinate 243,679, forward strand.
TCTGTCAAGAGCTTTCGCTTCATACTGCTAAATAGTCTTTATTGGTTTGATAGGTGTTATGGGGGTGAACCTGTGCTAGCGCACTACCCTTACTAGGAGAAATACACACTTGTGATTATACCCCTTGCAATCATCCGCAAATACAAGAAAGTAATTAAGATAAATCTAACCACAGCCTTAAACTCTAAGATCCTACGCTCCCTGGTGCAATGGTTTCCCAATGGAGGTTTAGGTTTCTGTCACTCCAGCAACCCCACAATTGGTAGCCAAATACACAATGCATCTCACTAGGCCCATAAATGGTGAAGTATCATGTAGTCGACGTTCACATGACACCACTAGTGAAATAGCACCACAACAATATCAAACCATTAAATATTTCTCATAAATAATTCACTACTAACATCTTGACTTCTCCCATGTCCTCAAGAACTAAACGAACTACTCACAAGACATCATATGGATCATGATCAGAGGTGAAATAATGGTAAATAACAATCTGAATATAAACCTTAATTCAATGGTTCCACTCAATAGCATCAACTACAAGAGTAATCAACACCGGGAAAGTTTCCCCTATGAATATAACAAGATCCAACTCAAGATGTTACAGCAGGATGGCGTGGTGATGGTGGAGATGAAGGTGCTAGTGATGGAGATGATGATGGTGATGATCTCGATGAAGTCCGGTGCGATGATGATGACGATGGCGACGATCTCCCCTCTCCGGGAAGGAATTTCCCCGGTAGATTTCTCCCTGCCGGAGAGCTTTTCTCTCTCTGGTGTTTTCCGCCCCACAGAGGCGGCTGTGTCTAACTCTGAGTCCCCCTTGACTTAGGTTTCCGGCGACGATGAAGTACGCGAAGGAGCGAGACCAGAAGTGGGCCAGGGTGGCCTCACACAAGGCCGGCGCGGCAGGGGTCAGGCCGCGCCCCCCTGTGCGTGAGGCCGCCCCCTGGCTCCTCTCTCCTTCTCCTTCTGGCTTCCAGAGTCTTTTGGTAAAATAGAATTTTCTGGTATTTTTCTGGAATTTTCCTGATCTTCCAAAATATGGTGTCTTGACGGTCCTTTTCCAGCAGAATCCTGCCTCCGGCAGCAAATCCTCCAATGATCATCAAACATGTAAAAACAGAGGAAATAACATAAGTATCATATCCAAATATGAGATATATCAATGAATAACAGTAAATTATGATACAAAATAGTGATGCAATATGGACGTATCACTGTCCAACCGACAAGGCGGCGGAGGTACCACCGCAAGCACCGAGAGGCGGGGGCAGAAGCTCCAGCGAGGCCAGCCAGAGCAGATCGAGCCTCGAGAGCAAGATCAACTAGGCGAAGCTCGAAGGCGATGGCAATGAATGGCGGCGAAACCGAGGGATCCCCACGGTCAGATGGAAGCGCTCGAAGAGGCGGAGCGAATGCCCCACATGGTGGCAGCGGAGCTCGCCGGAGCTCGCCGGAATCGGGCGAGGAAGTCATCGGTGATTCGGAATCGCTAGAGGGGATTAGGGTTAGAGAGTGACCGAGTGAGGGGGAGAGTGAGGGGGCAGCCAGCTGGGCCGGGCTGGTCCGGTCAAGCCCACTCGGGTTGACCTGACCAGTGGGCCCAGGCTGTCAGCTGGCAGTTTTTTATTTTAAATGATTCTAAAAACATAGAAAAACCCTAATCTGTCTAGAATAAATCTAGAAAATTACCTAAAAATAATTAAAAATAGAAAATAGCTATTTTTCGCCCTTCTAGGGAATTGAAACTCATTTGAAAAATAAAATAATCACATGAGTCATTTGCACAAAAAGAAAAGGAGCTAAATGATTTTTCTGAAAATATTAAAAATGGTTAGTCATTTAAGAAGAATCTGGTAATTCTTAACTCTTTAAAAATAAATTCCATTCAAGGAAATTTGATGAATATCCTTGAATGAAATTACCATTAACATATATTCTTTAAAATCATAAAAAGAATATATAAAAGCTAGCAAATAAATAAATCACTTCAAGGGGGTATTAATTAAACACACCATAAAGCATGCATTTCTGAATCTTTAACCATTGCACTTACCGGACAATGATGTTGTTTTTCCAGAACCCGAGGTCCCGGGTCACTTCAACAAATCCAACTGCACTACCTTGCAGTTTGCAGGCAAGTTCACTCTTGCTCATATCTTTTGTTTACTTTTAGCAAATTACTTGCAAATATATACCGGTGGTATTATTATTACAGCATTCAAAGTAAAAGGTTTGGTTTTTACTAATGAATATACATAGTGGTTTCGACCGTAACGGTTGTTGCCCTAGGATGGTGGGCAGTGGGACCATGGCATGAGTATGGTGGACGTCCCACTGCAACTGGAAAGTTCACCTAGGACTAATAACAAATGTCGCCAGTGATTCTAGCGCCGTAAATAACGGTCAACAATGAGATCTAGAATGGGACGGAGAAGTCAGCTGTATATTTTCCCTCTCGCATGCCAACGGATCTGTAGCGAGGGTTGTCTTGCCTAGGCTACTATAGTGTAAAGGGGGGAAATGTGTTTCCTGCTAGTCTGCCTATAGTATAGGGGGGGGGGGACAAACTTGCTAATTGATCTATGATGGATTGTAAGGGTCATCCGAATCAGTCTACCCATATTGTATAGGAGCGGGCATCTGGGTCCAGAATAGTCTACCTATGGGAGCGCCATAGTGTAAAGGGGAGGACCAGTGCGCCAATCAGTCTACATATGTGGTATAGGGGAGGATGGACTTACAAATGGGTGGGTCTGCGGGGTCGCGGAGAAGAACGGTGATTGGCTTGGATCATCGACTGGGTCCCATCCAAAAGAAGTATGGACGAGAAAGTACGCCCGGTTGTGCAGCAAAGTGTTGATCTCTCATGGGTACAAGTGACCACCTCTGCAGAGTGTAAGAAAGTATCAAGATACACCCTGTTTCGGGAAGGATCTATGAACGCGGCACGAAAGGAGCCCATCGAAGCTCTAATCAACCTGTGAAGACTGACGGACATAGTTCTTTTAAATAAAATCAATCTTTGAAGAAATGATTATGAAAACTGCATTTGACCTAAGACTCTTGAGTCTATGGTCGTAGCTAGTGCATCAAACACCTCTATCCTGTTAAATGAACTTGTTGGGTAATGCTCGTTACTCACCCCATTCCCTCTTAACCCTTGCTTAGACTTGGAGGGCCAGAACAAGGAAACTGAAGGAGCATCGGAGGACCACGAGGAAGTCTACTATGAAGAGCCGGACCTTTACAGTGGAGTCAAAGGCGTGGATTACACCATAGCCTATGGAAACAACAAAGGAACCGAGGAGGAGACCGACAACTAGTAGTGTAGGGTAGTAGCTTGAGTCACATGAACCTTATAGAATAATGTGACTTAAGCCAGTTATCATGTTTAGCTTACTTCTATCAGTCCTAGTTAAGGTTTGTAGCAGCAAAGTAGAACCTACTAGTGTTCCTCTTTGGACCGAGGAGGAACTGGAGTCCTTTGTAAGTTTGTGGCTTGTAATATTAAGTACTTGAATAAAGACCGCTATGTTTCTGTTGTACCACTCTGAGGGATGTAATATTAGTGAAATGGTACTTCACGAGTGTTATGTCAATGACTTGCGTACTACAACATGCAGTGGTATGCTGGGTCACCACAGTTGGTATCAGAGCAAAAGCTTTGACCTTAGGTTGGACCCCTAGTTAATCGGAATGACCTGTAGGAGTCAAATAGGAATAGTAAAGAGTTCTCTAAAATGCTCACGACGTTATTCACCTGAGATTAACAAAGTCATACTTTTTAGTGTTACAATTCTTTATTGTTACTATTATGATGCATCATATACTAATTTTTTTATCTTTTATATATACTGCCAAGATGGCACACACCAATCCGTCAAGGACCGTGCAAGTTCGAGATGTGACGTTGGATGAGTACGATGGAAACCTATCCGATCTACTACGGGGCATCCTACAGGAGTGCGGGTATGAAACCCATATCCCTGTCAAGAAGTATGCTTATTATGAGGGTAGAGTCTTTCAGAAGTACAAGGTAGGAATCATGCTTCCTGCCAAATTGGGTATGAGCGTGGTCATGCCAGCTGGAGAAGCATGCACGGTTAGTACAGCATATAAGATAGCAGTCATGAAAGCCATCACTGATATCCGTGAACACAAAACGGAGAAGTTATTAGGTACTAAGTTCAAGCACATCCCACACGACGAGGAGGGAGAAGATCCTCTTCGGGATAGTTACAAGTTTGCGAAGAGACACCCACATGCCGCAGCAGAGCACATGGATAGGTGTAAGCATCTGCTTAGTGTGTTCTATCACGTCCACGGAGCTCTAGTTGGAGAGATACAGAGTCTAGTGGAGGAGATCACCGAGCCAACACCGACTCCATTGTGTATGGGGGAGACTTCTGGACCACCACGAGCACCTACTCCAGCTTTCTCCGCTGGAGACTTTATCACTTTAGATGAGGAGGTCGATCCCGAGGAGCAGGAGTTTGAGCCCGAGGCCGAACCGGAGATGCCACTAGCACATTTTGCATATGGCTCGACTGGAGCCGGATATGAGGTAGGTTTGGAGTCATGGGGAATGCCCCATAATGATAGTTTTGGGGGAAACTCCATGGGCTGGCATTTTGGTGAGTATATGGGGACGGCCGGAGATCAGATTCCGTGTGATTCGGAGCACGAGGTCACGAGTCAGTTTAGGGTTGTTCACCGCGCCGGAGATGTGGCGGGGAAGCCCATAGAGATAGAGTCGGATGTCGAGGGGGAGTTACCGAGCTATATGGAACGTGGAGAATGCTCGAGGCCCAAGATGGAGAGAGGTGCCACCGAGGTTGTATACCCATCGTTGAGCGGTTATCTGGGGATGACTGACTTCAACTTAGGCCCTACACCCAATCTCGACTATATGCCGACGGAGTCATCTTATACCCCTGCTTCAGTCAGGAGGACATCCCGAGCGACTGGATGGACACCGGGGATGTACCGGGAGTTCGACTACCCGCAAAAGACCACCATCGATAAGGAGGCGATATGTGTAACATATGTACCATATGTGTATTATGTAGTATTTGCTTTCGCAATGGGAATAAGTGGGTGTAGCTACTCACGGAGTAGTGTGTAACACTATGTTGCTTTTACCCATGTATATACATGGTATATGTTTGGTGTGACTTGGCTATGTTTTATTTGGATTTTATTGTGTGACTAACTCTATGCACGAAGTTGAGCTCAGAAAGCATGAGCATGGTGTAACTATGAGTTTCGCTTGATGTGATAGGGTTAGGGGGATAAAATGGCGACTATAGTTGATGAGGAATCCGAGAAATAGAGGATAGAGACTAAAGCCAAGGCTAAGGAGGCAGCCGATGTAGCGGCAAGGGAACCATTGCCACCACCACCACCATTTCTGACACAACAAAATTTTGCCCAATATATGAGGATGGCAGATGAAAGGCAACGGATGCTCATTGAGCGTCAGTCGAAGATGATGCAGGATGTGATGGATCGCAACCGTGAAGGTCAGAATGAAGGAGTGCATGGAGTCTCACTGGTAGACTTTCTGAATACAAGACCACTTCCATTTGCATCAGCACCGGAACCAATGGATGCCGAGGACTGGTTATTGGATACCAAGAGGAAGCTCAACACCGTGAATTGCAACGACAGCAAGAAGCTTAGGTATGCGACTCATCTGTTATGTGGACCCGCAGTAGCCTAGTGGGACAATGTTGTGGCAATACATCCCCCAGGAAGGGTATTCACCTGGGAGGAATTCAAGAGGAAGTTCAGAGAAGCGAATGTGCCAGAATGTATCATGGAATTGAAGAGGAGAGAGTTTGAAAACATAGAACAGAAAGACAAGACCATTATGAGGTATGTCAAGGAATTCACACTTCTATCACGTTACGCTACGGATGCAGTAAACACGGATGCGAAGAGGAAGAAATGGTTTATGAGAGGTTTGCACCCAATGGCCAAGATGCAACTTAGAATGTTGAAGGCAGCAGATTTCCAAGAACTTGTTGATGCAGCTATCACCATGGAAGATGATTTCAAGCAAGTTCAGGAGTAACGCCAGAAGAAAGCCAAGTTGGAACCCAGAAAATATCCGGTCAACAAACCAACTGCAGATCTTAGTTTCAAACCACGACCGCCAAGTCGGGGGATGTTACCCCGGGGAGGAGGAGGAAATCCTAGAGGCGGAATCACCTGTAATGCGTGCGGAGCCAGAGGACATCTGGTAAAGGATTGTCAAAGGCCCAAAATAATCTATTATGGTTGCAACCAAGAGGGACACATGAAGAATCAATGTCCTAATAGAGCTGCATGGGGAAAGAAGGCAACCGGAGGAGGATTTAACCGAGGTGGTAATTCAGGAGGAAATGGTGCTGGCAAGAGATCTCGACCCTATGGGAAATTAAATTGCACTAGCTTGGAGGAAGTAAATGATTTAGAGAAATGGTGTGTCCACGGACGCCCGACCCTCTTCTGAGCGCACTGGCGGCCAGCTCGGAATTGGACTCGGCGGCGTGGGGAGTGGGGTCCGAGGCCTCTAGAGATCTTGACAACGACGACGCCGAATCTGGCAAGCGTGTGGCCCGCCGGAGGCGTTCTGAGAGCACCGTGATACTCTCGGACTACTCCAACGATGAATGCACCTTGCCGGACCAGCCCACCGGGGGAGACGCTGATGCGTCTTCCTCGCGAGACCTGGAGGAGGAGGGGAGCCTTGCCCGCTTGGAGGCGGAGTGCCGCTCCAAGTTCAACGATGAACGCGCCAGTTGGTGACCCGAGGCGGGGGCTTCCCGCGGCAAGGGGCCGGCCGGTGAGTCCTCTACAACCCCACCACTGACCTCGGCCCTCCCGAGCAAGAGGGGGTGGGTTGAGTGCGACGCCTCGTGAGCATTCCTGCAACAATCTTAGTCTTTGACTTACCTTTTTCTTAATCTCTTTTTCCCTTCCCCCTTCGGCGATGCCGAGGAGAAGGAAGAGAAGAAGAAGAAGAAGAGGAGAAAAACCAGTCAAACCACGCTGGGCCCTGACCTGTCATTCACTTCCATACCGGTGACGCCGCCGCACGCCACCGGAGAAGAAGAGGACCGTGCGTCCGCGGACACACCGTCCACCGCGGGAGCTCCACCAGCTCCCGGCACGACCGAGCCCCCCAGGGCGGGGGGCACACCTGAGACCACAGGGGCAGCACCTGTTGTCCCCGCAACTGCAAGCACATCTGGCGACCCCGAGGCGCATCCTGCCATCCCTGGCGCTTGAGCCGGCGCAGGGGCGACCCGCTCGACGGAGGGGGCAGCCCCCGAGTCCCGCAACGAATGGGGGACGTCCTCCGCAGAGCCGGGCCCTTCCAGAGCCCCATCGCCTCCCATGCCGGAGATCTCGGGGAGGCCATTGAGGATCGCCACGGACCCCCACGCCAACACTGACGACGCGTGGGCGAGGGTGCTAGCGGCCATGACGGGCACCCTCCAGAGCGAGGTCGCCAAGGCGCGCGCCGCTGGTGAAGCGCGCCTCAACGAGGGTTGGGCCCTTCTCCACCAGGCCACGGAGAGGTGCCGCCTTCTGGACCAGCGCGCGGCTGAACGCCGTGAGCAGGCGAGGAAGAAGGCGGAGGAGATCCGCGCAAGCGCGGCTGACAAAGCCGAGGAGGTCTTGGCGAGGGCGAGGGCGTCGGCGAGGGACGTCCTGGCCAGGGCGCACAATGAGGCTGCGGAGATTGTCTCTGCAGCGCACCAGAGGATCCCCTCCACCATCGGACCTCCCAACCCGGCCCTGGCCGGGGAAGAGGCGAAGCGGGCGGTGCAGCACCTCCTGGACCAGGCCAGGACCAACGCCGACGGCCTCCTGGCCAATGCGAGGCAGAGGCTGGAGGAAGCCGAGGACTGCGAGGCCCTTCTCCACACTCGCGAGGAGAGCGCTGATTCCCGTGCGGTGAGCCTGAGCCTACAAGAGGCTGGGATCGCCGTGCAAGAGGCAGAAGTTCGCGACCGCGAACAGGAGCTGCGCCTCTGGGAGGAGCACCTCTCCGCCCTCGAGGACCGGCTCTCCAGGGAGCGGGAGGCCCTCAAGAGCAGGGAGGAAATGGTCAACCAGGCCGACACCGACCTGGCACAGCGCCGCGAAGCGCTGCAGCTGCGCGAGGATTCTCTCCAGGAGCGAATGGACCACATGCTGAACCAGCGGCGAATCAGCCTGGAGCAAGAGTTCGAGCGGAAGCGCGCCGAGAACCTCGAGGCATGCCGCGCGGACTTCCGTGCCAAGACCGATGCCGCCTTGGTGAGGTACAAGCAGGGGCACGAGACCCTAGAGCGTCAGGTTTGAGACCTGGAAGTCGAGCTGAAGGGGGCGCGCGAAGTGCGCTGAGGCACCGAGAGCGCCTTGGCAGAAGCCGACGCACAATCGACACGCTCCGGCGTGACGTGACGCGGCTGGAAGAGGAGAACTCAGCGATGGTCCACCAAATTGTTGAGCTCTCCCGGGAACTCTAGGAGGCTAGGGATTCCGAAGCAGAGGCACGCACGCTGCGCTGGCAGCGCGTGCAGATGTTCCGCGGATTCTCAGCCTGGCTGATGGAGGCGGCGCACCGACTGTGCATCGACGGGCTGACCCTGCCCACCATTCTAGAAGACGATGGGTTGATCATCCACTTCTTCAGCCAGCTAGCTGAAAAGCTAGCTGAAGCTTTGGCCAAAGCCTTGGAGCTCGTCGACGCCGAGTGCCGGGAGCTCCTGGGACTTGCAGGGATGCGGATCTTCTCCAACATCCAGCGCCTTCGCCCTGACCTTGACCTAGAGGAAGTCCTGCAGAGGAGAGCGCCACCACCGCCTGGCACTCCTGACCGCGAGGCGCAGGCCAGGGCAGCCCAGCTGGACATCGCCCTTCAGCGCCTGTAGTCCATCTATGCCCGCCTAGGAACGTCTGCAGCCGTGGGCCAGGAGAGCTCCTCCAACAACGACACCACGAGATCTGGAGAGTCTGGTGGTGAAGAAGCCGAGGAAGCTAGCGGCGACGGTGCGACGGAGTCTAGTGGAGAGGCCTCCTCGGAATCCAGCCAAGGCATCGACGACAGCGAGGGCTCCGAGGCAAATGCCCCATAAGCTCTGCCTGCAGGCCTCCCCCCCTTTTTATGTATCTGCTTTAGCTGCACACTTGGAGAACGTCAGACATTGCCTTGCTAGGCCTTTTTAAGTTGTAATCACACCTAAGGCGTTTGTTCACCAAATTATCCCTGTTCGCACCATTGTGAGTTTTTCCTCGATTTGCCTTTGCCTGAAAAGTGTTCTACACCGTTCGGGGGCCAGCCTCCGAGCGGGATAGCAGCCTAACACTTAGTATGCAGCTCGTGGAGCTTTGCAAGGCTAGCGGGCGCTGGCACTCTAGAGGTGACTGTGATGGCTTATAGGACTATCTCCCTGCAGCCCCCCTAGCGTCCAAACACAGCAAAGGCGATTCCTGGAGAGGAAATGCAAGGCTATTGACAGGGACAGCTAAAGATATGCAAACCCGCACGAATTGTGCGACCTTTGCGCGCTCACACGCCATCATTCGCGTGTTGCTCGAGAGGAGAGAGCACCATGGACCGTATGAGGTGACTGTAGCGGGTCGTTCCCTTAGTCAGAGCTCGATCCATTCTGGGTTTTGTGGGCCTGCTGTTTTCTGGGCGAAGGCCCCAGCATGGACACCATGCTTCAGATCCTTCTCGAAGGGCAGAGGAGTGAAAGCTCATGTTTGCGTTAGGCCGCGATCCATCCAAATCCGCTGATTAGCAGCAATGGTGGAAATACCAAGAATTCCAATAATTATGCAAACTGAAAAGGGTTGACAACGAGCAAAGTTTGCCGTTACACTTTTACCCCTTGCGAGGATGAAGGTCCCTTCTTCCCGGCCGAGGGTGAGGGAGCAGAGCCCCCTCCCCCCCCCCCGAGCCCCTAGCCCGGTCTTCATGCACCCGGAGACGAGGCCATCGAGGGGAGCGTACTACTATGCACCCTCTGGCTCAGGCCCCCAGGGGAGCGTACTTGTCGAGGAAGCGCTCGCAGAGATCCCTCCAGGATGAGACAGACCCCAGTGGCAAACCCAAGATCCACCGCCGATGCTCGTCCTTTATGGCTATCGGGAACCAGTTTGCCATGACTCGCCCATCACCTCCAGCTGCTCGAATGGCTACAGTATACTGCCACAGAATCTCGACGGGATCTGACAATCCATTGAAGCGGGCGGGCGTATCCGGCCTGAAGTGCCGTGGCCAGTCCACATGCCGAAGGGACGCAGAAAGCGCTTCGAAGCCCCCAAAGCAGTAGACACCGCCCGCCAGTGCTCTACCTTGGCCCATGACCTCCAAGGTCGCAAGGAACTGAAGACGACCTTGACGACGGGCCTCGAAGTCGGCGCGCAGGCAAAGATGCTCGGGACAATCATCACCCATGTCAAAACAGATCCAAGAAACACTCCAGAACCCCCTACCTGGCGCGCCAAATGTCGATGGATTTCGTGTTGCAAGAACACGGGGTACCACACGACGGACCCAAAGATTCAAACACAGGGGGCTGTACGCGTGGGATCTTGGATCGCGACGAAACACGGTGACGGAAGCCTCGAGACATCGGAACGTACAGCGCATGGCAGAGAGAGACACTGAGCCTTACCCAGGTTCAGGGCCCTCATGGTGAGGTAAAACCCCTACTTCCTGCCTTCTTGTATTACGACGTGATACCTCGCGAGGAGTACAAGGCCTCGATTACATAGCTCTAACTGGCCAGAGGTAGAAGAACCAACTTAGCCTAGCTAGGAGCCCGGAGCTGAAGATCTGATCCCCTCTAAAGGGTGGCCTCCCCTCCTTTTATAGCACCGAGGTCCTCCTTCCCCTTATCATCTTGGGGAAGGGGTTGCCACAAACGGCCAAGGAGAAGAGACAACTGTTGTCTTGGGTCTTCGGTAGACGTAGTCTTCGTAGAGCAGTGGCGCCGGTCCACGGGAGTGGGTGGAGGAGGCTGACGTCCTCCTCTGGTGCCCTGCACCGTCCACCCTATTTTTAGGGGGGTGGCCAACAACCACTGTGCCGCTTTATGCAGGCACGACGAAAGCTGGTCTCCTCCCTGTCAGGTTAGCGTGGACGGTACGCGGTCTTCTGTCCTTATCTTCTTGTGCAGCACGGAAATGTACTGCGCTGACATGGACGTGGTCCTTTCCCTCATGAGAAACAGCTCGTGAGAAGGTCTTCTAGTCCTTAGCAGTTTTAGCTATCGTTCTCCTCATGAGGCACCTCCTCATGAGGGTCTCCTCCGCTAGGCTTCGGTCGTCGGTTTACCCCTGGGTCAAAGTTGGGCCGTTGAAGGACCCTAGGAGCAGGTGGACCGGGATACCCCGGTATCCAGAACACCGACAATTGTGGTATAACTTTGATGCTTGTGTCTTTAATATTTGTACTTCTAGTCTTCTCTTGAACTTCAGAGGTGCCTTGGCATTTATATTTTGCTTCACAAATAAAGGCAAGCGAGATACCACTTTTTCATATCTTATTATGAGCATTACAATCCTATAACTTCTTATGTTTGATACTCCAAGTTGATGTGGAAGATCAGAGGTCCTTGTGCGTGGTGAATGACCAGCCCGTTGGGAACCCCAAGAGGAAGGTACGATGAGTATAGCAGCTTGTTTTCCCTCCGTTAAGAAACCAAGGTTTATCGTTCAGGAGAAAAGCAGACAATGACGACTGAAGGTGATGCTTGCTAGTTTGCGACAGCTTCGGACAATTTATATATGGCGCCTCGTCCAAGCTTTGCTTGCTAACTGCAACGCGGAACCTGCACACAACACAACCAAGTACTTCGTTCCCAACTTGCGATGAGGTTGTCAATCTCACCGGTTTGCTTGAAACAAAGGTTATGAGCGTATCGAGTGGAAAACAATATAGTATGCGAGTAAAGTAAATAGTGCGAGTAAAGTAAACAGGTAATAGCAATATGATGGAAATAGGACCGGGGTCCACAGTTCACTAGTGGTGTCTCTCCATAAGATAAATAACACATGCTGGGTAAACAAATTATAGTTGGGCGATTGATAGAACAGAGATAAACGTGATATGTCAAGAAGATCACTATGAGATTTACTCTGGGCATTACAACAAAATACATAGACCGCCATCCAACTTGTGGCGAATCAATCCGAGAACTCCACAAGTATTAAGTTGCGAACAACAGATAATTGCATTAAGCAAAGTGTGTAATGTAAACAAAGCATATGCCCTTGAGCATATGAATTTTGTTTTTTCCCAAGTAGCAACAGCACATCTACAACCTTAGAGGTTTCTGTCACTCCCCCAGGTTAAATAGAGGCATGAACCCACTATCGAGCATAAATACCCCCTCTTAGAGTCACTAGCAACTACTCAGCCAAGATAGCTACTAACAACGGAGAGCATGCAAGATCATAAACAACATAGAGATAACAAAAGATAATATTCAGTACAGCAACTTAATCATAAACACAAATATTCATTGGATCCCAACAAACCAAACATGTAGAATTACATAACGGTGATCTCAATCATGTAGGGCAGCTCATGAGATCTAAACATGAAGCACATAGTGGAGGAGACAACCATCTAGCTACTGCTATGGACCCATAGTCCAAGGTAGACTACTCACTCATCGCTCCGGAGGCAAGCATGGCGATGAAGAAGACCTCCGGTGGCGATTCCCCTCTCCGGCAGGGTGCCGGGAAGAGCTTCTGAACCCTCCCGATCTTCGGGTCGATGGCGGCGGCGGATCGCGATGTGTTCTGGAAAAGTGATCGGGTACTTAGGTTTTTTCCGTCGGGGGGTCTTTATAGGCGAAGGGGCGATGTCAGAGGAGGGCCCAGGTGGCCTCACACCATGGTGGCGCGGGCCAGGGGCTGGCCGTGCCACCTATGCGTGTGGGCCCCTGGTGGCCCCTCTCCTTCTCTTCTTCGGATCTATGGAAGCTTCCGGGTAAAATAAGACTCAGGAACTTGTTTCGTCCAATTCCGAGAATATTTTCTGTGTATCACTTCTGAAACACAAAAACAGCAAAAAACAGGGAACTGGCACTGTGGCGACTTGTTAGTAGGTTAGTTCCGGAAAATGCATAAAAGTGCCACGAAGTGTAACGAAACAATAGGCAAATGGTGTAAAAACAAGCATGGAGCATCAAAAATTATAGATACGTTGGAGACGTATCAAGCATCCCCAAGGTTAACTTCTGCTCGCCCTCGAGTAGGTAACTGATAACAAAAGAATAATTTTTGAGGTGACATGCACCTACACAATCTTGATCATATATGTAAGCATTTGTGAGCTGGGATCATAAGAACTTAAAACATGGGCATGAAGATATAATCTTGACAATAAGAACTTAGCAACCATGTTATAAACATGCAAATGAACACAAACAAAAGATCATGAAAATGAAACAATGAAAGTCAAACGTGTGTTCAAATCATAAGGAAAAACATACAAATGGTTTTCAGCTTGTCCTTCATGGAGAGCAAAACATATATGCATAGGACACCTTCAAGTTTAAGAGGGCGACTAGATACAAATAATTTGAGAACAAGTGAAACCAACAATATGAGTCAATCAATGAACTTTGGGACAATGCATATCACACTAAGAATGACAACTATGCTCTCTTAATGGTGCATAAAGAAAGAAGGTGGTGACTCAACATAAAAGTAGAAGAAAGGGCCTTCGCAGAGGGAAGCAGTGATTGCAAGTTTTATAACCTTCAAAAATTATGGTACTTACCGGCTTTGAGCTCTCATTGCCCCCATCATAAGCATCTTCAATGGTTAAAGTTAATGCGAGAACAATTATGAAGCATATGCTTGACAAATCATAAGTTGAAAACCTCGTGCCCCGTGAATACGAATACCCAAACCTCATGTTACTTTACTTAGAGTCCCAAGCAAGGCTCTTGTCATTGTAAGTATATGCATATCATTGAGAACCGCCAATGGGGTACCTCCGTGCCCGATGACATGGAACAAGCCCACACCAAAATGACAGGACAAGCAGACAATGAACACCTCGACATCTCTTTTATTTGCCTTTTGTTTAGCTTTTTATTGTGAGATGCGTCGTCGAATGTTCACCATGGGTATGCTGCAAATTTCCACCATGAATTATGCATGGCTTAGATTGGCGGCCCGGCGTTTCCCTAACACATATACAAACTCCATGATCCCCACAAGATTCCCAATTCATTTCACACCGTGGGCATCCATAAACAAAAGATCACGATATCAACTCAAATAAGAAGTGCAATGTTGAAAGCTTGCCCATGACAGCATGGCTGGGCTAGATTCCAACTTACAACTTGCAAGCATAACAACTCAACATAAGAGACCACAATGTCAAATTTTTAAGAACAGGAAAAAGTAAAGTGTGCCTTCCGGTTCGTGAGAGCTTTACTGACCGAATTTCGCATAACACTGGTAAGAGTTTAATTTGAAGAGAAAATAAAAGCAAGTCAAATTTACTTGGAATAGCAAATTGCTAGTAGGTATGTATGGTGGACACTTTGGAAAACTTTGGCTTTTAGGAGTTGGATGCACGAGTAGAGCTCATACTCAGTACAAGGCGAGGGCTAGCAAAAGACTGGGAGCGACCAACTAAGAGAGCAATAATGGCCATAATCATGCAAAGCGACATTAAAAGAAGCATAAGATGGCATCAAAAGTCAAAAACTAAATGATCATGAAGGCTATTGGCGACTTTGTAAGAGTCTAACATGTGTGAGCATGCGCCAAGTCAACCCAAATAAAGCATCAAGGAGAAGACCAAAATAATGCTTCAATACAATAAAAACAACGCATGATTTTTTCAAAGGCTCATTAAGCAATCTCAGTTATTTGAGACAAGTCATGCTACAGCAAAACCAGTAAGCATACTATCAAAAAGACATCAAGCATGGCATGAAAAAGCCTAAGCCACAGTCTACACAAGCTCCTTCTTGTACCACTTTTTTGCACAAAGCCTTTTCTCTTTTCCAACACCATTTGAAATTTTTAAAGACACCTCTTTTGATGAAAACCAATAAACATCAGAGGAAAAAATACACCTTGATTAAAAGATATGACAAGGTCTGAACGCAAATCAAGGCGAAAATGAAAACCAAAAGCAGTAGCAGAAAAAGAAGAACACCCGATTTTTAATAAGAGTGAAAACTAGAGTGTTCTTGGCAAATGAAAAGCAAGGCAACTTCTCCAAAGAAAATTTGTTGGGGTCCAACCATTTATTGCAGAAAACAAACAAACTAAACTAACTAAGAAAACTAAAACAACTGACGCTCCAAGAAAAACACATAGTGCATGAAGCAATAAAAATATAGTGTTTTGAAAGGTGACCTGATTTTTGCCGATGAAGAAGGGGTGCCTCGGGGGCATCCCCAAGCTTTGACGCTTGTACTTATTGGATATTTCTTGGGGTGATGCATGGGCATCCCCAAGATTGAGCTTTTGTCCATTCTTCAACTCATCTCATCATTCTCCAATCCCTACACTTGAAAACTTCCTTCATACAAAACTAAACACAATTCTATTAGCAACATTAGTGCAAGCATAACATATAATCAACCTCTTTTTGCTTCAGGTTTCAACTCAAAACCACCACATATATAGCAAATACTACTGTAGCAACCTCCCCAAAAGTTTCGTGATCAAAAGAACTCAAAAGAAAGCGATAAAGTGGCAAACCCAAATATTGGCAGAAATCTGTCAAAACTGAACAGCTGACAAAGGTCGAATTTTTGAGGGATTTTCTGTTGCTCAAATCAAATAGTGTTCAACTAAAAAAAGTTTTGATATAACCTGGGTCATATGCACAAGAAATAGCACGTCCAAAAGATATACAGAGAATTTATACGAATTTTTATGGTACAGCAACAAAAACAGTTTCAGGACAGCAACATCCCCAAATCTTTACCTCACTCGAATTAGAGGCTTCTCTTGGCACAAAAACGAAATAAACAAGATAAGGAGCGGTCATTACAGTAGTAATGACTTCCAAGACTCAAATAAAAGAAAAAGTACTGAAAATAAAACATTGGGTTATCTCCCAAGAGTGCTTTTCTTTAACGCCTTTGAGCTAGGCGCAGAAAATTATGAATCAAGTAATATCAAGTGATGAAGCATCAAGCTCATAATTTGCTCTAAGAATAGAGTCAAAAAGTAATTTCTTCCTCTTCCTAGGGAAGTGTTCCATACCTTTCTTTAGTGGGAATTGATATTTGATAGTGCCTTCTCTCATATCAATGATAGCACCTACAGTTCGAAGAAAGGGTCTTCCCAAAATAATAGGACATGAAGCATGGCATTCAACGTCCATAACAAGAAAATCAACGGGAACAAGGTTATTGTTAACCACAATAAGAACATCATTAATCCTTCCCAAAGGTTTCTTCTTAGCAACATCAGCAATAGGAACATCAAAATAACATTTTTCAAGCGGTGGTAAATCAAGCATGTCATAAATCTTTCTAGGCATGATAGAAATACTAGCACCTAGATCACATAAAGCATGGCAATCATAACCATTAACATGCATATCAATGATGGGTTCCCAACCATCTTCTAACTTCTTGGGAATGGAAGCTTTTTGCTTCAACTTTTCATCCCTAATTTTTATGAGAGCATTGGTAATATGCTTAGTAAAAGCAATATTTAGAGAACTAGCATTGGGAGTCAAAGCAAGCTTTTGCAAGAACAAAAATTACTTCAGATATATTGCAGCCATCAACATCAAAATCATTAAAAGAAGTAGAGCTATCATCTCCCACACTCCGAAAATTTTTAGCACTCTTTTGAGAAAAAGTTTTGACAGTTTTAGGCTTTTTAACACAAGGAGTGGGAGTTTTCTCTACACCAATCAAAGTAAGAGGATTGCTAGCATTAGGAGCAACATCATTAGAGGTAGTAATGGTACATACCTTCATCTGTCAAGCCATCTCATCTTCTCTTTCCCACCTGGCATGCAATTCCGCTAACAATCTAATATTTTCATCAATTCCAACTTGAATAGCATTAGCGGTAGCAAAAACATTGTTCTCTTTCACATCATTAGGCAACACTTTTAATTTCAGAAGTTCAACATCATAATCAAGGCTATCAACTTTAGAAGCAAGAATGTCAATTTTGCCTAACTTTTCCTCAACAGACTTGTTAAAAGCAGTTTGCTTACCGATGAAGTCCTTGAGCATTACCTCAAGCTCGGAGGGCGTGGCCCTAGTGTTGTTGCAGGAATTACCTTAAGAGTTACCATAACCATTACCATTGGTAGAAGGATACGGCCTATAATTTTTACTAGCAAAATTGTTCCTATAAGCATTGTTGTTAAAATTATTGTTTCTAATGAATTTCACATCAACATGCTCTTCTTGAGCAACCAGAGAGGCTAAAGGAACATTATTAGGATCAACATGAGTCCTATCATTAGCAAGCATAGCCATAATGGTATCAATCTTATCATTCAAGGAAGAGGTTTCCTCAACAGAATTTACCTTCTTACCTTGTGGAGCTCTCTCGGTGTGCCATTCAGAATAATTTACCATCATGTTGTCGAGTAGCTTTGTTGCGGCGCCCAAGGTAAGGGACATAAAAGTGCCTCCAGCAGCTGAATCAAGTAGGTTCCTTGAAGAAAAATTCAGTCCTGTATAAAAAGTTTGGATAATCATCCAAGTAGTCAGTCCATGAGTGGGGCAATTCTTTATCATAGATTTCATTCTTTCCCAAGCTTGAGCAACATGTTCATTATCAAACTGAGTAAATTTCATAATATTGCTACGCAGAGATATAATCTTAGCAGGAGGATAGTATCTACCAATAAAAGCATCCTTACACTTAACCCATGAATCAATACTATTCTTAGTCAAAGATAGCAACCAATCTTTAGCTTTTCCTCTCAAAGAAAAAGGAAACAACTTGAGCTTAATAATATCACTAGCAACATCCTTATATTTCTGCATCTCACATAGCTCAACAAAATTGTTGAGATGAGCTGCAGCATCTTCAGTACTAGCACCAGAAAATTGCTCTTTCATAACAAGGTTCAACAAAGCAGGCTTAATCTCATAAAAGTTTGCAGCAGGAGCAGGTGGTGCAATAGGAGTGCAGATAAAATCACTATTGTTTGTGCTAGTAATGTCACACAACTTGGTGTTTTCAGGATTGGCCATTTCAGCAAAACGAAAGTAAACAAGTAAAAACAACTACCAAGGATTCTAATTTTTTTGGGTTTTTGATATAAAGCAATGCAGGTAAAATAAATAAAGTAAAGCAAAACAATAAAACAAAGTAAAGGATGTGTGTGCGAAAACTCCCCTCGCAGAAGTCTTCCACTCTTCCCCGGCCACGGCGCCAGAAAAGAGGCTGATACTCCAAGTTGATGTGGAAGATCAGAGGTCCTTGTGCGTGGTGAATGACCAGCCCGTTGGGAACCCCAAGAGGAAGGTATGATGAGTATAGCAGCTTGTCTTCCCTCAGTTAAGAAACCAAGGTTTATCGTTCAGGAGAAAAGCAGACAATGACGACTGAAGGTGATGCTTGCTAGTTTGCGACAGCTTCGGACAATTTATATATGGCGCCTCGTCCAAGCTTTGCTTGCTAACTGCAATGCGGAACCTGCACACAACACAACCAAGTACTTTGTTCCCAACTTGCGATGAGGTTGTCAATCTCACCGGTTTGCTTGAAGCAAAGGTTATGAGCGTATCGAGTGGAAAACAATATAGTATGCGAGTAAAGTAAACAGTGCGAGTAAAGTAAACAGGTAATAGCAATATGATGGAAATAGGACCGGGGTCCACAGTTCACTAGTGGTGTCTCTCCATAAGATAAATAACACATGCTGGGTAAACAAATTACAGTTGGGCAATTGATAGAATAGAGATAAACGTGATATGTCAAGAAGATCACTATGAGATTTACTCTGGGCATTACAACAAAATACATAGACCGCCATCCAACTGCATCTATGACTAATAATCCACTTGTGGCGAATCAATCCGAGAACTCCACAAGTATTAAGTTGCGAACAACAGATAATTGCATTAAGCAAAGTGTGTAATGTAAACAAAGCATATGCCCTTGAGCATATGAATGTTGTTTTTTTCCCTAGTAGCAACAGCACATCTACAACCTTAGAGGTTTCTGTCACTCCCCCAGGTTAAATAGAGGCATGAACCCACTATCGAGCATAAATACCCCCTCTTGGAGTCACTAGCAACTACTCGGCCAAGATAGCTACTAACAACGGAGAGCATGCAAGATCATAAACAACATAGAGATAACAAAAGATAATATTCAGTACAGCAACTTAATCATAAACACCAATATTCATCGGATCCCAACAAACCAAACATGTAGAATTACATAATGGTGATCTCAATCATGTAGGGCAGCTCATGAGATCTAAACATGAAGCACATAGTGGAGGAGACAACCATCTAGCTACTGCTATGGACCCATAGTCCAAGGTAGACTACTCACTCATCGCTCCGGAGGCAAGCATGGCGATGAAGAAGACCTCCGGTGGCGATTCCCCTCTCCGGCAGGGTGCCGGGAAGAGCTTCTGGACCCTCCCGATCTTTGGGTCGATGGCGGCGGCGGATCGCGATGTGTTCTGGAAAAGTGATCGGGTACTTAGGTTTTTTCCATCGGGGGGTCTTTATAGGCGAAGGGGCGATGTCAGAGGAGGGCCCAGGTGGCCTCACACCATGGTGGCGCGGGCCAGGGGCTGGCCGCGCCACCTATGCGTGTGGGCCCCTGGTGGCCCCTCTCCTTCTCTTCTTCGGATCTCTGGAAGCTTCCAGGTAAAATAAGACTTTAGGAACTTGTTTCGTCCAATTCCGAGAATATTTCCTGTGTATCACTTCTGAAACTCAAAAACAGCAGAAAACAAGGAACTAACACTGTGGCGACTTGTTAGTAGGTTAGTTCCGGAAAATGCATAAAAGTGCCACGAAGTGTAACGAAACAATAGGCAAATGGTGTAAAAACAAGCATGGAGCATCAAAAATTATAGATACGTTGGAGACGTATCAATGTTTCATGTTGCTTATTATTAGTGTGTTGGTACTTCTTCATAGCTTGCATGACTATGCGATTACATTAGTTGCATACTTCTTATTATGAATTGCTTAAGTACTTGATCATATAGTGAGAATATATACATCTTATGAAGAAAATGTGTTTGTGAAAGATTCTTTTATCACACTCAGTTGTTAACTAAATTGCTTGAGGACAAGCAATAAGCTAAGCTTGGGGGAGTTGATACGTCCAAAATGTATCTACTTTCTCGAATACTTTTGCTGTTGTTTTCCCTCAAATTTATGTGTTTTGAATACAACTAACATGGACTAACTTTGTTTTCAGCAGAATTGCTCTGGTGTCTCGTTTTTGTGAAGAAATCCAACTTTCAGGAGAAATCCTGAAAAATATCGGAAAACTACTATTTTACCAGAAGACTCATGGAGCCAGAATATGAGATAGAGAGGATCTACGAGGGGCTCACACCACCTGGTGGCGCGGGCCAGGCCAGGCCACTCCAGTGGGTGGTGTGGCCGCCCCAGCCATCTCCTCGACCCCTCCTTCCGCCTACATATACCCTCTGACCTAAAAATATTGGGGTTCGGCGTTTTTCCAAGATAGAGTTCTGCTGCGCCGCCACCACCAAAAATCGTGATTCAAAACCAGAAACTCAATTCTGGCACCCTGCCGGGACAGGAATTTGGAGGAGATCATCGCCATCATCATCACCGATGTCTCTCCATCAACCATCCATGATTCCCCCATCCATGTGTGAGTAATTCCCGTTGTAGGCCGAAGGGGATGGTAGGGATTGGATGAGATCATTCATGTAATTGTTATGAGATTATTAGGGCATGGTGCCTATTATCCATTGTTAGTGCTTTTGACATTGTTGCAACTTGTTGTGCTTAATGCTTGTCACTTTGGGCCCGAGTGCCATGATCTCAGATCTGAACATGTTATTGTTTCATGAAGATAATTGTTGTTTGTGATCTTACCTGCAAGTTGTATACACATATCGTTGTCCGAAACCCGAGGCCCCAAAGTGACAATAATTGGGATAACCAGAGGTGATGGCTATGATGTGAGGATGACATGTGTTCATGGAGTGTTAATGCTTTGCTCCGGTACTCTATTAAAAGGAGTACCTTAATTACCAGTAGATTCCCTTGAGGCCTCGCTGCAAACGGGCTGGTAGGACAAAAGATGTTGTGCAAGTTTCTCATTGCGAGCATGCACGACTATTTAAGGAACACATGCCTATGGTTACTGACAAGGGTATAGATAATAGAGCCCGTTACTTGAGTACCCCTGAGGCCCGTTAAGCTAGGCCCAAGTGTAATCCTAGTCGAAATACGAGTTCATGTCGTATACCGATGTTGTAATATGTATCGGACCCCTCCCGTTCCTTGAGACCTGGCCACCTATATATAGGGGCCAGGAGAGGACGGTCAGGGACAGATTGAAAGCAAGCTAGGTTGACCACCACGTTTACTTTCGATACACACCTTGTTTGACTGATTTTACCTTCGAGTTCATCCGACGCCCTATTCCCCTGATCCTAAGTCCTTCATCTAGGACATTTGTCGACTTAACCCTTGTCAATTGGTGCCGACCGTGGGGACTAGGGGCGTTGGAATCATAAATTCGACGACTTTTTCGCTTTTAGCAAACAACAGTTCAGAAGTCGACGAAAACCAAAAGATGGAGTTGACAATCGAAAGTCTGAGCTTTTACGTCAAACCTTCGGGTTCAACTCGCCTTTCAGATCCAATGAAACTGGATCCGTTGGCAAGCAAGATCAAGACAATCACAATGTCTGGATCATCGGTGGGCTCTTCCAGCGAGGTAAACTCGCCGGTCAGCTTCGCAGCAGTAGAAAATACAAAAAGAAAAATCGAAGAATTCGACGAAACTCAGGAAGAACTCGACATAGGAGGAATAGTGGACAAATCGTACGATAGTCAAAGGGACTTCGCCACCCGAAGCGGTAGCGTCTCCAGAAACATACATCAATTATGCGTCATTATCACCGAAGCAGCAGAAGAGAACGATCACGCAGACAACGCAAAAGTTGACGCACAAGTCGACAAATCAAGGAGCAATGGTAAGAAGGAGAAGGAGAAAATTCGCATCTCCACCGGGGAGTGGAGAATCATCATGTCAGCCATCAATCACGGCATGGAAGTACCCGCCAATTCAAGAAGAGAAGTTCTGATGGGGTATCAGTACACACTGCATCAACACAAAAAGAAGTTGAGGGAGGAAAAAGACGAGTTCAGGTTAAGTCAAGAAAACAACAGTGTGTCAAGTGGAGCATATTGGGACGAATACAGCGACGCATCAGAGTCCAGCGGATAAAGGCATAGACCCGAAACACAGCAGGAGGACAACAACACGGGCAAGGGAAGAAAGCCATGTAAGAAGCATAAGCACACATCCATCAGATGATGATGAGGATTTTGTGCAGGAAACACCAGAGGCAGCATTAGTAGCAGCACAGGCGTATCTACTAACTACGCAACCAGAACCTGGAGATCCGCGGGAGCACATGCATCAAGCCGCAATAAGAAGCCTCGGGTTGGTAGAAGACAGGCTAAGGAAACATCCTCCAGAGAAAAAGGCGAGATATCACAAGGACAAGGGAAAGGAAAACTTCAAGCACCAACCCTCACAAAGCCAGACAAGCGAATCATCAGGCGACGAAAAGCGTAAGGCACGAAGAGAGGATGCAAGGAATATAGTAACGCAAGCAAGAGTAAACAACACGTGCTATGCATGGAAAGAAGAAAATTATGAAGACGATCAAAAAGAGATGGGCAAGCTATGCTTTACCCGAAGGATTCGCAGAACGCGGGTACCCAAAGGATTCAAATTACCACATGATCAACAAAAGTATGATGGGTCACAAGAACACACACTACGGTTATCAGACTACCTATAAGCAGTACAAATACTTGCAGGAACAAGAGCAACAGCGATGCAAAGCCTGCAGTTACACCTCATCGGTGCAGCACGGTCTTGGTTAAGTACTATACCCAACGATTCCATTGGGAGTTGGGGAGAACTGGAGAGTCAATTCACAAGAATTTTTTGTTCAACATACAAAGGCCCAACGTCACTAGAAGAAGTCAAGTCATGCGTACAGAGGAAGTACGAAACTCTGCGTTCCTACATACAACGATGGAGTATAATCAAAAACTTTGTAGAAGACGTCTCCGATGAGCGGGCAATAGATGCTTTTTCGGCCGGCCTTCGCCGTTCGGACCTCGTGGAAGAGTTAGGGAGAACAAAGCCTAGGACAGTATCAGAATTAATGAAAGTAGCAAATAGATTCACCGATGGAGAAGATGCGTATAACAATAAAATGGCGTGTTCACCAGAAGTCGATAGAGCAAGCAGGCAAAGGCGAAGGTCTCGCAATGAAGATAGCCGCACAAGGCGAAATTAGATAGCCGCGGGATATGAAAGAAAGGACGAGGAAGGCTACGAAAGCAGGGAGTTTCAGGGCAGAAGCAATCGTGGAGAAGAAAAGCCAAAGTACTCTGGCCCATCGGCAGAAGACATGCTCCATGGCCCCTGTCGCATTCACTATGCGTACTTAGATGGGAAGAGAGTTTCTAATCACCAGATGAAGGATTGCAGGACATTCTTAAGGTTGCAAACTGCTTTGGACTCGAACCAAGGAACACGTCAGGAAAGCAAGAGTACAAGTCAAGGATATCAAATGCAACATCTCGCAAAGCATCTGGAATCAAAAGTATAAATATCTGCAATGATCCAGCCGGTGCCAAAATCCAAGAAAGAACAGAAGAGTATATCTCGACAAGTAAATCTAGCAATATCATCACCACCAGCCACTACAGAGTACTTGAGATGGTCTGACCAACTAGTCAGGTTCAGAAGAGCAGACCACCCAAGGAAAGTGCCCAGGCCAGGACACGCGCCAATGGTGTTGAAGGCACAAATAGGGGGACACGATATTGGGCGAGTATTCATGGATGCCGGAAGCGGCATAAACCTAATATACGCAAGAACCCTGAAGGCAATGAGCATCTCATTGGAAAGCCTGAAGCCAACATATTGCTCCTTTCACGGAATAGTACCAGGAAGCGCAAACTATCCCCTCAGAAAAATAGAACTCGACATTTGCTTCGGCGATAGTAGCAACTACCGCAGAGAAAAGTTAGAGTTCGAAGTCATGGACTGGCCTTCACAGTATCACGCAATCCTGGGGCGCCCAGCATTTGCAAAGTTCATGGCAGTCCCTCATTACGCATATCTAACACTCAAAATTCCAGGACCTAGAGGGACCATCATGATACAAGGCAGTTTCAAAGTATCCAACACTTGTGACAAAGAATTCAATAGGATGGCACAAACTTTTGGCATGACAGCTGAATATGCAAGACTGAAGGGCGAAACTGATCACAATGTGCTACCCGACGTCGGACGATCCCTGCCAGATCAGGCTTTCAACGCAACCCAAGACTCGAAGAAATCCAGGTCCACCCTACAGACCCGAACAAAACCACCTCCATAGCGGTAAACTTGGACCTTGCATAGGAAAGTGCGCTCGTTGAGTTCCTCTGGGAGCGCTGGGAAATCTTTGCCTGGTGTCCTTCAGACATGCCAGGGGTTCCCAGGGAACTCGTCGAGCACGCACTAAATATGGACCCAAAAGCAAAGCCAGTCAAGCAACCTCTACGATGGTTCGATGAACCCAAAAGAAAAGCAATAGCATCTGAGCTACACAGGCTAGAAAACACAGGATTCCTAAGAGAAATCAAAGCATCAACTTGGGTGTCCAATCCAATTATTGTCCCCAAGAAAAATACAGACGTACAAAGAGTATGTGTCGACTACACATCTCTCAACAAGCATTGTCCCAAGGATCCCTTCCTGCTACCTCGCATTGATCAGATAATAGACTCAATGGCGTGGTGCGCAAGGCTTTCCTTCCTGGACGCATACTCTGGTTACAACCAGATCAAGCTGAAGAAAGAAGACGAAGAAAAAACAGCTTTCATTACACCATACGGCGTGTTCTGCTATCAAGTCATGCCTTTTGGCCTAAAAAATGCGGAAGCAAATTACCAACGGATGATGCAAAACTGCCTCGGAAGTCAAATATGACACAACATCCAAGTCTATATTGATGACGTGGTCATCACCACAAGACAAGAAGAGTCTTTAATCAGTGATTTGACAGAAAACTTCGACAACCTAAACAGGTACAAGCTCAAGCTTAACCCGACAAAATGTTCTTTTGGCGTGTCAGCAGGGCAACTTCTGGGATTCCTGGTGTCAGCAAGAAGCATAGAAGCAAACCCAGAGAAAATCCAAGCAATACTAACAATGGGAAAACCAGCAAAATTGCACGACGTACAGAAACACGTAGGACGCGTCGCGGCATTAAGTCAATTTGTCGCGCGATTAGGAGAAAAAGCTCTTCCTTTCTACGCACTCATGAAAAAATCAAATGACAAATACGAGTGGACAGAAGAAGCAGATACAACTTTTGCACAACTGAAAAAAGTGCTCTTCACATCGCCGGTGTTGGTCGCACCAAAGGAAAAAGAGCCACTACTACTATATATTGCAGCCACACATCAAGTGGTAAGCACAGTATTAGTAGTCGAGAGAAGCAAAGAAGGAAAGGCGCACAGAGTCCAGAGGCCGGTATATTTCCTCAGCGAAGTACTATCTCCAACAAAGTAGAGATACCCGCACTATCAAAAGCCTGCATACAATATATTCACAACAACACGAAAGCTACGGCAATATTTCGCGGTGCATCCAATCATAGTGGTCAACGAAGCCCCACTATCCAATATATTGAACAACCCTGCAGCAACAGGACGGGTCTCTTTATGGGGAATCGAATTATCACCCCTGGACATCACGTACGAGAAACGAAAAGCAATAAAATCTCAAGTACTACCGAATTTCACAGCAGAGTGGCTAGAACTACAAAACACAGGACCACTAGATTTATCGAGTGTATGGACAATGTACTTCGACGGATCAAAAAGAGTCCAAGGCGCAGGAGCAGGAGTAGTTTTGATATCACCGCAAGGTGACAAATTGAAGTATGTGTTAAGGATGAGTTTTCCGCAAGCTTCCAATAATGAAGCCGAATACTAGGCTCTGCTCCACAGAATGAAAATGGCAAAAGCATGCGGAGCAACCCGACTGAAAATATTCGAGGACTCGAATCTCGTCGTCCAGCAAGTGATGAATCGGTGCGACGCCATCAGTGATAACATGACAGCATACCGAAACTTTTACTACTATCTAGAGGGAACATTCGATGGATGCGAAGTTTCGCACGTTAGCAGGGCCAGCAACGAGAAGGCCGACAATTTAGCAAATATCGGGTCCCAATGCCTGCACATACCACCAGGAGTCTTTTGGGAAGAAATCATAGAGAGATCAATAAAACATAACAAACTTTTGACGACAGGAGAACCAGGCCAGCACCCAACAACAGGCTCGGGGGCTGGCAAGCCTGGCGCAGGAAGCACAGAGTACCAGAGGAATTTATGATGATTGAAGAAACCTGGATGCAGCCATACTTGGCATACATCATAAACAAAGCACTACCCGAAGATACAGTGGAAGCAAGAAGGATAATATGATGATCCAAGGCTTTCATCGTATTACAGGGGAAGCTGTACAAGAAAAGTATAACTGGCGTTTTACAGCGATGCGTCACCCCTCAAGAAGGACAAGAAATATTAAAAGATATCCACGCATGAGTATGCAGGCATCACGCTAGTAGCAGAGCTATTGCAGCTAAAGCCTTTCGTGTAGGATTCTACTGGTTAACAGCCATTGAAGACGCAAAAGACATAGTCAGAAAGTGCAAGGCCTATCAACGGTTTGCATCTCGACCACATGCACCAGCAGCAGAACTATAGCCGATACCATTATCCTGGCCCTTTGCATAGTGGGGTCTCGACATGGTAGGGAAATTACACAAATCCTGGCCAGGAGGTCATGTCTACATGTTGGTGGCAGTAGACAAATTTACTAAATGGGTAGAGGTAGCCCCGGTAACAACCCAAGATTCCACAGCAGCAATCAACTTCATCAAGTCTATAGTATTTCGATTCGGAGTGCCACACAGCATTATCACAGACAATGGGACAAACTTCACATCGAAAGAGTTCAAAAGCTACTGTGAAAGTATGGGAATCAAACTGAAATTCACGTCTGTAGCACATCCAAAGACAAATGGACAAGTCGAGAAAGCCAATGGCTTAATATGCAACGGAATAAAAAAGAGGCTATTGGCGCCCCTGGAAAAAGCCAAACACGCCTAGGTAGATGAGCTACCCTCAGTACTTTGGAGTCTTAGAACCACGCCTAATGCGGCTACCCAAGAAACTCCCTTTTTCCTGGTCCATGGCATAGAGGCCGTGCTTCCAGTCGAAAACACCCATGAAGCCCCAAGAATTGTGGCTTACGACGAAACAACTTCTACAGAAGCACTTCAAGATGATGTTGACGCACTCGACGAAGCAAGAGATGTAGCACTAGCCAGAGCTACGCAATACCAGCAAAGTCTACAAAACTACCACAGTAGTCGAGTTCGCCCATGTTCTTTCGTGGTAGCAGATTTGGTCTTACGACTCAAGCAAGACGGTCATGGCAAATTAGAGTCCCCATGGGTGGGACCTTACATCGTGACAGAAGTAATTCCAGGAGGAGCCTATCGACTACAAGACAAGAAAACAGGGAAAGATGAGAGCAACCCGTGGAATGCAGAACAACTTCGACGGTTCTATGTGTAGAAGGAGTATGGCGACAGGAAACTTCGAGTTATGACCCTCTGAACCCAGAACATGAGGCCACAGGTCGGGTTCTTTGGGCCAACTCGACAATATGTATAGTATGATCCTATTTTCCACTCAGGGGCTCCGACCCTCGAGTTGTATGAAAGTAAATAAAAATTATCAAGATCCCGTACTCAAGAATATTCGAGAATTTTTCACAAGGTTGTTTACAACCCGATATTCGACAAAGAGCAGGCACAGTTCAAGGCAACGCGCTGGTAAATTAAAACATACCTCGGAACATTGTTAGTTCCTCTGGTCTATTAATAAGCAAACACGATGGCATAACATAAAGTCCATTACAAGTACTTATTACATGAAGCACGACAAGAGAGAACTAAAACAAAAGGTTACATCAAAGAAGCATTTACTGGAAGTGCACTTCAGCCTCGTACTCTTTCTGGCACTGAGTACAGTCGTAGATCTTCACATCAAACTTCGATGTACCGCAATGGTAGTCGAAGAGCATGAAAAACCCTTGGTGGAGGTCATGATCTTCCACAAACTGGGACCAGCCACCCCTAAAATACATCTCGCGCATCCATCATACCACACCTCCACTTCATAGGGAGATCCTCCCCCAGATTGTTCGCGAAGAATGGCTTCGCGAAGCTCACGACCATCCATGAACTTGGTGAATTTCAGCGGCCCACGCTGAATCTCACGGCATTGAGCGCCAGCGATGCAGAAGAAGGAGTAAATCTTGGGAGGAGGAGGAGAAGCATTATGGGGAGCAGCGCTAGGACCTAGAGCAGCAGTAGATACCTTGGGTTTGTTTTTACTCTCCATAGGGCGGCCAGGGCGCCGTTTCATAGATGCGAACGACGAGGCCACCATAGAGGGGTCTTTCGGTTTGTTCTTACTGCCGCGAGGGCGGCCGCGACCTCTTTTCTCCATCTGCACACCGGTGTCCAGGTTTGCACCACCAGCATCTGCCATTGAGAAAATGTGCTTGGTGGGAAAACCCTAGATGAGATATGGGAGAAGAAGACGATGCGGCGGAGGAAGTTGGTAGTGAAGGGATTAGGGTTTTTCCCTAGCCGGCGTAATTTATTTATAAGCAACCTTTCATGGGCCTCAGCAAGTTACAGGTCCAAATAAATCTACGGGCTTTTTTACATTTTGCCCCGAGCAGGAAATAAGGCAGCGACAACATATAAAGGATAGGGAAAAGACACATATAAAGTTATAAGAAAAAAGAGCAATGTGGGCGAGCAGCATTAGAGTGTATAAAAGAGCACAGCGCACCCCCTCATGGACTCGGGGGCTACTATCACCAGAAGATCTAGAAAGAGCATCTAAGCACAATCGTGCCAATAGTATCGCAGGAGAAAAGTTAAGGCGATAATATGTATATTTTGAGCCTATACCCGAAAAAATTTCGGCTATAGCCTCGGGGGCTACTCCAATCGGGAGCACTGGTCGTGCACCCGATGACAATGGATAACATTGAAGAAAAATCAAAGGCGTAATCGACTACCTTTCGTCGACAACAAATCTTTGACTTCATTGTCAACAAAATAAAAATCGATTACTCCCATCGGGAGTTATTCATGAGTTATTTGAAGAACAAATCGAATATTTTTGACATTTTAACAGTCAAACAAGGCTCGCAGTAAGAAGTGAAAAGATTCTCAGGCTAAGTCATCGCGACAAAGCTTGAATGCCATGGTCATAGAAATCACGAAGGTAAGACCCCAGGATACGTCCTGTGTGGACTGGTATACGCACTTGGATGCGCTCTGCTAGTAACTATCTGTGTCTATGACGCGAAGAAAATCCTGGTGGACGCACTAGGTACCCTGAGAACCACTGGACCTCGTTCTTTGTAAGTCCTAAATGCGGCAAAAGAATGGGTTTGACCAGTTTTCCAGATTCAAGTCCAAGGGGATTGAATTTGAAGTATGTGACAAGTATCTGCTCCGGCAGTTAACTGGCCTCTTAATCCGTCAGAGTTGTCAGGCTTGTTCATCAAAACCCCTTGCGAGATAATATAATAAAAGTCAATTATTTTAACAAGAAGAAGAAGAAGTCGAAAGATTGATCAAGTAGAAGATATGAAGATTTGAGATTCAACCCGAATCTATAATTCTGGTAGAATCTCGGGGGCTACTGACAAGGGTATAGATAATAGAGCCCATTACTTGAGTACCCCTGAGGCCCGTTAAGCTAGGACCAAGTGTAATCCTACTCGAAATATGAGTTCATATCGTATACCGATGTTGTAATATGTATCGGACCCCTCCCGTTCCTTGAGACCTGGCCACCTATATATAGGGGCCAGGAGAGGACGGTCAGGGATAGATTGAAAGCAAGCTAAGTTGACCACCACGTTTACTTTCGATACACACCTTATTTGACTAATTTTACCTTCGAGTTCATCTGACTCCCTATTCCCCAGATCCTAAGTCCTTCATCTAGGACATTTGTCGAGTTAACCCTCGTCAGTTACTTAGTACTATGATGCTTTATCTTTATTTATCTGCAATTGCCCATGTCTTGATTATTACATGAATTATCTTATCCATGCAACGCCCATTCATTTATCCCTATGCCTACAGTATTTAATCATGTTGTTTACTATTAATACCGCTACTATCTTTATTTTGCTATTGCTGCTACTATTTTACTACTGCCACTACTATAAAACTATTGCTACTGATAAACTGCTGCGAGCAAGTCTGTTTCTAGGTGCAGCTGAATTGACAACTCATTTGTTAAGGCTTATAAATATTCTTTGGCTCCCCTTGTGTCGAATCAACAGATTTGGGTTTACTTCCCTCGAAGACTATTGCGATCCCCTATACTTATGGGTCATCAGGATGGCGTGAACAGAAGGTAAGTTTTATGAAAACTTGGAACCTACTCTTAGGGTGCCGTGTGCGCCTATAAAAGGGACCATGCGGCCGAGCGATTTTGACTGGTTTTTGATCAGCCGCCGCGCTGTCCGTTGTCTCACATGTAGCTTTTTCTTGCCCTAGTTTGACTAGTTCTTTTGCCAATCTTCTTCCATCTCGCGCACGTAGGCGAAGCCTTTCCCGCACATACTCTCCACCATAAGCACCACGCCGTCATGCTACTGATCCCATCTACTACTCCACCGCACCTTGCTGGACCGAGGAGGAGGAGTCGTTGTTGTGTTATACGTGTGCAACGCTCTGAGGCGCCGCCCGTTGTGGCACTTGGATCGGATCGTATCGCGAGGAGTAGACGCTAGTACGACTACGCCGACCACGCTCATCTGAACGTTTCCGCTGTACGATCTATAAGGGTATGTAGATCTGTTTTTCCTGCTCGTTGTTTTGCATCTCGTAGATCGGATCTTAGTTTATTCTTGTTCGTCTTCGTAGAAAATTTTTTGTTTTCTATGCCGCGAAACCCTACAATTTGAGCCACGCAATGGACGATATGATCTAAAATAACCGTAAAGAGATAAGTTGTCCGTGTCGAAAATACAAACTAAGGACCTTGTTCAACCCCTTTTCTGGCAAAGTGCAGGAGCACCTGCTGATGAGTGGTTTCATGGATAGCCACACTTAGTGGATAGATGAAGATGGGAATGAGGATGAGGTCCATGAAGACAACAACAATAACAACAACAACAACAATAACAACAACAACAACAACAACAACAACAACGAGGGATGAGAAGACGATGAAGAACATGATGCATATGAAGGTCATTATCACGAAGAACATCTAGATGACAAGGACACGCGGACGCCGCTGACTTTAGCCATGCGTGACCCTCATATTCAAGAACTGCTTGTTAAGAAGACAGCTGGCGCTATAGGTGCTGCTAGAGAGAAAGCTAAGCTGGCGCAACTGGAGATAGACTCTACTATCCCGTTGTATCAAACCCAATAGCTTCTTCTTATTTTTTTTAACATACACTTAGCTTATTAAAGGTGTCGATATTAAAAAGTAGATTTATGGTGGGTGACATCATTTCAATACAAAATGCTTATTTTTTTGGAAATTTGAACGTGTATTGTTATAGACGGAGAAAGTAATACTCCCTCCGACCACTAATATCTGTCTCTAACATGATATTTCTAGACATATTTTACTGCCTAGATACATCATAATAGAGATAAGTATTAGTGGTCAAAGGGAGTAGCTTATATACTTTAAGTACACATTATGCTTGGTGGGCGTAGTACTAGAATCATTGCGGAAGTGCCAAAGCTGCATACTAGTGTTGATCCGTGCACCCCCTCCTCCGCATGTTGAAGGAAGATGGCGTCTAGCCCCTCGCGCAAGATGAAGCCATTCGGCGGCAGTATTGCAAAAGACGTGCAATAAGAGCATCTTCACCGGCGCCCCCAAAACGCCTCCCAAAACATGGCCGACGTGTTTTTGGGCTCGGGGCCAAAAACGCGTCCACACCGGCGGCCCCAAAAGCCTGCCGGTGTGGGAGCGAGCCCAATAAATGAGTCGGCACTCCCGTGCCGGCCTCTGCGCGACAGGATCCTATCGGAAGCGCCGGCACCTCACGGTAGCGCCAAATCGATGCCCTGAGCCCGCTTGCCAGCGACACCGTCGCTTTCTCGCCCATTTCTCCCGCTAGAGTCTCCCCCCGCTCTTTTCCGCCGTTGTTTCCCGCCGAGGAGCCGACTTCCTACCGGGGGCAGCTATAAATAGAGCGGTCGTCGGCGGAGGAGGGACACCATGGCGGCTCTGTTCTGGCAACCGACGGTGCGGGCGGCTGCGGTGCGGGCAACTCCGACGCCTACTAGTAGTAGTAGGTAGTAAAATTTAAATTTCAAGTGGTGTATATTCCATTTAAATACCAGTTTGGGGTGCTTCAGCTCCGAACGCAAATATATAAAATATATCTAATTCTAATGAAATCAAGCAAGTTATGAAATTTAGCAAATTCAAATATTTCTAATTTTTTAGGGCTGACATTTTGGGGGCGCCGGTGTGGTAGCCTGGCCCCAATTTTCAGAAAGGGTCCACCTACGCTCCCAAAACAGTTCTATCGGCTATAAATTTGGAAACGCCGGCAAAGATGCTCTAATACACGTGATCTGACGCATGCAGGCGACCGAGGCGGCCGGCTGCCGTTCAGTCCACCAGATAGGTGTTATCGAGGCGGCTTGCCTACTTCAAACGGGAACAAGTCCGAAGAAGTCAAAAAGCAATCTGATGACCTTGATGTGCTACTCCACGTGAATGGCTCCGAAGGATGAAGCCAAGCTAAAAACGACTAGGAACTTTTGGCCAAAGTTTAAGTTGGACTAGCAAGCGGCTTTGGCCGGCAAAATTTAAGTCGGATGCAGACCCGGCAAACTCGCCGTCCCTGCAGCCGGCTACCTTAGAGGTAGACGATTTGAGCATCGCCGGATCCAGCACCCGGATTTCTCGCCTGCGAACTTTTGGACGGCTAAATCGGTGATGGCGGAGGTTTGTTTTTGGGGGAATTTTATGATGTCGCAAATGGTGTTGTAGAAATCTAGATGTGTATATCGTTTTAATTGTGTAAGATGGATAAAATGCTACAATTATTATGTGCCTATTTTCTGGACAGATTTCTCCAAGGTTTATACATGTTTCTGTAATGTTGGACGAGATGAGCATATTTTTTTATATACTAATTTGGTTTGTTGCAAAGGTGACACATTTTGTTGACATTTTTGCTGCGAGCAATATTGGGATATTTTACGTATATTGTTGGTATTTGCTACATGGATGTGTTCAAAATGCTATAATTTTGTGTGCTACAATTTGAAAGTTCTTACAGATTCATGGAAGATATGCTGCAAAACAGTATTGCATTTATAAAATTGCTACATACATAAAAAAACAATGTTATGTTTGGGATTTTTTCCAGCAATGACCAGATTTTTGCAGCAAGGATGGACGACCACCAATGCATGTAAACTCAAAC
Organism: Dactylis glomerata; assembly: GCA_007115705.1. NCBI lineage: Eukaryota > Viridiplantae > Streptophyta > Magnoliopsida > Poales > Poaceae > Dactylis > Dactylis glomerata. Next base: position 277,483 of record QXEO01001857.1, read on the forward strand.
CGGTTGGTGCATAAGGTGCCTGATACCCAGGGCTTGCCATAAAATAAAGGGACATCTCATATAATGCCATATGTAAACGCCTGAATCTCTAAACAAAACATTTAGCAACAGTCCAAACACATAGATCAGTGCAGCTATTGGTGGAGCTGATCCAGAAATCAAAGCATCTAAGTAATAAACTAGTTGCAAACATCATCAACTCTTTGGATTATATAAGCTGGCCTGAATAACTGAATCGCTCAACAGAAAAGAAGGAAAACAAACTTGAGCATTCCTAGAGTAGGCCGTAGTGATGGCGATGAAGGCGCTAAGTAGGGAAGAGAACAGATGGTCTATTGGTGCATCACTGCAAGTCAGTAACGTGCAGGATCTGGCAGCTTCAGCCGGCGAACTAACGGCTGATAGAATCGAGCGGTACATCAGGCCAGAATTGGAACTTGATGTCGTTCTCGTTGAGAACTCCAGCCAGGTTCCCGTCATTGATCTTGGTAAGCTCCTGAATCCTTGGTCCATGGAAGTGGAGATTGCAAAGCTCAGATCTGCCTGTGTGGACTGGGGTTTCTTTCAGGTATGGACTACACACCCTGACCTTTAGATATTAACCAAGCAGCGAGTTTTTCTGGTATACTCTTTTGTTTGAAGTATAAGACAACACTAACTAAAATTAGAATTTCTATCATTTTCTTACGATTTGAACTGGTATGGACTACACACCCTGACCTTTAGATATTAACCAAGCAGCGAGTTTTTCTGGTATACTCTTTTGTTTGAAGTATAAGACAACACTAACTCAAATTATATTTTCTAACATTTTCTTACGATTTGAACTGATAAACAAAAAATCATTTGTGCAGAATATGTGTCAATATATCATCAATCTGTCTAACTGTTACTCTATTATGTATTATAAATTTGTAGATTAGACTCTCAAAAATCTAAAATAATAAAAAATATAAATTTCTATCGCTATACTGATTTCGTACTGAGATTATAATGGTCCATATTTATTTTGATTAGATCAACCAAAAACACATTAATTTTTGGTCTAGGAAAAAACTAGGCCAAGCTAGCCACATGAATTAATTGATATGGGCTTAAATGAGGGAAAAGCTTGAGAAATAGAAAAATGGAAAACAATAGAGATAAATGTCATGGAAAAAAGCCTTTTCTCAGATGGGTGCTCCTTTATGTGGGAGGTCCTATTTGGCACTCTCAGTGTCCGTTACACGCGCGACACCTAAGGCGAATCCTTGGTGGGCCGGCTCATGTAGCTGCTCAGTTGTTGCGGCATCTTTTCTTTCTAGACCGCTGTGTCTTTTTTGGGCACATACTCGTTCCCTTTCTCCTGTTCGAAAATAGTTTAAATTTGGAACTGTTCATATTTAAAATTGTTCAAATTTAAAATTGTTCAAATTAAAAATTGTTCCATTTAAAATTGTTCCAATTAAAAATTGTTCCAATTAAAAATTGATCCGATTAAAATTGTTCAAATTTTAGATTAAAAATTTTTAATGAAAAAAGAGTTCAAATTTAAAATTGTTCTAATTCAAATGGAACATATTTTGAATGAAACAGGTTTTGAATGAAACAGATTTATAATTTTAATAATTTTCGTATTTGAACAGATTTTCAAATTTCAAATTTCGAAATTTTGAAAAAGAAACGGAAACAGAAAATTTTAAAATGCAAAAAAAATCGAAAAGATAAAAACAAAAAAATTAAGGCGCTGAATGCTACTGGGACGGCCCGCTTCAGAAGTTTAGCGATTAGAGGGGTGCGCGTCGGCTCATATCCGATCCGACACAGAAGGTGTCAAATAGGAAATGCCCCTTTATGTCGCTCAAAGCGGTGCAACGAGCGAGCGTTCGTACAATCCCGGGACAATAATCCTACACTTACGGACACTTTGTTACGGAAACTGTTTACAGAATGATGTGGGTGTATCACGTTGGTGCAAATCTGCTAACCTCCCGTGAATTGAGGGCTTGATTCCCTCCACCTTCTTGACACGTACGTCCGTAAGTGAAATTTTGTAGGAATCCATCCGTAGCTGTAGCATTACTGATCCCGGGAACTCTCGCCGGCTTAGTTAGGCCGCGGCCCATTAGCACTAGATACTTTCCTTATTTTCGTTTTTATTTCCTTTTTCTACCTTATCTTTTCTTATCTTTTTATTTTTTCAAAATATGATTTTTTTTTCAGTTGAACATTTCCAACATCTGGAAATTTTTATACCTGAACAATTTTAAAATTTTAACTTATTAAAATTTGTTTTTTTTTAATTTGAACATTTTTAGTTGAACAATTTATAAATTTTAAAAAATCAAATCAAATATATTCATAACATGAATAATTTTCAGCTAAACATTTCTTTAAAATATGAACATTTTTCGAAAATAAAACTTCTTTAAAATAAACATTTTCCCGAAACCCAAAGAACCAGCCAGAAACTTAAAAAAAAAAAAGCTAAAACTGAGATTCTCATTCGAAGATGGGGATGAAGAAAAGGTTGTCGTATCAAATGGATTTTAAATTTAATAAAACAAGAGAAAAGCTTATAAGATGAAAAAACTACCATATAAGTTTTAGAAGAACGATAGAAATACAAGTATGTACCGTAAAATAAATTAAGTCTACTTCAGTTTTAAAATTTCAAGGTGGGTTGACTTTCTTGATTAGGACCCAAACAATTTTCTATGAATGAAGATTATTTTTCAATTTTAATAATACAAAAAGATCAAATGATATCTAAAAAAGTAAATTCATAATTAATGGAATAACTTCTTGATTGACAAATACTACCATATGGGTCCGCTGGAGATTGAAAAACTTTTAAAAAAACTAGTGGACATTTTCATTTTCAGTACCAATATTAATATTAAACACACCATGACCGAACAATATTTTTTAATTGAAATTATTGTATATAATTTATATAATTATAAAGTTTAGAGTTGGTGGTGCGTTCACTCTTCCACCAATATTATATAATATATATGGGACCAACACCTTACAAAGTCTTAAATAAATAACTATGGATAACCATCTAGCATATGGGGCCATGTAACCTTCTTGCATGTGGGACCACCAAGAGCTTGAATAAACAACTATAACTATTCATATATGTGGATCCAATAATCATGCAAAAGATATCAATAAAAAAAATGCATTATAATCATACATAGGATAGGGAATTTCTGAAAAACATATATAAATACATATACTTGTGCTCTCATGGAAACAAATTTTTTTTCCCAGAAACAGCACACAACTATTTTATGACACCAAGACTCTTCCAAAAATCTTTATACAGATGATATATGAATTTTCGTAGCAAAGCACAGGCTTGCTGCTAGTGATTTATGTAAATAACCAGAATGTCCTAAATTAACTTGTGCAAATGCACATATGTAAACCTAGTGTTGTCTACTTCGTCAGATCTGATGACACTTTGTCCACTTATGGTCACTTTTTACAGCTTATTAATCACGGAATAGCAGAGGACGTCATTGCTGATGTGAAGCGAGACACGGAAAAGTTTTTTCAGCTGCCCCTCGACAAGAAGAATGACTATGCGCAGCGGCCAGGGAAAATTGAAGGCTACGGCCAAGCATTTGTTTTTTCTGACGATCAAAAGCTTGATTGGGGGGACATGTTTTACTTCGTTTCTCAGCCACCTCAGAGCCGTGACATAAGTATTTGGCCTAACGAACCTGATACAATTAGGTCAGACTGTCTCTAGCAGGGATATATTTAAAAGCACCATATAATTAAGTAGAAACCAAAGTATTCTTCTATTCGCCAAATAAATCAAATATTTTCATTGAGAATTGTTAAACGTGGTTAGCGTATCCTAATTTATTGCAGAGTTAAAGATGATATCGATTCTCTAACCAAGATGCCTGTTTTGTTTGTAAAAAAACACATGGTCTGTTGAACAAACGGGAACAATCTTATAACGATATTGTGATTTCGACTACTCATTTACAATTTCTTATGTTCATATAAGCTAGTCGTGGTCTTAAAATCCAGTGTGTTACCAATCCCTGACACTAACACAGAAGTTTTTGTTTTTATGATTTCAGGAGTTCTATTGAAGAATACTCTTCTGAGTTGATGAAAGTTGCTCATAATGTTGCAACCTTCATCGCCAAAACGCTAAATGTGGATCCTAGTTTGATGGTTGACAAATGCATAGGGCAAGGAATGAGACTCAACTACTACCCTCCCTACATGACAACGCCTGAAAAGGTTATAGGCTTGTCACCACATTTTGATGGATGTTTTTTGACTCTCCTGCTAGAAGTTAATGAAGTCGAAGGTCTGCAAATTCGAAGACATGGTTCTTGGGTTCCCGTCAAAACACAGGCCAAAGCCTTGTTGGTGAATGCAGGTGACTTTCTTGAGGTACGGACCATTCAAAAACTTATAAAGGCTGTATGAAACATCAACAAAGTTCTTCTTGAACTAATGTTACTACTATATCGTTGAAGACACACACATGCCCATATAATATTAAGATTTATCATGTCAATCCCACTTTCTAAGCTAAAAAAGAAAGTGGTCTATATGCGGAGTTGAAGAATTGATTTTATGTATTTATATTTATTAGCATTGATAATATCTATAGTAGTACTAATCTTGTCACTGTCCCTACATGAAAAAAAATACTGCAATGCTTAACCACCAGATAATATAAGTGTTCGTGCCATTAATTAGAACGAGAGGTGGAACATTGTGTGTAACCCTGCCTTATTATTCACTAGTGCGCTGCAGTTCCTTTTGATAAATCCATGTTTTCGCATAAAAATGATAAACTTGAAGTAGAAGAGTAAAAAACTGATGTTTTGTTTGTTACTGTTCTCTATAGGTTGTGACGAATGGAAAGTACAAGAGTATTGAGCATAGGGTGACTATAAATGCTCATAGGGAAAGGCTGACTATATCTGCATTTCATATACCAAAATATGATGCATTGGTTTCACCGGTTTTGGGCTCTGCCGAAGAAAAGGTCCTATACAACACAGTGAGAGTACAAGAGTATAGGAGTGTGTATCTGTCAAAGGATCTTAACGGAAAGAGAGCCTTGGACGTTTTCAAGGTATCTGAAACATAAGGAAAACATCGCATCTATCTTGTACTTCTACACAAATCACTTGTAATATTTATTGTTTCAGCACAAATGCCAAATAGATATAAAATATTTTTATTGTTATTAAGGTCGATCAGTGACATGTTTAAAAAAAAAGTAAGGTTCAGCATTCACCATTGCACTACCGGGGAGGCGGGGACTCACGCACCTCAACTTTGCCATCTTATAACATATTAGATGTTGAACCATGGCAACGGAAGTTTTCAACATCATGTTTATAACATCTTTTTATTAAGCAGACGATAAGAGAACAAAACCTTGACCTTGTTGCTTTTTAGAGACGGGGAGATCAAACTTTGCGGCTGCCTTTTTGAGAAATCTGACCGGGGATGCAATTTTGTCTGGTTTTGTTTACCACCACACGTGAGGTCTGGCGGCATACTAATGGGGGTTATTGCAGATTCTCTTAGTGTCAAAAGCATTGACGCGGGAGACTTTTGTGTGAAGATGCATTTGCAATCAAATGGTTTTGAATGGAGTTTTATGGCGGTGTATGGGGCTGCGCAGGAGGCGCAGAAACCTCCCTTCCTTGCCGAGCTTGTAAGGATGTGTGAGAATGAAACAAAGCCTATTCTTATTGGAGGAGAGTTTAATATCATTCGCTCACCGCAAGAAAAGAATAGTAATAACTATGATGCTCGATGGCCTTTTGTTTTCAACGCGATAATTGAAAGTATAAACTTGAGAGAAACGGTTCTCTCAGGAAGACAATATACTTGGGCTAGTCGAAGGGAAACACCAACATACGAAAAGCTGGACCAAAATCTGCCAAGTGTGGAATGGGAGCAAAAGTTTTTTTTGGTTTCTGTAAGGGCGTTGACTCGAACGGGGTCTGATCACACTCCCTTATTAATTGACTTTGCAGAACAAGATAACCTATGAAATAAGGCATAATTTTTATTTGAACTATCTTGGCTAGGGGGGGGGGGGGGGGTTACGATATGATTGCCACCGAATGGAATGGTACCATGATTGGAAAAAGTCCAATAGAGACCTGGCAAAATAAAATTAGACATCTTCACCGTTTCCAAAGTGGGTGAGCAGAAAATAGAAGTGGTGTCTATAAAAAAGAGTAGGAAAAATTGTTGTTATTAATTGATGAACTAGATATAAAAGCTGAAACTTGTCCTCTAGACTCCTCCACGAGAGAGACCTTGAGGAATGCAAATGATCGCTTAGCTAAACACGGACAAGATGAGGAAGATAAATGGGCACAAAGAGCAAAAGTTAAGCATGTGCAAGAAGGAGGGAATAACACAAAGTATTTCCACCTGATTGCAAATGGGAAACATAGAAAAATAAGATTTTTCAATTAGAACAAGACGAAGAGCTATTGTTGGCGAGAATAATTTGAAAGTATTTATTACTGAAAACTATAAGAAGTTATTTGGGGCACCTGCTAAGAATAATTTCACTTTGAGAGAGGATCTTGTTGCGGATATACCACAACTAACTCAAGAAGAAAATGATATTCTAATAGCAGGTGTTTGACGCTATTTTCCAGATGGAACATAATAAAGCTCCTAGGCTAGACGGGTTTCCAGCTTAGTTTTATAAGCATTTTTGGGAGGTAATTAAAAAAGATATTATGAATCTGTTTGCACAATTACATCATGGTGATTTACCTCTGTTAAAGCTGAACTTTGGGGGTGATAACTCTGTTGCCGAAAAAAGAAGATGTAGTCCAAATACAATAGTATAGAACTATATGTCTTCTTAATGTGAGTTTTAAATTATTCACTAAGGTGGGTACTAATAGAATAACCGGGATCGCCCATAAGGTTATCAAAAACTACACAAACAGCCTTCATGCAAGGACAACATATTCTTGAAGGGGTAGTTGTACTGCATGAAACCATTCATGAACTTCATAGGAAGAAAATGGATGGGGTGCTCTTTAAAATTGATTTCGAGAAGGTATATGATAAAGTAAAATGGGAATTCCTACAACAAACTCTGCGCATTGATGGCATGTAGATGACCGCCCAGTTAGGAACCCCAAGAGGAAGGTATGATGAGCACAGCAGCAAGTCTTCCCTTAGTATGAAACCAATGTTTATAGAACCAGTAGGAGAAAGAACCAACTTCCGAAGGTTGATGCTCGCTAGCTTCGCAACAGCTCTGGACAATTTATATATGACGCCTCGTCCAGGGCGTAGCTTTGCACCAGCAGCAACGTGGAACCTGCACACAACACAACCAAGTACTTTGCCCCAACTTACAGTGAGGTTGTCAATCTCACAGTTTTCCTGTAAACAAAAGATTAAGCGTATCGAGTGGTAAAAGATAGTAGTTTGCAAGAATGTAAATAAAGTGAGTAAATAGTAAATAGTAATAACAATGTAAAATAATGGACCGGGGTCCATAGTTCACTAGTGGTGTCTCTCCATAAGATAAATAACATGCTGGGTAAACAAATTACAGTTGGGCAATTGATAGAATAAAGCAAGCATACAAATGTCATGAGGATCACTATGAGATTCACTTGGGCATTACAACATAATACATAGACCGTAATCCAACTGCATCTATGACTAATAATCCACCCGCCGGATGTCATACGAGCAACCGTTGGGTATTAAGTTGTAAGCAACAGATTATCGCCTTAAGCAAAGTGTGTAATGTAAACAATACAAATGTCCTTGAACACAAGATTGTTGTTTTCTCCCTAGTAGCAACAACACATTTACAACCTTAGAGGTTTCTGTCACTCCCCCAGATTACCAGAGGCATGAACCCACTATCGAGCATAAATACTCCCTCTTGGAGTCACTAGCATCTACTCGGCCAAGATATCTACTAGCAACGGAGAGCATGCAAGATCACAAACAACATAGAGATAACATAGATATGATAAATCAATAAATCAACTTGACAAAGTATCAATATTCATCGGATCCCAACAAACACAACATGTAGAATTACACAACGATGATCTTGATCATGATAGGCAGCTCACAAGATCTAAACATGATGCACATGGAGGAGATGACAACCATCTAGCTATTGCTATGGACCCATAGTCCAAGGTAGACTACTCACGCATCACTTCGGAGGCAGGCATGGTGATGAAGAAGGCCTCCGGCGGTGATTCCCCTCTCCGGCAGGGTGTCGGGAAGAGATTCTGGACCCTCCCGATCTCGCGTCAACGACGGCGGTGGCTTGCAGTATGTTTCGTGGAAATTGATCGGGGCCTTAGGTTTTCCTCGCTGAGGAGAATATATAGGCGGAACGGCGGCGTTAGGAGGTGGGCCAGGGGGCCACACCACCTGGTGGCACGGCCAGGGGCTAGGCTGCGCCACCCTATGGTGCGCCTGGCCCCTGGTCCCCCTCCGTCTCTGCTTTGGACTCTGTCTCGTATCGGGAAAAATAGGAACTTTGGCTTTTGGTTCGTCCAATTCTGAGAATATTTCATGCGTAGCTTTTCTGAAACACAAAAACAGCAGAAAACAAGGAACTGTCACTGTGGCATCTCGTTAGTAGGTTAGTTTTGGAAAATGCATAAAAATGCCACAAAGTGTAACAAATCACAAAGAAAATGGTGTATAAACAAGCATGGAGCATCAAAAATTATAGATATGTTTGTGACGTATCAAGCATCCCCAAGCTTAACTCATGCTCGTCCTCGAGTAGGTAAGTGATAACAAAACAATAATTTTTGAGGTGACATGCACCATCACAATCTTGATCAACGATGTAAAGCATTAAGTGCTGAGATCAAAGTACTTAAAACATGGGCATAAGAGATATAATCTTGACAATAAAACTTAGCAACCATGTTATAACATGAAAAGTAACACAAACAAAAGATCATGACTAATAATGCATCGAAAGTCAAGTGTGTGTTTCAACCATATAGAAAAACATAGCAAAGTGGTTTTCAGCTTGTCCTTCATGGAATAGTAAAACATAAATGCATAGGACACCTTCAAGTTTAAGAGGGCGACTAGATACAAATTATTTAAGAACAAGCAAAACCATAATCATGAATCAATCAATAATAAATTTTGGGACTATGCACATTAAACTCAGAATAGCAACTATGCTCTCTTAGACGGTGCATAAAGGTAGAAGGTGGAGACTCAACATAAAAGTAATAGAAAGGCCCTTCGCAGAGGGAAGCAGTGATTGCAAGTTTTATAAACCTCCAAAAAATATGATACTTACTAGCTTTGAGCTCTTGTTGCCCCCATCATAGGCATCTTGAGTGGTTAAGGTTAATGCGAGTACAATTATGAAGCATATGCTTAACAAATCATAAGTTGAAAATCTCATGTCCTGTGAAGTACGAATACCCAAACCTCATGCTACTTGACTTAGGTCCCAAGCAAGTTCTTGTCATTGTAAGCATACATGTATCATCGAGAACGCCAATAGGGTACCTCTTGCCCGATGACATGGAACAAGCCCACATCAAAATGACAAGATAAACAGACAATGAACACCTCAGCATCTCTTTTATTTACCATTGGTATAGCTTTTTATTGTGAGATGCGTCGTCGAATGTCCACTATGGGCATGATGTAAATTTCCAGCATGAATGATGCATGGCTTAGATTAGCGGCCCAAGCGTTTCTCTAACACATATACAAACTACATGAGCTCACAAGTTTCCAACTTATTTCATATCGCAGGTATCCATAAATAAAAGATCACGACATCAACTAAATGAGAGAAAGTGCAATGTTGAAAGCTTGCCCCATGATGACATGTTTGGGCTAACATCCAACTTACAACTTGCAAGCATAACGTCAACATAAGAGAGCCACAATGGTCAAAATTATTAAAATCAGAAAAGTAAAGTGTGCCGTCAGGTTTGTGAGAGCTTTACTGACTAATTTTCACATAACACAAAAAGTTTAATTTGAAGGATAGATAGAAGCAAGTCAAATGTACTTGGAATAGCAAATTGCTAATAGGTATGTATGGTGGACACATTGGAAAACTTGGTTTTTGGGAGTTGGATGCACGAGAAGTATTCCCTCTCAGTACAAAATGAAGGCTAGCAAAAGACTGGGAGCGACCAACTAAGAGAGCAATAACGGCCATAATCATGCATATCGACAAAACATCATTAACCGAAGCATAAAGTGGTATCACAAGTCAAAAACCAAATGATCATAGAGGCTTATGGTGACTTGTTAGAGTCAAACATGTTGTAAGCATGCGCCAAGTCAACCAAAATAAAGCATCAAAGGAGAAAACCACAATAACATGCTCCCATATAATAAAAACAACGCATGATTCTTTCAAAGGCACATTAAGCAATCTCAGTCATTTGAGACAAGTCATGCTACAGCAAAAACTAATAAGCATACTATCAAAATAACATCAAGCATGACATGCAGAATTCTAAACCACAGTCTAAACAAGCTCCCATTTGTACCACTATAGGCATGAAACTTTTTCTCTTTTCCAACACCATTCAAACCTTTTTGAATCAACTCGTTAAGATGAAAACCAACATAGACCAGTGGTCTAAATACACATTGATACAAAGATATAACAAGATCAGAACAAAAATCAAGGTGAAAAAACGAAAGCTAAACGCAGTACTAGAAAAAGAGAACACTCGTTGAACGATAAGAGTGAAAACTAGAGTGTTCTTGGCAATGAAAAATAGAGTGTGTCTTATCCAAAAGAAATTTGTTGGGGTCCAACCATTTATTGCAGCAAACAAAACAAAAGAAAACTGAAAGCAAAAGTAAAGACGCTCCAAGAAAAACGCATAGTATACGAAGCAATAAAAATATAGTGTTTTGAAAGGTGACCTGATTTTTGCCGATGAGGAAGGGGTGCCTCGGGGCATCCCCAAGCTTTGACGCTTGTACCTCTTGGATATTTCTTGGGGTGACATGGGAATCCCCAAGCTTGAGCTTTTGTCCATACTTCATCTCATCTCATCACTCTCTTTTCCCTACACTTGAAAACTTCCTTCATACAAAACTTCACACAATTCTATTAGCAACATTAGTGCAAGCATGATAGTAAATCTACTCTTTTGGTTCAGTTTCAAACTCAAATATACCATCCATTAAAGCATAGGCTACTGTAGAAACTTCCTCAAAAGTTCCATGATCAAAAGAACTAAAAAAGAAAGTGATCTAGAGGCAAACACAAATAGTGGGAGAAATCTGTCAAAACAGAACAGCTGATAAAGATCGATTTTTCCGAGGACCTTCTGTTGCTCAAATCGAAAAGTGCAAAACTAATAGAAGTTTGGAAATAACCTGGGGCATGCGCACAAGAAATAGCAGATCAAAAAGATATTTTGAGAATTTTTACGAATGTTTACGGTGCAGCGCAAAAATCTGTTGTAGGACAACAACTTCCCCAAATCTTACCTTCCTCAAATTAGAGGTTCTTCTTGGCACAAAAATGAAATAAAAATGATAAGGAGAGGTAATTACAGTAGTAATAACTTCCAAGACTCAACAAAAAGAAAAAGTACTGAAAAGAAAACATTGGGTTATCTCCCAAGAGTGCTTTTCTTTAATGCCTTTGAGCTAGGCGCAGAAAGTGGAAATCAAGTAATATCAAGCGATGAAGCATCAAGTTCATAATTTGCTCTAAGAATAGAGTCAAAAAGTAATTTCTTTCTCTTTCTAGGGAAGTGTTCCATACCTTTCTTGAGTGGGAATTGATATTTAATGGTGCCTTCCTTCATATCAATGATGGCACCAATTGTTCGAAGAAAAGGTCTTCCCAAAATAATAGGACATGAAGCATTGCATTCAACATCCATAACAAGAAAATCAACAGGAACAAGGTTATTGTTAACCATAATAAGAACATCATTATTACTTCCCAAAGGTTTCTTCTTAGCAACATCAGCAAGAGGAACATCAAAATAAGAAGTTTCAAGCGGTGGTAAACCAAGCATATCATAAATCTTTCTAGGCATAATAGAAATGCTTGCACCTAGATCACATAAAGCATGGCAATCAAAATCATTCACATTCATATTAATGATGGGCTCCCAACCATCTTCTAACTTCTTGGGAATAGAAACCTTTTGTTTCAACTTCTCTTCCCTAGTTTTCATGAGAGCATTTGTAATATGCTTTGTAAAAGTAACATTCATAGAACTAGCATTAGGACCTAAAGCAAGCTTTTGAAATAACCAAATTACTTCAGAGATATTGCAACCATCAACATCAAAATCATTAAAAGAAGTAGAACTATCATCTCCCATACTCCAAAAAATTTCAGCACTTTTTGTAGAAAAAGTTTTTACAGTTTTCGGCTTTTTCGCACAAGGAGTAGGAGTTTTCTCTACACCAATCAAAGTAAGAGGAGTGCTAGAATTTGAAACAACATTACTAGAGGTGGTAATAGTACATACCTTCATATTTCTAGCCATCTCGTCTTCTCTTTCCCACCTAGCATGCAATTTTGCTAACATCCTAACATTTTCATCAATTCTAACCTGGATGACATTCAAAGTCTTGCTTTCTTTCACATCATGAGGCAAAAATTTTAGTTTCAGAAGTTCAACATCAAGAGCAAGGCTATCAACTTAAGAAGCAAGAATATCAATTTTACCCAACTTTTCCTCAACAGACTTGGTAAAAGCAGTTTGCTTACCGATGAAGTCTTTGAGCATGACTTCAAGCTCAGAGGGCGCACCCCTAGTGTTGTTGGAGGAATTACCATAAGAGTTGCCATAACCATTACCTTTGGTAGAAGGATACGGCCTATAATTGTTGCTAGCAATATTGTTCCTATAAGCACTGTTGTTGAAATTATTATTTCTAATGAAGTTTACGTTTACATCAACATGCTCTTCTTGAGCAACCAAAGAGGCCAAAAGAACATTATTAGGATCAATATGAGCTCTATCATTAGCATGCATTGATGGGGCCGAGTTGATGAAGTAAAAATGACCGGCCAGTTGGAAAACCCCAAGAGAAGGTTTTGATGAATATAGCAGCAAGTTTTCCCTCAGTTATGAAACCAAGGTTATCAATCCAGTAGGAGAGAGACAAATGACTGAAGGTGATGCCCACTAGCTTCGCGACAGCTCCGGACAATTTATAGGGCGGCTCGTCCAAGCTTTGCTTTGTGAGTGGCAACGTGGAACCTGCACACAACACAACCAAATACTTTGTTCCCAAATTACGATGAGGTTGTCAATCTCACCGGTTTGCTTGAAACAAAGGGTATGAGCGTATCGATTGGAAAGTGATAATAGTATGCGAGTAAAGTAAACAGTGCGAGTAAAGTAAACAGGTGATAGCAATATAACGGAAATAGGACCGGGGTCCACAATTCACTAGTGGTGTCTCTCCATAAGATAAAATAATATATGCTGGGTAAACAAATTACAGTTGGGCAATTGATAGAATAAAGACAACATGCATATGTCGAGAGGATCACTATGAGATTTACTCTGGGCATTACAACAAGATACATAGACTGCCATCCAACTGCATCTATGACTAATAATCCACTTGTGGCGAATCAATCCGAGAACTCCACAAGTATTAAGTTGCGAACAACAGATAATTGCATTAAGCAAAGTGTGTAATGTAAACAAAGCATAAGCCCTCGAGCATATGAATATTGTTTTCCCCTAGTAGCAACAGCACATCTACAACCTTAGAGGTTTCTGTCACTCCTCCAGATTAAATAGAGGCATGAACCCACTATCGAGCATAAATACCCCCTCTTGGAGTCACTAGCAACTACTCGGCCAACATAGCTACTAACAACGAAGGGCATGCAAGATCATAAACAACATAGAGATAATAAAAGATAATATTCAGTACATCAACTCAATCATAACACCAATATTCATCGGATCCCAACAAACACAACATGTAGAATTGCATAATGGTGATCTCAATCATGTAAGGCAGCTCATGAGATCTAAACATGAAGCACATGGTGGAGAAGACAACCATCTAGCTACTGCTATGGACCCATAGTCCAAGGTAGACTACTCACTCATCGCTCTGGAGGCAAGCATGGCGATGAAGAAGACCTCCGGTGGCGATTCCCCTCTCCGGTAGGGTGCCGGGAAGAGCTTCTGGACCCTCCCGATCTTCGGGACGACGACGACGGCGGATTGTGATGTGTTCTAGAAAAGTGATCGGGTATTTAGGTTTTTCCCGTCGGGGGGTCTTTATAGGCGAAGGGCATCGTCAGGAGTGGACCAAGGCACCCTCACACATAGGGGGCACGGCCCAGCCCCTAGCCGCGCCGCCCTATTGTGTGGGGCCCTCGTGGACCCACTCCGTCTCCTCTTCGGTTCTCTGGAAGCTTCGGTGAAATTCTGGGCGACTGGCCTTGGTTTCATCCAATTCCGAGAATATTTCCTGTGTAACTTTTCTGAAACACAAAAATAACAGAAAACAGGGAACTGGCACTGTGGCGACTTGTTAATAGGCTAGTTCCAGAAAATGCATAAAAGTGCCACGAAGTGTAATGAAACACTAAGAAAATGGTGTAAAAACAAGCATGGAGCATCAAAAATTATAGATACGTTTGAGACGTATCAGCATCCCCAAGCTTAACTCCTGCTCGTCCTCGAGTAGGTAAGTGATAACAAAAGAAATAATTTTTGAAGTGACATGCACCTACACAATCTTGATCATGTATGTAAGCGTTGTGCGCTGGGATCAAAAGAACTTAAAACATGGGCATGAAAGATATAATCTTGATAGAAGAAACTTAGCAACCATGTTATAACATGAAAATGAACACAAACAAAAGATCATGAAAATGAAACAATGAAAGTCAAACGTGTGTTCAAATCATAAGGAAAAACATACAAATGGTTTTCAGCTTGTCCTTCATGGAGAGCAAAACATAAATGCATAGGACACCTTCAAGTTTAAGAGGGTGGCTAGATACAAGTAATTTGAGAACAAGTGAAACCAACAATATGAATCAATCAATGAAAACTTTGGGACAATGCACATTATACTCAGAATGACAACTATGGTCTCTTAGACGGTGCATAAAGATAGAAGGTGGTGACTCAACATAAAAGTAAAAGAAAGGCCCTTCGCGGAGGGAAGTAGTGATTAAACATGTGCTAGAGCTTTTCATTTGTAAAACAGAGAGGTAAAACTTGAGTTTTGAGAGGTGGTTGCTTTTGTCAATGACTAGCAATGGGGTTCTTACTATCTTCCATACAAAAATGAAGCAAGTTTTTGAGAGAGAGATTGGCACTTTTGTGCTCTTTTATAAAGCTTGGCACTCCTCCCCACCTTTTTTTCCTTTCTCAAACCATGGCTAACCGATTCCATCGGGTGCCTACCAACATTCACATACCATGGAGGAGTGCCTTTTTTCTTTCTTTTTTTTTCTCTTTTTTTTTCTTTTTGGAATAAGCACTATGGAAGATAGCAAATCCGACCACTACGTTCCCATGAGCTGAAAACAGTGTCACAAAACTAGAAGTATTTTGAAGGTTTTTGAAAGGTAGCACATGAAAATTTACTTGGAATGGCTTACAAATACCATGCATAGGAATTTATAGTGGACACAATGGCAAAACTTGGTTTTTAGGAGTTGGATGCACGAGTAGAGCTCATACTCAGTACAAAATAAAGGCTAGCAAAAGACTGGGAGCGACCAACTAAGAGAGCAATAACGGCCATAATCATGCATGGCAACAAAGCGACATTAAAAGAAGCATAAGATGGCATCAAAAGTCAAAAACTAAATGATCATAGAGGCTATGGGCGACTTTGTATGAGTCTAACATTTGTGAGCATGTGCCAAGTCAACCCAAATAAAGCATCAAAGGAGAAAACCAAAATAATGCTTCCAAACGATAAAAACAACGCATGATTTTTTTCAAAGGCTCATTAAGCAATCTCAGTTATTTGAGACAAGTCATGCTATAGCAAAACCACTAAGCATACTATCAAAAAGACATCAAGCATGACATGAAAAAGCCTAGGCCGCAGTCTACACAAGCTCCTTCTTGTACCACTTTTTTGCATAAAGCTTTTTCTCTTTTCCAACACCATTCAAACTTTTTATAAACACCTCTTTTGATGAAAACAATTAAGGATCAGAGGCAAAAATATACCTTGATGAAAAGATATAACAAGATCTGAATGCAAATCAAGGTGAAAATCGAAAACTAAACGCAGTTCTAGAAAAAGAGAACACTCGTTGAAATTATAAGAATGAAAAACGGAGTGTTCTTGGCAAATGAAAAGCAAGGCAACTTCTCCAAAAGGAATTTATTGGGGTCCAACCATTTATTTCAGCAAACAAAACAAAACTAAACTGAAAACTAAAAACAACTGACGCTCCAAGAAAAACGCATAGTGCAGGAAGCAATAAAAATATAGTGTCTTGAAAGGTGACCTGATTTTTGCTGATGAAGAAGGGGTGCCTCGGGGGCATCCCCAAGCTTTGACGCTTGTACTTCTTGGATATTTCTTGGGGTGATGCATGGGCATCCCCAAGCTTGAGCTTTTGTCCATTCTTCAACTCATCTCATCACTCTCCGATCCCTACACTTGAAAACTTCCTTCATACAAGACTAAACACAAATCTATTAGCAACATTAGTGTAAGCATAACATAGAATCAACCCTTTTTGCTTCAGGTTTCAAATCAAAACCACCACATATAAAGCATATACTACTGTAGGAACTTCCCCAAAAGTTCCGTGATCAAAAGAACTCAAAAAGAAAATGATAAAGCGGCAAAAACAAATATTGGCAGAAATCTGTCAAAACAGAACAGCTGACAAAGGTTGAATTTTTAAGGGGTTTTCTGTTGCTCAAATCAAAAAGTGTTCGACTAATGAAAGTTTGGATATAACCTGGGGCATATGCACAAGAAATTGCAGGTCCAAAAGATAAACAGAGAAGTTTCACGAATTTTTACGGTGCAGCACCAAAAACTGTTTCAGGACAGCAACATCCCCAAATCTTACCTCGCTCAAATTAGAGGCTTCTCTTGGTACAAAAACGAAATAAAAATGATAAGGAGAGGTTATTACAGTATTAATAACTTCCAAGACTCAAATAAAAGAAAAAGAACTGAATGTAAAAACATTGGGTTATCTCCCAAGAGTGCTTTTCTTTAACGCCTTTGAGCTAGGCGCAGAAAGTGCGAATCAAGTATTTTCGAAAGAAGCATTAAGATTAACTGTTTCCTCAAGATCACCACTTACCACACTAGGCACTTTAGAGGTTCCCGAAGATGATTCAACCTGCAAGTCACTCTTAGTTGAACTAAAAGTCTTACCAATCTTAAAAACATGCTGCGGTTTAGGCACAGATACCTTGGGAACATACATAAATTTTTGCTCTTTTCCACCAAAAGCTTTCTCTTTCTTAAACTTAAGAGAAGAGAAAATTGAACTTAAAGTTTCCATGGATGCTTCTAGTTTCCCAATCCTAAGGTTTTGACTATCAAGAGTAGTGCTAGCTTCTAAAATAGTGATTCTCTTACCGATACTTTCTATCGCTTCATTAACTCGGCTAGCATTATCAAGGATATTTGGCAAACCTTTTTCTAAAGAGCTAAGCTTTTCCAAAACTTCCTCTAAAGTGACCTCGGTTTTAACAACATGAATAGGTGGTACTCCCACTAAACTTTCAATTAAAGTGCATGCTTCAAGAGCGGGAGTACCCAGAAAATTACCTCCTGCAAGAGTATCAAGAACGTACCTATACCAACTAGTTATACCAACATAAAAAAATCTAAGGAGGATCATGGTAGAATGCTTCTTTGTACACCTATGATGAGAATTGCTAATACGGTACCAAACATCTTTCAAGCTCTCTCCCCCTTGTTGCTTAAAAGTACGAACTTCAACTTCAGGATTACTCATTCTAACAAGACTAAAAGCAAGCAAGTAAAAACAACTACAAAGGATTCTATTTTTTTGGGTTTTTTATAAAACGATGCAAGTAAAAATAAAGTAAAGCAAAACTTAAAACAAAGTAAAGGATGTGCGTGCGAAAACTCCCCTTACAGAAGTCTTCTTCCTCCCCGGCAACGGTGCCAGAAAACTTGATGGGGCCGAGTTGATGAAGTAAAAATGACCGGCCAGTTGGAAAACCCTAAGAGAAGGTTTTGATGAATATAGCAGCAAGTTTTCCCTCAGTTATGAAACCAAGGTTATCAATCCAGTAGGAGAGAGACAAACGACTGAAGGTGATGCCCGCTAGCTTCGCGAAAGCTCCGGACAATTTATAGGGTGCCTCATCCAAGCTTTGCTTTGCGAGCGGCAACGTGGAACCTGCACACAACACAACCAAATACTTTGTTCCCAACTTACGATGAGGTTGTCAATCTCACTGGTTTGCTTGAAACAAAGGGTATGAGCGTATCAAGTGGAAAGTGATAATAGTATGTGAGTAAAGTAAACAGTGCGAGTAAAGTAAACAGGTGATAGCAATATAAAGGAAATAGGACCGGGGTCCACAGTTCACTAGTGGTGTCTCTCCATAAGATAAAATAATACATGATAGGTAAACAAATTAGAGTTGGGCAATTGATAGAATAAAGACAACGTGCATATGTCGAGAGGATCACTATGAGATTTACTCTGGGCATTACAACAAGATACATAGACCGCCATCCAACTGCATCTATGACTAATAATCCACTTGTGGCGAATCAATCCGAGAACTCCACAAGTATTAAGTTGCGAACAACAGATAATTACATTAAGTAAAGTGTGTAATGTAAACAAAGCATATGCCCTCGAGCATATGAATGTTGTTTTCCCCCTAGTAGCAACAGCACATCTACAACCTTAGAGGTTTCTGTCACTCCTCTAGATTAAATAGAGGCATGAACCCACTATCGAGCATAAATACCCCCTCTTGGAGTCACTAGCAACTACTCGGCTGTAACAACTCAGAAATTGTAATCCACTTCTTATTAATTAAAGTACCAAATTTTGGACCCAGATAAAACTTTTTATCTATTATCTCATGCATACATGTATTTCTTATTATAGGTATTCTATGATTTCATGTGTGTTATTTTTGGTTGTGCAATAGTTAGTTAATTCTAACTTAACCAAGAGAAGCAAGTGAGAATAATTATAAGAACCAAAGAAAGAATAAACAAAAGAAAGAAAGAAAAAGAGAAGAATAAGATGATCTAGGAAATCTGTTTGACTACCCTATTTTGAGCCCTTGGATTAAGAAATCTGTAACTCACCTCTATGTTTGGCCAGTTAGTTGAGTTTCACCAAGTCACATACAAACTCAACCAAGAAGTTGCTACCCAAAATTCAAATCAGAACATCACTCAAACTTCTGTCAAACTTTGAATCTGAAACAGTGACTATACTCAAAAATGCAAATAAGATTTCTGCAAAACTTAACCTTTCTTTGTAACAAAAATATGACTGGAAACCTTGGCCAATATGTTGATCACCCAAAGTGGAAAATTTAAAAAATTCAAATTTAAATCTCTTGCGGGCATTTTGTCGAACGCTTGGCAGATGAAAATCGGATGAAATCATGATCACTGTGAAGATCACTGTCGCCGTTCGTCCAGCGCCTGTAGCCATGCTCCTGGGAGGCGCCGCGGTCGAGCCCAGCGTCCCCTGCCCCGACCCGAGCCGTGAGAAAGGGAGGAGAAGAGGAGACAACACCCAGGACCCCCCCTCTCTTCTTCCCAGCTTGCTGCACGTCGCCGACCACCCTGCCCTCGCTAGCACCGACCCATAGCATGCCGCAGCCGAGACCGAAGCCCCCCAGCACGCGAGCAAGGCCGCCGTGCCCAGTGTCGCTCGACGAATGCGCCCAGGGCCCCCGCACCAGCGAGCTTCTGGACACCCTCTCCCCCGACGCTCAGGCCTATAAAAGGCCCCTCCGATCAAACGAGGAGACGCACACCACTCCAGTCTACCGCCCAGACACCATCTCTCCCTCCCTCTCGCTCTGGTTCATCGACGCCTGCAACGCCGGCGAGGTACTGGACGCGGAGAATGCCGCCGCGTTCGACCACCCGGGAGCAAGCCGCCGCTGGGAATCGGAGGAGGAGCCACGCCGGAGTCGTTTCCACCCCTCGCCGTCAAGTTCTTCTTCCTCTACGCACGCCGCCATCGCCGTTGTCGTCTTCACTGCTCGCAGATGAGCTCTGCCCCTCTCCGTCGAGCATGATGGCTGTGAGCCGTTAGATCTAGATCGGGCGATAGCATACCGATTCGGTAACTTAAGTCACCTGACACGGCGACCCCACCTGTCAGTTTGTTTAAAAACAAATCCCGCCCCGTGCGAAACGTTTTCTGGGCCGGCCCGTTCGGGTTCTGTTCAGAATCGGCCCGTTAGTTTAGAAATCGGTCCGTTACGCTTTTATTTATTTTCCCGCCGTTTGAATTAATTCAAATAACTTTCAGATGTGATTTTCAAACTTTAATTCAAAGAGTTTTACAAATCCATTTCTAGCAAATAAATATGCGTTGGAAAGCTTATGAAATGCTCTACACTGTAGAATTGGTTAGAATTCCATTTGAAGTAGGAATTTAATTAAATAAGAATAGTGTGACCATAACTTTATTAAACCTAGAAGATTTCTAGAAAATTGTTTAAGTCTCCTAAAATCATGAAATTTAAATTGTGAACTCACCAATGACCCCCCTTACTGTTAGTCAACCTTAATCAACTCAAACCTTATTAGTGTTATCAATTAGACCCTAACCCAACTCTAGTTAGTAACATAAAATGATATATCCCTATCATACACTTAGAATTAATTTACCCCCATTACCCACTCACTTAGTTAGCCAAACTCCACTTGAACTAGTCCTAATACCCCTAAACCAATACCAATGCTTAGAAAGTAAACAACACATGGCATTTAGTAAAAACTCTAACTTGCACACTTAATGACAACTTAGAAGAAAAACTTGCAATCCAACTCCCTAGAATGCAACATGGATGCTATTGTGAGCAAACAAATATGTGTGTTTGGTGTGTTGTTAGCATGGTGTAGTGATTGTGTGTTTTGTGTTGATTTCATTATTAGACGCTAGTGTTGCTGAGGAGGATATTGAGGGGGGATTTTATTATCAAGAAGAAGAAGAAGAATACCCCGGACACTTTGCCAACCAAGGCAAGCCATCTTTTGATTCATACTCACAATGCCTAGTTTTAATTTTGCATTCTACTTGATTTAAGTAAATTGCATGATTGAATTGCTAGAGTAGAATGATAGAAGTGAAGTGATCCCTGGTTTAGCAAGAGCATCAAGCTGAGTTTATCAAACTCTACTTAGCGGTATCATCCCTCAATGTAGTCGCTTAGTCGCTAATAAAATTGGTGCTATTTCTAGAGGAACCCCATTTGAACCTGGTGAAATGAACTTGAAAGCTTGAATTAGAAACCATTCCTACATGATGGTTTTATTAAGGAAAATAATCGTGACTAAGAACTATGGAATGTATTTGTCAAATGATACTAAGTGATGTACTATGTGAGCCAACCATACCGTACGACCACATTACCCCTATATGGGAAGGGGCTTAGTCCGTAGCTTGTTTACCTTAGTATGGGAGGCCTTGTATCAACCTTTATGGAAGGACACCGTGAGCGGTTACTTCTGAACCGAGTGGATTCCACTAATCCGGCATCCCAGAGCGGCCAAAACTAGAGGCGCCGGAGCGGGGATTCCGTACCCCGGGCTCTAGGGAAGGATCCTATACTAGGGTGAGCAAGTGAAAGAGTTTGTTTGATTATCTGAACCCCGCATACTTGTGTATGACGATCCGTGGATTTCTCCCGACAGATGTATCGAATCTTGTGGGTAAAGTGTACCCCTCTGCAGAGGTTTTTAAAACTATTCGAATAGCCGCGTCCGCGGTTATGGACAGTTGGCAAGCTGTACTTGACTTTTGTCAAGAATAAAAATAACAACGGTGAACTTGGTGAATGACTTGACTTGACCTTGATGTTGACACACTTGAAGTTCTTCTTTAGATTGAACTTAGAGAACTAAACCTCTTTTCTACCAATGAACATTCTTGGGAAATAAAACTAGCTTTTGCAAATAAACTTAGTGCTTAGTCCACTATACCAACTTGCAAATCGACTTCATCATTTCATCTATAAGATGGTTTGCGAGTGCATCCAATGTACTCATGGCTGTGTCCCTAGCTATCAACTTGGCCAGATTATGGGGAAGAGTACCAGGAGGAAGGGTATGAAGAAGAGTGCCAGAACTAAGCTCGTCTCCATGAGTCGCCATTGCCTGTAGGGTGAAGGCATGGACCTGAAGACGTTATTTCCGCTGCTATATTGTGTTGTAATATGAACTTGGTCTCTATGACCATTGTATTTGAACCCTCGTATTGTAATGTCTATGGAACTGGTTACCAACTACGTTATGTATATCGCAACAATGGTTCTGGGATTGCGGTGGAATGCATAACGGGCACTTCGAATTTGTCATCAAATTTGAGGTTGTCACAAGTTGGTATCAGAGCCAAGGCTGACCATAGGAGACCTTAGTTAGAATGGGTGTGAAATGAAACCTTGATAAAAGCAAAGATATAAGTAAGGATTGCAAAATTGCTTAGTCTTTCCTCTCTATTTGCAAAGTTTTATACATACTTCAGTTTTTGCCTACTTAAAATTTTGCACACTTGAGTTGATCACTAACTTAAGTTAATCTAAAATTTTGTAGATGGCCCCGGTATTCACAGAGCACTACCAGTTGGGCCATGGTGGCAGCCTTTGTTTCGAGCGCGACCTCACCACCCTGACCTTGTTCCTGGATCGTTTGTATCCGGAGTTCAAGGGAGCCGTGCTCAATGAGCACCTAGATGGAGAGCTACGGTGGCTTATCAGGGCCAGTTGCCGTGGCAAGAAGGGGAATTTGAGTTCTCCAAGGATCAAGTTTGAGCTGGTGGAGAACACTTGGGCCGATGGTTTGGTCCGAGCTATGCAGGAGATGCACGCCCGCTTGTGCGGACTGCATGTGGAGGAGGTCCAGGGGGAGCGCTTTAGGAACTTTGCTCGGCGTGATGCGGACGGGCGTCCCGCAAACATGCCAGGGCAAAATGAGCCGAGTACCTACATCGATCACATGGACTTCTTGCTGTACTCCACTCAGCAGGAGGCCGATCGTGCCCGTACTAGGGCCAACCTTGAGCACTTCGCACTGGTGGAGGCGAGGAGCACTATCAGGATACTTGCGAAGGAGCGCAAGAGTCTTCGTCGCCAGCGCGATGAGAAGGATCAGGACATTGAGGAGTTGAAGGCCAATGTGGCTGAGCTGACTGAGTACATTGAGAGTCTAGAGGATCACCTTGGTGAGGAGGAAGGCATTAATCTCCGCAAGGAGGATAATGCCCTCATTAGTGATGAGGATGATTTCATGGAGGACCTTGATGATCCGGAGGATGGTGGGCATAATGGATTCATTGTGAGTGATGAGGAGGAAGACCCCGAGGAGCCCGCTGTGTAGATCAGAGATCCAAGTGTTATCTAGTTATGAGTTCCACTTTAATTTCACTTCGTGTAGGTGTGAGTTGTATCCCCCTCTCTAGTAGACGAGTCGCCATGGTTTGATGTAAACCATTTGTAATGTGTGAACTCGTATGTGTGGTATGTTTGATGTTTGATGAATGAAATATGAATTTGGCTCTTAAAGCCTAAGTAAGACAAAAATTGCATCATCCATGTTACAATTAAAATCTTAGCAATTAGCTTTCCCTCTTGTCTTACAAACATTATCTTCAGATGCTGCGAGCACCCCCACCCCCGAACCCAGAAATGGCCGAACTACTAAGGTTGATCATGGAAGACCGGGAAGCAGCCCGAGCTGAGCGCCAAGCTAACTTGGCCACTCTTCAGCAACTCACTCAGATGGCAATGAACCACAACAATGGCAATGGAAATGGCCATGGTGAAGGAGAGAACAATGGCCATGGTGATCACCGATCCAAGCTAAGGAGTTTCCAAAACACCAACCCTCCGATGTTCACCAAGTCTGAAGAACCCTTAGATGCCGATGACTGGCTTCGCACTATGGAGAACAATTTGGCCGTTGCCGAAGTTGGTGAAAATGAGAAGGTCTTGTACACCACCCACTACCTTGCGGGAGCCGCAAGAGCTTGGTGGGATAGCACTCGGGCTATGCAAGCCCCAGGGTATATGATGCCTTGGGAGGAGTTCAAGATCAAGTTTAGCAAGGCCCATGTTCCTTTGGGATTGGTTAAAAGGATGAGAGATGAGTTCAGAAATCTAAAGCAAGGTTCCCTATCTGTGGTGGATTACCGTGACAAGTTCCTTACCTTGTCTAGGTATGCCCCAGATGACACCAACACCACTGAGAAGAAGCAAGAAAGGTTTCTGGATGGACTTCATGATGAGATGCAATGTGTCTTGGTCAGCATTCACTTTGCAGACCTGGAGTCACTGGTTGACTCTGCCATTCAGATGGAAGGCAAACTCAAGCAAGCTGCAGAGAACCGCAAGCGCCGTATGATGTATCAAGACAACTCAAGCAACTCGCAGAAGCCAAGGGGAAATCCACCCATGGGTTTCGCCCCAAGACCTATGAGGCCATCTGCATCTGCTCCACGTCCCAACTATCCCAACCGTCCGCCCGGCAACAACTTCAACCGTGCACCTCCAAGACCTAGTGGCAACAACTTCAACACCAATACTCCAAGGCCAAATGGCGCCCCTGTGTTACCCAAGCCTGGTGACAAGTCGGGTGTTACCTGTTATGAGTGCGGACTCAAAGGGCACTACTCCAATGAGTGCCCCAAGAAGCTGAATGATGCATCCAAGACCACTGCTCCTGCTCAGCAACAGCGCCGTGTGGGGAATGGCAAGAACTATCCACCAAGGAACCAGCCTCACTCTCGAGGCCGTCTGAATCACATGAACATTGAAGAAGCTCAGGAAGCAACCGACGTTGTGCTTGGTATGTTCCCTGTTAACTCAGTTCCTGCAAGAGTTCTGTTTGATTCTGGAGCTTCACACTCATTCGTTACCCAGTTATTCGTTGATAAAAGTGGACTTCAACCCACACCCTTGAAAGATGTCATGTCTGTGCAAATTCCCGGGTCGATAACCAAGGCCAGTTGTACCTGCTTGGCAGTGCCCATAGAAATCCATGGGATCTCCTTCTTAGCCAGTTTGATTGTGTTAGGAACCAAAGGATTGGAAGTAGTCCTAGGTATGGATTGGATGTCTCAACACCAAGGAGTAATAGATTGTGCCAAGAAGACCATCACCATGAAGATTAGCACTGGAATTGTAGTAAAGCATGTGTCCGTAAAACCACCCCAAACCACCTGATGTCATAAGAGTATCTCCGGACCAACTTTAGAGCAAGTTCCCATCGTCTGTGAATACCCGGATGTTTTTCCCGATGAGCTACCTGGAATGCCACCAGATCGGGATATTGAGTTTATCATTGAGCTTGTCCCCGAAACTGGATCTATAGCCCAACGACCCTATCGTATGAACCCAGCTGAACTAGTAGAGTTGAAGAAGCAATTGGATGACCTTTTGAGTAAAGGATTGATTCAGCCAAGTTCTTCTGCTTGGAGATCACCCGTTCTGTTTGTGGATAAAAGTGACGGTTCTAGCCGACTGTGCACTGACTACCGCAAGCTAAACGATGTGACCATCAAGAACAAGTATCCTCTCCCAAAGATTGAAGATTTGTTTGACCAATTGACTGGAGCTAGAGTCTTCTCGAAGATAGATCTTAGAACTGGATACCACCAACTGAAGATCCATGCAACGGATATCCCCAAAACAGCCTTCACTACCCGATACGGATTGTATGAGTACACCGTAATGTCATTTGGATTAACCAATGCCCCTGCTTATTTCATGAACCTCATGAATAAGGTTTTTATGGAATTCTTGGATAAGTTTGTCGTTGTCTTCATTGATGACATTCTTATCTACTCCAAGTCCGAAGAAGAGCATGCAACCCATTTGAGATTAATCTTAGAAACCTTAAGAGAGCATCAGCTGTATGCCAAGTTCAGTAAATGTGAGTTCTGGTTGAAGGAAGTTGGATTCTTAGGCCATGTATTATCAACGGGAGGAATATCCGTGGACCCCAAGAAGATCAAATCAGTCATGGAATGGGAAGCTCCTACCACTCAAACTGAAGTGAGAGGTTTTCTCGGATTAGCCGGATATTACCGCAAATTTGTTGAGGGGTTTTTAAGCATTGCCCGGCCAATGACCCAACTGTTGAAGAAAGACAAGAAGTTTGAATGGACCCCAAAGTGCGAAGAGAGTTTTCAAGAGCACAAGAAGCGACTGGTGACCGCCCCCGTCCTAACCATGCCCGATATCACCAAAAACTTTGATGTCTACTGCGACGCTTCCAAACTTGGACTTGGTTGTGTATTGATGCAAGAAGGCAAGGTCATAGCTTACCTCTCTCGGCAGCTTCGACCTCATGAAGAAAATTATCCAACTCATGATCTGGAGTTAGCAGCCGTAGTGCTAGCTCTAAAGACCTGGAGGCACTATCTGATGGGCAACCGTTGCGAGATCTACACTGATCACAAGAGTTTGAAGTATATC
The DNA here is from genome assembly GCA_007115705.1 of Dactylis glomerata. Taxonomy (NCBI): domain Eukaryota; kingdom Viridiplantae; phylum Streptophyta; class Magnoliopsida; order Poales; family Poaceae; genus Dactylis; species Dactylis glomerata. The sequence goes on from QXEO01001857.1 coordinate 304,140, forward strand.
TTCACCCAGAAGGAGTTGAACATGAGGCAAATAAGATGGATAGAGTTGATTAAGGATTATGATCTGGAAATTCACTATCACCCCGGTAAGGCCAACGTAGTGGCCGATGCATTGAGTAGGAAGCCGTGCTCGTTGAATATGATGATCAAAGAGGAGCAACCCATGTTGCACCAAGAGTTTGAAAGGTTTGGATTGGAACTAGTCAGTCGAGGATTCCTAGCCACCCTTGAGTTTCAACCCACCTTGATGAGCCAAATCAAAGAAGCCAAGAAGGGAAATAAGAGTATCGACGGAATTAAGCGCCGAATTAGTTCCGGCAAGGTGCCAGGATTTGAGGAAGATGATCAAGAAGTTCTTTGGTATAAAGGACGTATCTGTGTGCCTGCTGACTCAGAATTGAAGGGAGTTATTATGAAGGAAGCTGTAACGACCTCAAATTTGATAACAAATTCGAAGTGCCCGTTATGCATTCCACCGCAATCCCAGAACCATTGTTGCGATATACATAACGTAGTTGGTAAACAGTTCCATAGACATTACAATACGAGGGTTCAAATACAATGGTCATAGAGACCAAGTTCATATTACAACACAATATAGCAGCGGAAATAACGTCTTCGGGTCCATGCCTTCACCCTACAGGCAATGGCGACTCATGGAGACGAGCTTAGTTCTGGTACTCTTCTTCATACCCTTCCTCCTGGTACTCTTCCCCATAGTCTGGCCAAGTTGATAGCCAGGGACACAGCCGTGAGTACATTGGATGCACTCGCAAACCATCTTATAAAGGAAATGATGAAGTAGGTATGCAAGTTTGGTATAGTGGACTAGGCACTAAGTTTCTTTGCAAAAGCTAGTTTTATTTCCCAAGAATGTTCATTGGTAGGAAAGAAGTTTAGTCCTCTAAGTTCAATCTAAAGAGGAACTTCAAGTGTGTCAACACCAAGTTCAAGTCAAGTCAATTCAATTCAGATCCTTCACCACTTTCACCATTGTTATTTTTATCTTTGACAAAAGTCAAGTAGAGCTTGCCAACTGTCCATAACCGCGGACTCGGCTATTCGAATAGTTTGAAAACCTCTGCAGAGGGGTACACTTTACCCACAAGATTCGATACATCTGCCGGGAGAAATCCACGGATCGTCATACACGAGTATGCGGGGTTCAGATAATCAAACAAACTCTTTCACTTGCTCACCCTAGTATAGGATCCTTCCCTAGAGCCCGGGATACTGAATCCCCGCTCCGGCGCCTCTAGTTCTGGCCATCCCGGGATGCCGGGTTAGTGGAATCCACCTGGTTCAGAAGTAACCGCACACGGTGTCCTTCCATAAAGATTTGTTACAAGGCCTCCCATACTAAGGTAAACAAGCTACGGACTAAGCCCCTTCCCATATAGGGGTAATGTGGTTGTACGGTGTGGTTGGCTCCCATAGTACATCACTCGTTGTCATTGAGAAATACATTACATAGTTCTTAGTCAAGATTGATTTCTTTCATAAAGCCATTATGTAGGAGCAATCTCCAATTCAAGTTTCAAGTTCAAGTCACCTCTTTTCAAATAGAGTTACCCTTATAGATGGCCTCAATATTCTTAGCGACTAAGCAACTACGTTGGGTGATAATACTACTAAATAGAGTTGGATAAACTCAGCTTGATGCTCTTGCTAAACTAGGCATCACTACACTTCTATCATTCTACTCTAGCAATTCAATCATGCAATTTACTTAAAACAAGTAGGATGCTCTATTAAAACTAGGCATTGGGAGTATGAATAAAAAAAGATGGCTTGCCTTGGTTGGCAAAGTGTCCGGGGTATTCTCCTTCTTCTTCTTGATAATATCCCCCCTCAATATCCTCCTCAGCAACACTAGCGTCTAATAACGAAATCAACATAAAACACACCATCACTACACCATGCTAATAACACACCAAGAACCATCTTTGTTTGCTAACAATAGCATTTATGTTGCATTTTATTGGAATTGGTTTGCAAGTTTTCTTCCAAGTTTTCATTAAGTGTGCAAGTTAGAGTTTCTACTAAGTGTCATATGTTGTTCTCTTTCTAAGCATTGGTATTGGTTTAGGGGTACTAGATTAGTTCAAGTGAAAAGGGTTTGATTAAGTGGGTTGGTATTGAGGGCAACAATTAGTTCTAAGTGTGCAATAGGAATCTATCATTTTATGTTACTAACTAGAGTTGGGGTAGGATCTAATTGATAACACTAGCTAACAGGGTTTGGAGTTGATTAGGGTTGACTAACAGTAAGGGAGGTCATTGGTGAGTTCACAATTTAAATTTCATAATTTTAGGAGGCTTAACTAATTTTCTAGAAATCTTTTATGATTAGTAGAGTTATGGTCACACTATTCATATCTAATTAAATTCCTAATTCAAATGGAATTCTAATCAATCCTACAGTGTAGAGCATTTTACCAGCTTTCCATCGCATATTTATTTGCTACAAATGGATTTGTAAAACTCTTGGAATTTAAGTTTGAAAATCATATCTGAAACAATTTTGAATTAATTCGAAAAGGCAGGAGAATAATTAAAAACGTAACGGACCGACTTTCTAACCTAACAGGCCGATTCTGAACAGAACCCGAACGGGCCGGCCCAGAAAACGTTTTGCACGGCGGGAGAAATAAAAACGGGACCTGACAGGGGGGTCCCACTGGTCAGATCTATTTCGAATCGCCGAACCGGTATGCTTCCGTTGGATCAAGATCCAACGGTGCATCGTCGTCGTCTACCTCGGGACAGGCCAGGGACTCACCGGCATTGCAGTGACGAGTGTTCGACGGTAAGGGCGTGACGGAGAGGATGCAGAGCTTGACGGCGGTGATGCAGATTGACAGCGGCGGCTCCGCTCCTCCACCTCGCACCAGCAGCAGCTCCAATGGTGGCCGGAATCCTCCAGAACGCGGCGGCGCTCCCGTGCAGAGATCGGACGTTTCCGAGGGAGAGAGGAAGAGAGAAGAGCGGGGGTTGGTTGCGGTGGTGTGAGCGTCCTCTGGGAGCGGTCGACGGGGGTTTTTATAGCCTCTGGAGGCCGGGGGCAAGGCGACCAGAAGGTGGCCAGTGCGGGGGTCCTGGCGGCGTTTGGAGCTCGCTCCGGGCACGGCGGCCTCGGGGGTGTGCTGGGAGGGTGTCGGCTCGGCTGCGGTGGGCTGTGGGTCGGCTCTGGCGCATCCAGGGCGGTCGGCAACACGCAGGAAGAAGACTGGGAGGGGGGCCCTGGGCGCATTTCTCTCCGTTCCTCCCCTTCTCACGGCTCGGGTCGGGGCAGGGGGCACTGAGCTCGACCGTGGCATCGTCCAGGAGTATGGCTACAGTCCTCGAGCGAGCCAGAACAGTGCAGCCCACAGTGCATTCGATTTGCTTTGATTTGTGTCTGCCAGTGTTCGACGAAATGCCCGCAAGAGTTTGAAATTTGAAATTTTGAAATTTTCCACTTTGGGTGATCAGCATATGAGCCAAGGTTTCCAGTCATATTTTTGTTCTGGAGAAATAACAGGTTTTAAAAAAATTTATATTTGAAAATAGGGTATGGTCACTGTTTCAGATTCAAAGTTTGATTGATGTTTGAGTCAAGTTCTGGTTTGAATTTTGAGTAGCAACTTCTTGGTTCAGTTTGTATGTGACTTGGTGAATCTCAACTAGCTGGCCAAACATGGAGGTGGGTTACAGATTTCTTAATCCAAGGGCTCAAAGTAGGGTAGTCAAACAGATTTCCTAGATCATCTTATTCTTCTCTTTTTCTTTAATATTTTTATTTCTGGTTTCTTTGATGCTTATAACTTGTGTCAATTGCTTCTGTTGGTTACTTAGAGTTAACTAACTAGTACACAACCAAGAATAACCCACATGAAATCATAGAATGCAAACAATAGAAAAATACATGTATGCATGAAATAATGGATAAAAGTTTTATCTGGGTCCAAAATTTGGTACTTTATTTAATAAGAAGTGGATTACAATTTCTGAGTTGTTACAGAAGCCCATGAGACACCTTACTCCATTCACCCCGGTGGAACTAAGATGTATCAAGATTTAAAGGAACAATTCTGGTGGCATGGAATGAAGCGTGAGATTGCTTCGTTCATATCTAAGTGTGATATCTGCTAAAGAGTCAAGGCTGAACATCAACGTCCTGCTGGACTGCTGCAACCTTTGCAAGTTCCGGAATGGAAGTGGGAATCAGTTGGAATGGATTTCATCACTGGATTTCCAAGGTCTAGCCGTGGAAATGACTCTATCTGGGTCATTGTGGATAGACTGACCAAAGTTGCCCACTTTATTCCTATCAAGACCACTTATACCTCAGGGCAGCTAGCAGATCTGTATCTATCCAGAATTGTTAGCTTGCATGGAGTCCCTAAAACCATAGTTTCCAATCGAGGAACCCAATTCACCTCAAGATTTTGGAGAAGCTTACATCAAGCCTTGGGAACCAAATTAGCCTTTAGCACTGCTTACCACCCTCAGACTGATGGACAGACTGAAAGAGTGAATCAAATACTTGAAGATATGTTGAGAGCCTGTGTTCTAGCCTATGGGGCTAAGTGGGAAGATTGTCTGCCTTTCGCGGAGTTTTCCTACAACAACAGTTATCAAGCCAGTTTGCAAATGGCCCCATTTGAATCTTTGTATGGAAGGAAGTGCCGTACCCCTTTGAATTGGTCAGAAACCGGAGACAGTCAGATATTTGGACCTGACATTCTGCAAGAAGCCGAAGAGAAAGTTCGCATGATTCGTGACTACCTCAAGGCAGCCCAGTCGAGACAGAAGAGTTATGCCGACAAGAGACGTAGAGAACTGACCTTCCAGATTGGAGATTTTGTTTATCTTAGAGTATCACCTCTCAAGGGAATGCAGAGATTCCAAGTCAAAGGAAAGCTTGCACCAAGATATATTGGACCTTTCAAGATACTAGACCGCAGAGGAGAAGTGTCTTATCAGTTGGAAATGCCCCCTGAATTGTCTGAAGTGCACGACGTCTTTCACGTGTCTTTACTTCGGAAATGTCTTGAAGTACCGGAGAAGCCAGAAATCTTCAAGAATATTGATCACCGTTCCGTGCATATCAACAAGGATTTGACCTATCGTGAAGTACCTATCCGTATCCTCGAGGAAGCTTATCGAACCACTCGGACCCGAAGCATCAAGTTTCTAAAAGTTCAGTGGAGTAACCACACCGAAGATGAAGCCACTTGGGAACGAGAAGATTACCTTCAGAAAGAGTTTCCCAATCTTTTTAGTTCTTAACTAGTGAATCTCGGGGACGAGATTCCTTTTAACGGGGAAGATTGTAACAACTCAGAAATTGTAATCCACTTCTTATTAATTAAAGTACCAAATTTTGGACCCAGATAAAACTTTTTATCTATTATCTCATGCATACATGTATTTCTTATTATAGGTATTCTATGATTTCATGTGTGTTATTTTTGGTTGTGCAATAGTTAGTTAATTCTAACTTAACCAAGAGAAGCAAGTGAGAATAATTATAAGAACCAAAGAAAGAATAAACAAAAGAAAGAAAGAAAAAGAGAAGAATAAGATGATCTAGGAAATCTGTTTGACTACCCTACTTTGAGCCCTTGGATTAAGAAATCTGTAACTCACCTCTATGTTTGGCCAGTTAGTTGAGTTTCACCAAGTCACATACAAACTCAACCACGAAGTTGCTACCCAAAATTCAAATCAGAACATCACTCAAACTTCTGTCAAACTTTGAATCTGAAACAGTGACTATACTCAAAAATGCAAATAAGATTTCTGCAAAACTTAACCTTTCTTTGTAACAAAAATATGACTGGAAACCTTGGCCAATATGTTGATCACCCAAAGTGGAAAATTTCAAAAATTCAAATTTAAATCTGTTGCGGGCATTTCGTCGAACGCTTGGCAGATGAAAATCGGATGAAATCATGATCACTGTGAAGATCACTGTCGCCGTTCGTCCAGCGCCTGTAGCCATGCTCCTGGGAGGCGCCGCGGTCGAGCCCAGCGTCCCCTGGCCCGACCCGAGCTGTGAGAAAGGGAGGAGAAGAGGAGACAGCACCCAGGACCCCCCCTCTCTTCTTCCCAGCTTGCTGCACGTCGCCGACCACCCTGCCCTCGCCAGCACCGACCCACAGTATGCCGCAGCCGAGACCGAAGCCCCCCAGCACGCGAGCAAGGCCGCCGTGCCCAGTGTCGCTCGACGAACGCGCCCAGGGCCCCCGCACCGGCGAGCTTCTGGACACCCTCTCCCCCGACGCTCAAGCCTATAAAAGGCCCCTCCGATCAAATGAGGAGACGCACACCACTCCAGGCTACCACCCAGACACCATCTCTCCCTCCCTCTCGCTCTGGTTCGTCGACGCCTGCAACGCCGGCGAGGTACTGGACGCGGAGAACGCCGCCGCGTTCGACCACCCGGGAGCAAGCCGCCGCTGGGAATCGGAGGAGGAGCCACGCCGGAGTCGTTTCCACCCCTCGCCGTCAAGTTCTTCTTCCTCTACGCACGCCGCCATCGCCGTCGTCGTCTTCACTGCTCGCAGGTGAGCTCTGCCCCTCTCCATCGAGCACGATGGCTGTGAGCCGTTAGATCTAGATCGGGCGATAGCATACCGATTCGGTAACTTAAGTCACCTGACACGGCGACCCCACCTGTCAGTTTGTTTAAAAACAAATCCCGCCCCGTGCGAAACGTTTTCTGGGCCGGCCCGTTCGGGTTCTGTTCAGAATCGGCCCGTTAGTTTAGAAATCGGTCCGTTACGCTTTTATTTATTTTCCCGCCGTTTGAATTAATTCAAATAACTTTCAGATGTGATTTTCAAACTTTAATTCAAAGAGTTTTACAAATCCATTTCTAGCAAATAAATATGCGTTGGAAAGCTTATGAAATGCTCTACACTGTAGAATTGGTTAGAATTCCATTTGAAGTAGGAATTTAATTAAATAAGAATAGTGTGACCATAACTTTATTAAACCTAGAAGATTTCTAGAAAATTGTTTAAGTCTCCTAAAATCATGAAATTTAAATTGTGAACTCACCAATGACCCCCCTTACTGTTAGTCAACCTTAATCAACTCAAACCTTGTTAGTGTTATCAATTAGACCCTAACCCAACTCTAGTTAGTAACATAAAATGATAGATCCCTATCATACACTTAGAATTAATTTACCCCCATTACCCACTCACTTAGTTAGACAAACTCCACTTGAACTAGTCCTAATACCCCTAAACCAATACCAATGCTTAGAAAGTAAACAACACATGGCATTTAGTAAAAACTCTAACTTGCACACTTAATGACAACTTAGAAGAAAAACTTGCAATCCAACTCCCTAGAATGCAACATGGATGCTATTGTGAGCAAACAAATATGTGTGTTTGGTGTGTTGTTAGCATGGTGTAGTGATTGTGTGTTTTGTGTTGATTTCATTATTAGACGCTAGTGTTGCTGAGGAGGATATTGAGGGGGGATTTTATTATCAAGAAGAAGAAGAAGAATACCCCGGACACTTTGCCAACCAAGGCAAGCCATCTTTTGATTCATACTCACAATGCCTAGTTTTAATTTTGCATTCTACTTGATTTAAGTAAATTGCATGATTGAATTGCTAGAGTAGAATGATAGAAGTGAAGTGATCCCTGGTTTAGCAAGAGCATCAAGCTGAGTTTATCAAACTCTACTTAGCGGTATCATCCCTCAATGTAGTCGCTTAGTCGCTAATAAAATTGGTGCTATTTCTAGAGGAACCCCATTTGAACCTGGTGAAATGAACTTGAAAGCTTGAATTAGAAACCATTCCTACATGATGGTTTTATTAAGGAAAATAATCGTGACTAAGAACTATGGAATGTATTTGTCAAATGATACTAAGTGATGTACTATGTGAGCCAACCATACCGTACGACCACATTACCCCTATATGGGAAGGGGCTTAGTCCGTAGCTTGTTTACCTTAGTATGGGAGGCCTTGTATCAACCTTTATGGAAGGACACCGTGAGCGGTTACTTCTGAACCGAGTGGATTCCACTAATCCGGCATCCCGGAGCGGCCAAAACTAGAGGCGCCGGAGCGGGGATTCCGTACCCCGTGCTCTAGGGAAGGATCCTATACTAGGGTGAGCAAGTGAAAGAGTTTGTTTGATTATCTGAACCCCGCATACTTGTGTATGACGATCCATGGATTTCTCCCGGCAGATGTATCGAATCTTGTGGGTAAAGTGTACCCCTCTGCAGAGGTTTTTAAAACTATTCGAATAGCCGCGTCCGCGGTCATGGACAGTTGGCAAGCTGTACTTGACTTTTGTCAAGAATAAAAATAACAACGGTGAACTTGGTGAATGACTTGACTTGACCTTGATGTTGACACACTTGAAGTTCTTCTTTAGATTGAACTTAGAGAACTAAACCTCTTTTCTACCAATGAACATTCTTGGGAAATAAAACTAGCTTTTGCAAATAAACTTAGTGCTTAGTCCACTATACCAACTTGCAAATCGACTTCATCATTTCATCTATAAGATGGTTTGCGAGTGCATCCAATGTACTCATGGCTGTGTCCCTGGCTATCAACTTGGCCAGATTATGAGGAAGAGTACCAGGAGGAAGGGTATGAAGAAGAGTGCCAGAACTAAGCTCGTCTCCATGAGTCGCCATTGCCTGTAGGGTGAAGGCATGGACCCGAAGACGTTATTTCCGCTGCTATATTGTGTTGTAATATGAACTTGGTCTATATGACCATTGTATTTGAACCCTCGTATTGTAATGTCTATGGAACTGGTTACCAACTACGTTATGTATATCGCAACAATGGTTCTGGTATTGCGGTGGAATGCATAACGGGCACTTCGAATTTGTCATCAAATTTGAGGTTGTCACATTGGCCAAGATAGCTACTAACAATGGAGAGCATGCAAGATCATAAACAACATAGAGATAACAAAAGATAATATTCAGTACATCAACTCAATCATAACACCAATATTCATCGGATCCCAACAAACACAACATATAGAATTACATAACGGTGATCTCAATTATGTAAGGCAGCTCATGAGATCTAAACATGAAGCACATGGTGGAGAAGACAACCATCTAGCTACTGCTATGGACACATAGTCCAAGGTAGACTACTCACTCATCGCTCCGGAGGCAAGCATAGCGATGAAGAAGACCTCCGGTGGCGATTCCCCTCTCCGGCAGGGTGCCGGGAAGAGCTTCTGGACCCTCCCGATCTTCGGGTCGACGGTGGCGGCGGATCACGATGTGTTCTAGAAAAGTGATAGGGTATTTAGGTTTTTCCCGTCGGGGGGTCTTAATAGGCGAAGGGGCATCGTCAGGAGTGGACCGAGGCACCCTCACACATAGGGGGCGTGGCCCAGCCCTTGGTCGTGCCGCCCTGTTGTGTGGGGCCCTCGTAGCCCCACTCCGTCTCCTCTTCGGTTCTCTGGAAGCTTCGGTGAAATTCTGGGCGACTGGCCTTGGTTTTGTCCAATTCCAATAATATTTCCTGTGTAACTTTTTTGAAATACAAAAATAGGGAACTGGCACTGTGGTGACTTGTTAATAGGTTAGTTCCAGAAAATGCATAAAAGTGCCACAAAGTGTAACGAAACACTAAGCAAATGGTGTAAAAACAAGCATGGAGCATCAAAAATTATAGATACCTTTGAGACGTATCAAGCATAAGCATAATATTATCAATCTTATCACTTAAGGAAGAGGTTTCCTCAACATAATTTACCTTCTTACCTTGTGGAGCTCTCTCGGTGTGCCACTCAGAATAATTTACCATCATGTTATCAAGAAGCTTCGTTGCGGCGCCCAAGGTGATGGACATAAAAGTACCTCCATCAGCTGAATCCAATAGATTTCTTGAAGAGAAATTTAGTCCTGGATAAAAGGTTTGGATAATCATCCAAGTAGTCAGTCCATGAGTGGGACAACTCTTTATCATAGATTTCATTCTTTCCCAAGCTTGAGCAACATGTTCATTATCAAACTGTCTAAACTTCATAATATCACTTTGCAAAGCTATAATCTTAGCAAGAGGATAATATTTTCCAATAAAAGTATCCTTACACTTAACCCAAGAATCAATATTATTTCTAGGCAAAGATAGCAACCAATCCTTAGCTCTCCTCTTAAAGAGAAAGGAAACAACTTAAGCTTAATAATATTACCATCTACATCCTTATACTTTTGCATCTCACATAGCTCAACAAAATTGTTGAGATGAGCTGCAGCATCATCAGTACTAACACCAGAAAACTGCTATTTCATAACAAGATTCAACAAAGCAGGCTTAATCTCATAAAAATTTGCCTCAGAAGCAGGTGGCGCAATAGGAGTGCAGATAAAATCATTGTTATTGGTGCTAGTAAAATCATACAACTTGGTGTTCTCAGGAGTACCCATTCTAGCAAAACTAAAAGCAGACAAGTAAAAATTACAACTATAAAGGAACTATTTTTTTGTATTTTTGATAAAAAGATGCAAACAAAACTAAAATAAAGCAAAATAATAACAAAGTAAAAGATTGGAAGCGAGAGACTCCCCTTGCAGAAATCCTCTTTCTCCCCAGCAACGGCGCAAGAAAAATTGCTTGATGGCGGGTAGATGACCGCCCAGTTGGGAACCCCAAGAGGAAGGTATGATGAGCACAGCAGCAAGTCTTCCCTCAATATGAAACCAAGGTTTATCGAACCAGTAGGAGAAAGAACCAACTTCCAAAGGTTGATGCTCGCTAGCTTCGCGACAGCTCCAGACAATTTATATATGGCGCCTCGTCCAGGGCGTAGCTTTGTAGAAACAGCAACGTGGAACCTGCACACAACACAACCAAGTACTTTGCCCCAACTTACAGTAAGGTTGTCAATCTCACTGGTTTGCTGTAAAATAAGTATTAAGCGTATCGAGTGGTAAAAGATAGTAGTTTGCAAGAATGTAAATAAAGTGAGTAAATGGAAACTAATCCGCTGTCTCGGGGGTAGATTGATACTCATAAATTCAGTACATATTAATATGGTATTGCATATGATTTTGTTCTTCCTATTACCAAAAAGAATCTTACACAAACTAGATTATTACCGGTCTAGATTCTTTTGGCAAGGGGACGGTGAGAAAACGAAATATCGATTGGCTAAATGGAGTGTTGTTTGCAGTCCCAGACACCATGTGGGCTTGGCATTCATGACCTCGAGGTCAAAAGTACGGCCCTACTGGGTAAGTGGATTTTTAAGCTACTTATTGAGGACGGGACTTGGCAAACCATTCTAAAAAAGAAATATAGCAGCTCGAAAGCAGTATCACGAGGTTCTTTGGAAACCAGGTGATTCGCATTTTTGGGCGGGACTGATGGCTCCGAAGAAAATTTTCTTTCGCCTCGGGTCTTTTTCCATTAAGGATGGTTTGGGGATTCTGTTCTGGGAGGGTAGGTGGTTAGGTAATTACACTCTTCGAGAATAGTATCCCGCATTGTATAATATTGTATATCACAAAAGTGATACTATCGCTAAGATAATGGAGACTTCACCTCCAAATGTGATGTTGTGGAGCGATTTATCAGGTCAAAAGCTTGTATCGTGGCATGCCTTACTTCAACGTTTAGCTAATGTCCATCTACAAGATGGTTCTAATGAATTCTGTTGGAATCTTTGTGCGAATGGAAAATTTTCTAGCAATTCCATATACACTGCGTTAATTTAACCTGATATCCCAATCGATAGAATTAATAATAATAAGCTTCTGAAGCTAAAAAATACCTTCAAGGGTCAAATTATTCGGATGGTACCTACAAACGGGAGTAATTCTGACCCAAGACATCTTAGCAAAGTGAAACTGGTTTGGTAGTAAGAAATATATTTTTTGTTATCGGGACTAGACAATTAATCATCTTTTCTTTGAATACCGGTTTATCAAATCTATATGGTCAGTCATCCAATTAGCTTCGACTTTGTATCTGCCACTTAGTGTTGCCAATATTTCTGGAAATTGACTTAATGTTATTGATCATAGGTTTAAGAAGCATATTTGGATGAGAGCGATTGCTACAACCTATGGCTATGTAGAAATGATAATGTTGCGGGTTATTTACTGGTGTAGCAATGGACTCCGTTTATAGTCGCACTAGTTGAAAAATGGACATCAATACTGGTTCCAGAGGCCCATTTGTACCGGAAATCAAACCGGTACAAAAGATTCGGGACAAAAGCCCCCCCTCTTTGGTACCGGTTCCTTACAAACCGGTATTAAAGGGGCCTCCACGTTGGCTCCCAGGAGAGTGCAGGGCTAGGGACCTTTGGTACCGGTTTGTAACACGAACCGGTACCAAAGGAATTCAGGGTTTAGGGTTTTAGGAGGGGTTTAGGGGTATCGGACCATTTCATCGTACGAGGATCGCGTCGATGCGCCAGAAACGCGTTTGGATTTAGGAGTACATGAAGATCAAGGTAATGCATATCAACTTGGTGCATATAATATAACACATGTAATTGCATAAGATCGCAAATTAAGTAGTACATGCATGAAGATCGATCTTCATGCATAGTGGTACTCTCCGAGGCATACTATCTATTACATGTAGCATAGTGGTACTCTCCGAGTCAAACTATATATTACATGTAGATCTTCATTCATAGTGGTACTCTGCGAAGTTAGGTATGAAGTCCCGAAGGAAAAATCCCGCCAATTCCTCGCCAATTGCTTTGAAGCGGTGCTCGATTGGGAGCCTGTCACGCTTTCTTGCCAACTGTAAAAGAATGAGATTCAAATGAATACATGAACTATGTATATATATATATATATATCAAATCACAATCAAACAATTATGACTGAAACTTAGCACAAGTTATGGTAACAAAATAAATTTGTGAATATTGTTTTCGTACCTCTCTATTCCTTTGATTATTCGTTCTCTCGCTGACAATCTTATGGATGTTCTTGCAAACATAGTATCCACATAGATTAGTCCCCTCAGGTTGTTTCGCGCATTTCTGTACAAGAATATAATTCAATCAAATAATAATCAAGTATGATAAAGCTGTGTGGACCTAGGTAGTACTACTTACTTTGTTCGCACGCCATATCAGCTTCGGTTTCCATCCACCGGTCGGATCTTCCTGGATGAACGTTTGCCATACGCTGCCCGACAAAAGAAAATGCATAAAAGAGTTATTAATTTGTTGATATCAGGAAATTAACGAAAAAACCGATAAGAATTAAAATTACCTTTTGAGCATATCAAAAGCCGACTTGTATAGTATAGGCTCTTTGGTTAGTGAGTCAAAGACTTCAACATCTCCATCGTACATTTTAATGACGATAAGAATAAAGTGGAACCTGCGCACGTTTAAATATGCAGTGTCATAGATATAAGTCATCAGATAAAATTTTAACATATGGTGAGCAAAATAGAATGTGTTATAAGACAGTTACATTTACTTGAAGTTGTAAGGCCAAAGTATTATCTTTTTGTCACGTTGTCGCTTCAAAAACCTTAGCAAAGTCTCTGGTGTATCCTTGTTATAGATGGGATCTTCTATGGTTTTTTCATGCATTGTATCTGGGTCAATGAACCCAATGTCCGTGATTTCATCCCTTTTGCATTCGAGCTTCTTCGATCTGCATAATATAGCGCACAAAAGATTAAATTGAGGATAATTTGCAGACAATGAATGAGCTGAGCTAAAGACTTCTCAAATTATATTAATAAATCACTTACAGACAATAGCAACTGATGATAGATTTGTCGATGGCCCGGAGATTGTATAACTGAAAAAGTTCGAGGAAGTCAACGCTCACAGAGTATTCTTGGAAGTAGTGCTCATCCTTAACTCGCACCATGATACAATCAATCCCTCTCTTTGTGGCATTAGTGTTCCACGCATTCAAATTACGCATACATGTTGGTAGCGACCTGATATTCTCAACCAGATCTTTCCCTTGAACAAATTGATATACTACTTCAGCGATGGGGTAATCAATTGTGTTTTGTCGAGAACTTTCAACGGCCTTCTCGTCAAACACCTTGAGAGGGGGGAGCGATTGAACGGGTTGTTCTCCGAGCTGGTACACTTGTTTCCTAGTTTTCGCCGAGACCACCGATTGATCGGGTTTTTTCACCTCCACCATAGCGTCATACGACTTTTCAATAGAACGCCTATAGTCAGATGGCGGCGATGGTGGAGGGTCATATAGATTCTTGTGACGACCTCAAATTTGATAACAAATTCGAAGTGCCCGTTATGTATTCCACCGCAATCCCAGGGTCATTGTTGCGATATACATAACGTAGTCGATATCACAGTCATAGACATTAATAGTAAATAAAGGGGATTACATAGGTGGTCGCACAGACCAAACCTTACATTACATCAACATGCAGCGGAATAACACTTTGGGTCCATATTGTCAAGCTTCAACCGCACAGGCAAAGCAGACAGTAGGAAACGAGCCTAATTCGCAAAGTCGTCAATGAGTCCTTCCTTCTTGATCTTGCTCCTTCAAGTCTGGCCAAGTTGATAGCCAGGGACACAGCCATGAGTACATTGGATGCACTCGCAAACCATCTTATAAACAAAGTGATGAGATAGATATGCATGGTTGATATGGTGGACTAAGCACTAAGTTTATTTGCCAAAAAGCTAGTTTTATTTCCCAAGAATGTTCATTGGTAGAAAAGAGGTTTAGTTCTCTAAGTTCAATCTAAAGAAACTTCAAGTGTGCCAATATCATGGTCAAGTCAAGTCGATTCAACTCATGTCATTCACCAAGTTCACCAAGTTGTTTTCATTATTGACAAAAGCCAGGCACAGCTTGCCAACTGTCCATGACCGCGGACGCGGCTATTCGAATAGTTTTACACTCTGCAGAGGTTGTACACTTTACCCACACCATCCGACTACTCATCGTGTGGGCAACTTCCCCGCATAATGACATATGCCACGACCAGTAGCCGACCATAATGTTTCACCTGCCCGCCTTAGCATAAACACTACCGCCTAGAGATGTACCCCTCAACACCGGAGTCTCCAAGAAGCTGTCCGGAAGGTGCAAGGTTCCCAGCCAATTGGTCTCCGGAATGCCACTAACCGAAATAGAGTCCTATCCCGGCAGTACATTTTCAATGAGGGCTCTTCGGCTTGTACCCCAACCACCTATGAAGAGGAGGACAAGGCGAAACTCGGCAACCGCCAAGGGTGCCCTGGAAAAGGAGTCCTTGGTCGGACCTCCATTCACATTTGTAGGGTCTACACTAAGGCGAAACAAACTACTCCACTAAGCCCCGTCCCATACCGGGATAATGTGGTCGTACTGTATGGCTGGCGCACATAGTACATCACTCGTTGTCATTTCCCAAATACATTCCATAGTTCTTAGTCAAGGTTATTTTTTTTCTTCATAAAATCATCATTGTAGGAGAAGTCTCCAATTCAAACTTTCAAGTTCAAGTCACCAACTTCAAGTAGAGTTCCTTTTATAGATGGCCTCAATTTTATTAGCGACTAAGCAACTACTATGAGTGATGATACCACTAAGTATGGTTGGATAAACTCAGCTTGATGCTCTTGTTAAGCAAGAGATCACTATACTTCTATCATTCTACTCTAACAATTCAATCATGCAATTTACTTAAAACAAGTAGAATGCAATGGTAAAGCTAGGCAGTGGGAGTATGATTCAAAAGATGGCTTGCCTGGCTTGGCAAAGTCAAAATAGTCTTCATCTTCATCTTGGATTGATTGATCTCCATCTCCGTTTCTTGGTTGACTTCGGGATCCATTCTCCTTACTCACGTTGACGTCTAATCGTAGGAAGGTAAATAAACAGACAATCACCAAACAATTCACAAACCACACATTTCAACAATAAAGGATACTAGGGTAAGGAAAGTTATCTAAGGATACTATGGAGAGTGGCTTCAGCTTAATTGAGTTCATATAGATAGAATTATCACTTTGTGGACTTAAGGGTGGATTTAATTTACTTTGAATTGTGAAATATCTCTTGCAAGTCCTTATTGACCAAAGTTCATATACTACTAGTATATGTTCAAGATTATGGTTCATCTAAAGAGGATTCATAGGGTTTGTAGTATTTCTCTTTTATTGAAGCCATTTCTAGTTTGCAACTATTTAGTAATCAAATTTGAATCTACCAGTACAATCTATTAATCCTAGTTGAATTGGATCAAAGGTTATAGATCAATATTTAGAAATGTGATTGATTCGAATTGGTTCCATATCATTTCCATTTATTTTGAAATAGGTGTGCAAGTTTGAGTTTCTAATTACTACCATGTAGGATTAAATTTTCAAATACTTCCTACAAGTACACATGGACTAAGATCAATATCTATAGATAGTTATTTGGAGATGTGGTTTAACCATAAAGGTTCCATAAAAATTTCGATTATAGAATTGAGTGTAATAAAATCCTATATGGCAAATGCTTATTTAACCACATGGGTAAATAGCATTTGATTTAAATGGTTCAAAAATTAGATCTAATGCTACAGGAAGATGGGTATCACTAATTATGAATTTCTAGAGTTGGATTTATATTTTTAGGAATTTTATTTGAATTGATATGAATTTTCTAAGGTGGAAAAGCTCATGTTTTGTTATTTTTACTGCAACCACTCTGTAAATCTAATTGTGTTGAAACCACTTCCAATGGATAGCTTATGTTCTAAGGTTTCCAAAACATATTCATTTGCTAGATTTGGATCGGTAGATCTCCGGGAAAATTAAATATACTAAAGCATCTGAATGCGTTTTTTAGAAATCGGAAATCGAATATCCCTTTTTTTTTCTAATCCGGGCCGGACACACAGATGAACTGGGCCGGCCCGTTCGGCTGCAGCTGGGCGGTTGCAAGGGAAAAAAAGAAAAGCTGACAACGGGCCCCGCTGGTCAGAACTTAAACCGAACAGGTACGTACGTCGTTCTCGACTCGGGTTACTGGGAGGAACTCACCGACGGCGAGGCAGGGCGCGGCGGCGTAGCTCGACGAGGGAGGCACGGGAGGCGCCGGCGCGTTGCAGTCCGGCGGAGGAGCTTCTCCTCCTCCACCTCGTCCAGGCGGCAGCTTGAGGGAGCGGCTGGAACACCGGGAACGGCTGGCGTCCTGGAGCTCGGCCTACTCCGGCGAGCTCAAACCGGCGAGCAACTAGCGAAGCGATGATGTCTAGGAGGTAGAGGGAGGTGAGGGGAATCTTTTCAGGGAAGAAGGGAGGTCCTTTTATAGGCGGAAGAGGGAGCACGAGGCGAAGGGATCTGCGGCCAGAGCGCGGCCGGTGTCGGCTACAGAAGGGACGCGGCGGTCGGGGCTTTCGGCGGAGGACTGCGGCGTGCTGTGGGGTGCTGCTGGCGCGTTTGCAGGCGGCGGGGTTGTCTGGTGCAGAGGGGGCAAGTGAGGGGTCCGGTGTGTTCTTCCTCCATGCCATCCATGTCTCATGGCCGTGGTTTGTGCAGGGGAGACAGGGGATCGACAAGGTAGAGGCCAGGGCACTGTGGGAGGGACTGGAGCACGTCAGGGGTGTAGGGATGCACTGTACAAAATAGTGAATTTGACTTTGTTTGATTCTTGCCTGCCAACTGTTTGATCAAATGCTCGCAAGAAATAAAAATTCGAATTTTCAAAATCTTCAAATTGGGTTGGTCATTATATTGGATGGGGAGTCTGAAACAATTTTTGTTAGGTCAAGAGGTGGTGTTTTGCTTCAGGGCTAATTTGAATTTGGGGTTGTCATATGATTCAGATTCAAACTTTGGACAGATTTTGGAAGAGGTTAGGGTTTGAGTTTTTGCTGGAAACTTCTTGGTTGAGTTAGTATGTGACATGGTCAAGCTTAACTAACTGACCACACTCTTAGTTGAGTTGAGGCTTGCTTAATCCAGGGGTCCAAAGTAGGGTAGTGGTTAACTTTTTCTAGATCATCTTTTCTTCTCTTTTTCTTTATTTCTCTTGCTTCTGGTTCTTTTGATCTTTGGGGTTCTTCTCTAATGCTTCTATTGGTTAAGTTTGAATTAACTAATCATTGCCCAACAGATTAAAACCCACATGAAATCATAAAAGATCTATATTAGCAAACTATGCATACATGCAATATGAAGTGCAAAAGGTTTTAATCTTGGTCCAAAGGTGTTGGTTTTCTTGGAGATGAGATGGAGTTGGGAATGACCTCTTATTTGATTTCAAACTTTGGTAGAAATTTGAATAGAGTTCCAAGTGGATTTTTGTTTCAAACTTTATTGTATTTGATTCTTTGTAACTTGTTCTTAGTTGTGGTGGAGAGTTGCATGATGGTATAGTTCAAATATTGCTTAATATACAAGGGCAAAGTGGTGAAAGCAATAATATTTTGAAGATAGTTTTTCTTATCGGTCCGATTTAGGGTTTTGTGTTGCACTTTATTTTCTTGATTCTTTTCTATTTGGTTGTGATTGCTTGACTAAATTTTGGTTTGGCAAATGACCCAAATGGGTTTAGCATGTAACCATGCACAAAATTTTATAGTTCGAAAACTATTTCAATTTAACACAGATCTTTATTTAAAAAAAATTGGGCTCAAAGGATTTGTTTTAAAACCTTCTCATACTCTTTTTATTTGAAGCATGGGAGCAAATGCTCAAATTCACAAGTTTTAAAAGACAAGAAATTAATCTTGTATTTAAAATAAAAGTTTTTGTTGGCTCCAAAATTTGGTATTTTAATAAATCCATTTATTTCTATTTTCCAAAATTTTGGGTTGTTACAATCTTCCCCCCTTAAAAAGAATCTCGTCCCGAGATTCACAAGTTAAGATTGAGAGATGAGATTAACAGATAAGAGATGTAGTGTATATTGATTCCTATCGAGGTAGAAAGATTGGGTGCACCCAAAATGTGATGTGGCCAGATGGGCCAAAACACATATTCACCAATCACATAGCAATTTCAACAAACAATCACACTTAAAAAAAAACAAAATATCTTCTGGGTTTAAACCATAGTCTTTAATTAAAAAGGGTCTTGCGGTCTCGTTCTCGTTTTACAAAGAGATCAACTAGACTACTTGTACCAAACTAAGCCGACTAAGGCTTCTTCTTACCCAAAAAAAAAATGTCTTCTTCTTGATTGGTGCTCCAACAGCTTGATCCAACTTGTTCATACTAACTTTATAGCTACTAGCAACTTGTACTTTGTGGCCAATTCTAGATGATTGATTTTTCTTCTCTTCATGCCTTCTGGTTGGAAGAGTTGCTTCAGGGTATTCCGGAAAGGTTTCTTCCTTCTCATGCAGATGTTGAGGTTATCTTCAATAGTACTAGGTTTTCGATTACGGGTCGTAGATGACAGGCAAAGTTTTTGAAATGTTTCTCACATGGGGTTGGTATTTTTCATAGTTTATGTTGGGCCAGAAAGACCAAAAACATTTTTTGAGCAAACAAGTTTTCAAAGTGGTTGCTACATGTTGCCGGATGGCATATGAGTAACACATCTCAAAACAAATCAATCATTCAAACACACAAGGCACTAAGCACACTTAATAATCGTGAGGTAAGGGCAGCTCAATGAAATCAACTGAGCATTTCCTATAAATCCTATGGGTCAAAAGGTTTGCTGGGTCTTCCTCATTTCTGATCACTCTCTCTTTGCTCTTGAAGTCTTCGTCTCACAGGGTTGACTCTTGTTGGAAGATTTCTGGATCAGGTGAAGAGACTCTCTTTCGATGGTAGCGGTCGTAGTTGACATCCAAGGTTGAAGCCGTGAAAAAATATTGAGTCCCTAATCTTTTCATCCAAAAGTCCTTCGGTCGTAGGTCGGTATATCGTCCATAGTATATATTTGAAGTAGATGAGGAATAGAGTAAAACAAATCTTTGAAAAGACTTTGTAATTAAAGAGGTAAATAAATTCTTTGTCGAAACATCTCGAGAGTATGAGTTGAGAGTGTAAGATATTTGAAGTGAATAAGATGGGAGTATAAGTTGGGCTTTGGGTACCAAAGCAAATAAGTTGCTTTTGTAGAAATAAGTGTTTTTTTTCCAAAATATTACTTTCTTAGCTAACGATCATTCTAACTAAGGTCTCCTA
Organism: Dactylis glomerata; assembly: GCA_007115705.1. Taxonomy (NCBI): domain Eukaryota; kingdom Viridiplantae; phylum Streptophyta; class Magnoliopsida; order Poales; family Poaceae; genus Dactylis; species Dactylis glomerata. The sequence continues at coordinate 324,228 of QXEO01001857.1, forward strand.
AGGTCATGATAGTCCTTGATACCAAACTAGTGATATTAGGGATATCATTTTCTAACGACCATGCTAACTAGGGTTTCCTAGAGTCAGCCTAGGCTCTGATACCAACTTGTGACGACCTCAAATTTGATAACAAATTCGAAGTGCCCGTTATGTATTCCACCGCAATCCCAGGGTCATTGTTGCGATATACATAACGTAGTCGATATCACAGTCATAGACATTAATAGTAAATAAAGGGGATTACATAGGTGGTCGCACAGACCAAACCTTATATTACATCAACATGCAGCGGAATAACACTTTGGGTCCATATTGTCAAGCTTCAACCGCACAGGCAAAGCAGACAGTAGGAAACGAGCCTAATTCGCAAAGTCGTCAATGAGTCCTTCCTTCTTGATCTTGCTCCTTCAAGTCTGGCCAAGTTGATAGCCAGGGACACAGCCGTGAGTACATTGGATGCACTCGCAAACCATCTTATAAACAAAGTGATGAGATAGATATGCATGGTTGATATGGTGGACTAAGCACTAAGTTTATTTGCCAAAAAGCTAGTTTTATTTCCCAAGAATGTTCATTGGTAGAAAAGAGGTTTAGTTCTCTAAGTTCAATCTAAAGAAACTTCAAGTGTGCCAATATCATGGTCAAGTCAAGTCGATTCAACTCATGTCATTCACCAAGTTCACCAAGTTGTTTTCATTATTGACAAAAGCCAGGCACAGCTTGCCAACTGTCCATGATCGCGGACGCGGCTATTCGAATAGTTTTACACTCTGCAGAGGTTGTACACTTTACCCACACCATCCGACTACTCATCGTGTGGGCAACTTCCCCGCATAACGACATATGCCACGACCAGTAGCCGACCATAATGTTTCACCTGCCCGCCTTAGCATAAACACTACCGCCTAGAGATGTACCCCTCAACACCGGAGTCTCCAAGAAGCTGTCCGAAAGGTGCAAGGTTCCCAGCCAATTGGTCTCCGGAATGCCACTAACCGAAATAGAGTCCTATCCCGGCAGTACATTTTCAATGAGGGCTCTTCGGCTTGTACCCCAACCACCTATGAAGAGGAGGACAAGGCGAAACTCGGCAACCGCCAAGGGTGCCCTGGAAAAGGAGTCCTTGGTCGGACCTCCATTCACATTTGCAGGGTCTACACTAAGGCGAAACAAACTACTCCACTAAGCCCCGTCCCATACCAGGATAATGTGGTCGTACTGTATGGCTGGCGCACATAGTACATCACTCGTTGTCATTTCCCAAATACATTCCATAGTTCTTAGTCAAGGTTATTTTTTTTCTTCATAAAATCATCATTGTAGGAGAAGTCTCCAATTCAAACTTTCAAGTTCAAGTCACCAACTTCAAGTAGAGTTCCTTTTATAGATGGCCTCAATTTTATTAGCGACTAAGCAACTACTATGAGTGATGATACCACTAAGTATGGTTGGATAAACTCAGCTTGATGCTCTTGTTAAGCAAGAGATCACTATACTTCTATCATTCTACTCTAACAATTCAATCATGCAATTTACTTAAAACAAGTAGAATGCAATGGTAAAGCTAGGCAGTGGGAGTATGATTCAAAAGATGGCTTGCCTGGCTTGGCAAAGTCAAAATAGTCTTCATCTTCATCTTGGATTGATTGATCTCCATCTCCGTTTCTTGGTTGATTTCGGGATCCATTCTCCTTACTCACGTTGACGTCTAATCGTAGGAAGGTAAATAAACAGACAATCACCAAACAATTCACAAACCACACATTTCAACAATAAAGGATACTAGGGTAAGGAAAGTTATCTAAGGATACTATGGAGAGTGGCTTCAGCTTAATTGAGTTCATATAGATAGAATTATCACTTTGTGGACTTAAGGGTGGATTTAATTTCCTTTGAATTGTGAAATATCTCTTGCAAGTCCTTATTGACCAAAGTTCATATACTACTAGTATATGTTCAAGATTATGGTTCATCTAAAGAGGATTCATAGGGTTTGTAGTATTTCTCTTTTATTGAAGCCATTTCTAGTTTGCAACTATTTAGTAATCAAATTTGAATCTACCAGTACAATCTATTAATCCTAGTTGAATTGGATCAAAGGTTATAGATCAATATTTAGAAATGTGATTGATTCGAATTGGTTCCATATCATTTCCATTTATTTTGAAATAGGTGTGCAAGTTTGAGTTTCTAATTACTACCATGTAGGATTAAATTTTCAAATACTTCCTACAAGTACACATGGACTAAGATCAATATCTATAGATAGTTATTTGGAGATGTGGTTTAACCATAAAGGTTCCATAAAAATTTCGATTATAGAATTGAGTGTAATAAAATCCTATATGGCAAATGCTTATTTAACCACATGGGTAAATAGCATTTGATTTAAATGGTTCAAAAATTAGATCTAATGCTACAGGAATATGGGTATCACTAATTATGAATTTCTAGAGTTGGATTTATATTTTTAGGAATTTTATTTGATTTGATATGAATTTTCTAAGGTGGAAAAGCTCATGTTTTGTTATTTTTACTGCAACCACTCTGTAAATCTAATTGTGTTGAAACCACTTCCAATGGATAGCTTCTGTTCTAAGGTTTCCAAAACATATTCATTTGCTAGATTTGGATCGGTAGATCTCCGGGAAAATTAAATATACTAAAGCATCTGAATGCGTTTTTCAGAAATCGGAAATCGAATATCCCTTTTTTTTCTAATCCGGGCCGGACACACAGATGAACTGGGCCGGCCCGTTCGGCTGCAGCTGGGCGGTTGCAAGGGAAAAAAAAAGAAAATCTAACAACGGGCCCCGCTGGTCAGAACTTAAACCGAACAGGTACGCACGTCGTTCTCGACTCGGGTTACTGGGAGGAACTCACCAACGGCGAGGCAGGGCGCGGCGGCGTAGCTCGACGAGGGAGGCACGGGAGGCGCCGGCGCGTTGCAGTCCGGCGGAGGAGCTTCTCCTCCTCCACCTCGTCCAGGCGGCAGCTTGAGGGAGCGGCTGGAACACCGGGAACGGCTGGCGTCCTGGAGCTCGGCCTACTCCGGCGAGCTCAAACCGGCGAGCAACTAGCGAAGCGATGATGTCTAGGAGGTAGAGGGAGGTGAGGGGAATCTTTTCAGGGAAGAAGGGAGGTCCTTTTATAGGCGGAAGAGGGAGCACGAGGCGAAGGGATCTGCGGCCAGAGCGCGGCCGGTGTCGGCTACAGAAGGGACGCGGCGGTCGGGGCTTTCGGCGGAGGACTGCGGCGTGCTGTGGGGTGCTGCTGGCGCGTTTGCAGGCGGCGGGGTGGTCTGGTGCAGAGGGGGCAAGTGAGGGGTCCGGTGTGTTCTTCCTCCATGCCATCCATGTCTCATGGCCGTGGTTTGTGCAGGGGAGACAGGGGATCGACAAGGTAGAGGCCAGGGCACTGTGGGAGGGACTGGAGCACGTCAGGGGTGCAGGGATGCACTGTACAAAATAGTGAATTTGACTTTGTTTGATTCTTGCCTGCCAACTGTTTGATCAAATGCTCGCAAGAAATAAAAATTCGAATTTTCAAAATCTTCAAATTGGGTTGGTCATTATATTGGATGGGGAGTCTGAAACAATTTTTGTTAGGTCAAGAGGTGGTGTTTTGCTTCAGGGCTAATTTGAATTTGGGGTTGTCATATGATTCAGATTCAAACTTTGGACAGATTTTGGAAGAGGTTAGGGTTTGAGTTTTGCTGGAAACTTCTTGGTTGAGTTAGTATGTGACATGGTCAAGCTTAACTAACTGACCACACTCTTAGTTGAGTTGAGGATTGCTTAATCCAGGGGTCCAAAGTAGGGTAGTGGTTAACTTTTTCTAGATCATCTTTTCTTCTCTTTTTCTTTATTTCTCTTGCTTCTGGTTCTTTTGATCTTTGGGGTTCTTCTCTAATGCTTCTATTGGTTAAGTTTGAATTAACTAATCATTGCCCAACAGATTAAAACCCACATGAAATCATAAAAGATCTATATTAGCAAACTATGCATACATGCAATATGAAGTGCAAAAGGTTTTAATCTTGGTCCAAAGGTGTTGGTTTTCTTGGAGATGAGATGGAGTTGGGAATGACCTCTTATTTGATTTCAAACTTTGGTAGAAATTTGAATAGAGTTCCAAGTGGATTTTTGTTTCAAACTTTATTGTATTTGATTCTTTGTAACTTGTTTTTAGTTGTGGTGGAGAGTTGCATGATGGTATAGTTCAAATATTGCTTAATATACAAGGGCAAAGTGGTGAAAGCAATAATATTTTGAAGATAGTTTTTCTTATCGGTCCGATTTAGGGTTTTGTGTTGCACTTTATTTTCTTGATTCTTTTCTATTTGGTTGTGATTGCTTGACTAAATTTTGGTTTGGCAAATGACCCAAATGGGTTTAGCATGTAACCATGCACAAAATTTTATAGTTCGAAAACTATTTCAATTTAACACAGATCTTTATTTAAAAAAATTTGGGCTCAAAGGATTTGTTTTAAAACCTTCTCATACTCTTTTTATTTGAAGCATGGGAGCAAATGCTCAAATTCACAAGTTTTAAAAGACAAGAAATTAATCTTGTATTTAAAATAAAAGTTTTTGTTGGCTCCAAAATTTGGTATTTTAATAAATCCATTTATTTCTATTTTCCAAAATTTTGGGTTGTTACAATCTTCCCCCCTTAAAAAGAATCTCGTCCCGAGATTCACAAGTTAAGATTGAGATAGATTGAGAGATGAGATTAACAGATAAGAGATGTAGTGTATATTGATTCCTATCGAGGTAGAAAGATTGGGTACACCCAAAATGTGATGTGGCCAGATGGGCCAAAACACATATTCACCAATCACATAGCAATTTCAACAAACAATCACACTTAAAAAAAACAAAATATCTTCTGGGTTTAAACCATAGTCTTTAATTAAAAAGGGTCTTGCGGTCTCGTTCTCGTTTTACAAAGAGATCAACTAGACTACTTGTACCAAACTAAGCCGACTAAGGCTTCTTCTTACCCAAAAAAAAATGTCTTCTTCTTGATTGGTGCTCCAACAGCTTGATCCAACTTGTTCATACTAACTTTATAGCTACTAGCAACTTATACTTTGTGGCCAATTCTAGATGATTGATTTTTCTTCTCTTCATGCCTTCTGGTTGGAAGAGTTGCTTCAGGGTATTCCGGAAAGGTTTCTTCCTTCTCATGCAGATGTTGAGGTTATCTTCAATAGTACTGGGTTTTCGATTACGGGTCGTAGATGACAGGGAAAGTTTTTGAAATGTTTCTCACATGGGGTTGGTATTTTTCATAGTTTATGTTGGGCCAGAAAGACCAAAAACATTTTTTGAGCAAACAAGTTTTCAAAGTGGTTGCTACATGTTGCCGGATGGCATATGAGTAACACATCTCAAAACAAATCAATCATTCAAACACACAAGGCACTAAGCACACTTAATAATCGTGAGGTAAGGGCAGCTCAATGAAATCAACTGAGCATTTCCTATAAATCCTGTGGGTCAAAAGGTTTGCTGGGTCTTCCTCATTTCTGATCACTCTCTCTTTGCTCTTGAAGTCTTCGTCTCACAGGGTTGACTCTTGTTGGAAGATTTCTGGATCAGGTGAAGAGACTCTCTTTCGATGGTAGCGGTCGTAGTTGACATCCAAGGTTGAAGCTGTGAAAAAATATTGAGTCCCTAATCTTTTCATCCAAAAGTCCTTCGGTCGTAGGTCGGTATATCGTCCATAGTATATATTTGAAGTAGATGAGGAATAGAGTAAAACAAATCTTTGAAAAGACTTTGTAATTAAAGAGGTAAATAAATTCTTTGTCGAAACATCTCGAGAGTATGAGTTGAGAGTGTAAGATATTTGAAGTGAATAAGATGGGAGTATAAGTTGGGCTTTGGGTACCAAAGCAAATAAGTTGCTTTTGTAGAAATAAGTGTTTTTTTTCCAAAATATTACTTTCTTAGCTAACGATCATTCTAACTAAGGTCTCCTAACGTCATGATAGTCCTTGATACCAAACTAGTGATATTAGGGATATCATTTTCTAACGACCATGCTAACTAGGGTTTCCTAGAGTCAGCCTAGGCTCTGATACCAACTTGTGACGACCTCAAATTTGATAACAAATTCGAAGTGCCCGTTATGTATTCCACCGCAATCCCAGGGTCATTGTTGCGATATACATAACGTAGTCGATATCACAGTCATAGACATTAATAGTAAATAAAGGGGATTACATAGGTGGTCGCACAGACCAAACCTTACATTACATCAACATGCAGCGGAATAACACTTTGGGTCCATATTGTCAAGCTTCAACCGCACAGGCAAAGCAGACAGTAGGAAACGAGCCTAATTCGCAAAGTCGTCAATGAGTCCTTCCTTCTTGATCTTGCTCCTTCAAGTCTGGCCAAGTTGATAGCCAGGGACACAGCCGTGAGTACATTGGATGCACTCGCAAACCATCTTATAAACAAAGTGATGAGATAGATATGCATGGTTGATATGGTGGACTAAGCACTAAGTTTATTTGCCAAAAAGCTAGTTTTATTTCCCAAGAATGTTCATTGGTAGAAAAGAGGTTTAGTTCTCTAAGTTCAATCTAAAGAAACTTCAAGTGTGCCAATATCATGGTCAAGTCAAGTCGATTCAACTCATGTCATTCACCAAGTTCACCAAGTTGTTTTCATTATTGACAAAAGCCAGGCACAGCTTGCCAACTGTCCATGACCGCGGACGCGGCTATTCGAATAGTTTTACACTCTACAGAGGTTGTCCACTTTACCCACACCATCCGACTACTCATCGTGTGGGCAACTTCCCCGCATAACGACATATGCCACGACCAGTAGCCGACCATAATGTTTCACCTGCCCGCCTTAGCATAAACACTACCGCCTAGAGATGTACCCCTCAACACCGGAGTCACCAAGAAGCTGTCCGGAAGGTGCAAGGTTCCCAGCCAATTGGTCTCCGGAATGCCACTAACCGAAATAGAGTCCTATCCCGGCAGTACATTTTCAATGAGGGCTCTTCGGCTTGTACCCCAACCACCTATGAAGAGGAGGACAAGGCGAAACTCGGCAACCGCCAAGGGTGCCCTGGAAAAGGAGTCCTTGGTCGGACCTCCATTCACATTTGTAGGGTCTACACTAAGGCGAAACAAACTACTCCACTAAGCCCCGTCCCATACCGGGATAATGTGGTCGTACTGTATGGCTGGCGCACATAGTACATCACTCGTTGTCATTTCCCAAATACATTCCGTAGTTCTTAGTCAAGGTTATTTTTTTTCTTCATAAAATCATCATTGTAGGAGAAGTCTCCAATTCAAACTTTCAAGTTCAAGTCACCAACTTCAAGTAGAGTTCCTTTTATAGATGGCCTCAATTTTATTAGCGACTAAGCAACTACTATGAGTGATGATACCACTAAGTATGGTTGGATAAACTCAGCTTGATGCTCTTGTTAAGCAAGAGATCACTATACTTCTATCATTCTACTCTAACAATTCAATCATGCAATTTACTTAAAACAAGTAGAATGCAATGGTAAAGCTAGGCAGTGGGAGTATGATTCAAAAGATGGCTTGCCTGGCTTGGCAAAGTCAAAATAGTCTTCATCTTCATCTTGGATTGATTGATCTCCATCTCCGTTTCTTGGTTGACTTCGGGATCCATTCTCCTTACTCACGTTGACATCTAATCGTAGGAAGGTAAATAAACAGACAATCACCAAACAATTCACAAACCACACATTTCAACAATAAAGGATACTAGGGTAAGGAAAGTTATCTAAGGATACTATGGAGAGTGGCTTCAGCTTAATTGAGTTCATATAGATAGAATTATCACTTTGTGGACTTAAGGGTGGATTTAATTTACTTTGAATTGTGAAATATCTCTTGCAAGTCCTTATTGACCAAAGTTCATATACTACTAGTATATGTTCAAGATTATGGTTCATCTAAAGAGGATTCATAGGGTTTGTAGTATTTCTCTTTTATTGAAGCCATTTCTAGTTTGCAACTATTTAGTAATCAAATTTGAATCTACCAGTACAATCTATTAATCCTAGTTGAATTGGATCAAAGGTTATAGATCAATATTTAGAAATGTGATTGATTCGAATTGGTTCCATATCATTTCCATTTATTTTGAAATAGGTGTGCAAGTTTGAGTTTCTAATTACTACCATGTAGGATTAAATTTTCAAATACTTCCTACAAGTACACATGGACTAAGATCAATATCTATAGATAGTTATTTGGAGATGTGGTTTAACCATAAAGGTTCCATAAAAATTTCGATTATAGAATTGAGTGTAATAAAATCCTATATGGCAAATGCTTATTTAACCACATGGGTAAATAGCATTTGATTTAAATGGTTCAAAAATTAGATCTAATGCTACAGGAAGATGGGTATCACTAATTATGAATTTCTAGAGTTGGATTTATATTTTTAGGAATTTTATTTGAATTGATATGAATTTTCTAAGGTGGAAAAGCTCATGTTTTGTTATTTTTACTGCAACCACTCTGTAAATCTAATTGTGTTGAAACCACTTCCAATGGATAGCTTATGTTCTAAGGTTTCCAAAACATATTCATTTGCTAGATTTGGATCGGTAGATCTCCGGGAAAATTAAATATACTAAAGCATCTGAATGCGTTTTTCAGAAATCGGAAATCGAATATCCCTTTTTTTTCTAATCCGGGCCGGACACACAGATGAACTGGGCCGGCCCGTTCGGCTGCAGCTGGGCGGTTGCAAGGGAAAAAAAAAGAAAATCTAACAACGGGCCCCGCTGGTCAGAACTTAAACCGAACAGGTACGCACGTCGTTCTCGACTCGGGTTACTGGGAGGAACTCACCAACGGCGAGGCAGGGCGCGGCGGCGTAGCTCGACGAGGGAGGCACGGGAGGCGCCGGCGCGTTGCAGTCCGGCGGAGGAGCTTCTCCTCCTCCACCTCGTCCAGGCGGCAGCTTGAGGGAGCGGCTGGAACACCGGGAACGGCTGGCGTCCTGGAGCTCGGCCTACTCCGGCGAGCTCAAACCGGCGAGCAACTAGCGAAGCGATGATGTCTAGGAGGTAGAGGGAGGTGAGGGGAATCTTTTCAGGGAAGAAGGGAGGTCCTTTTATAGGCGGAAGAGGGAGCACGAGGCGAAGGGATCTGCGGCCAGAGCGCGGCCGGTGTCGGCTACAGAAGGGACGCGGCGGTCGGGGCTTTCGGCGGAGGACTGCGGCGTGCTGTGGGGTGCTGCTGGCGCGTTTGCAGGCGGCGGGGTGGTCTGGTGCAGAGGGGGCAAGTGAGGGGTCCGGTGTGTTCTTCCTCCATGCCATCCATGTCTCATGGCCGTGGTTTGTGCAGGGGAGACAGGGGATCGACAAGGTAGAGGCCAGGGCACTGTGGGAGGGACTGGAGCACGTCAGGGGTGCAGGGATGCACTGTACAAAATAGTGAATTTGACTTTGTTTGATTCTTGCCTGCCAACTGTTTGATCAAATGCTCGCAAGAAATAAAAATTCGAATTTTCAAAATCTTCAAATTGGGTTGGTCATTATATTGGATGGGGAGTCTGAAACAATTTTTGTTAGGTCAAGAGGTGGTGTTTTGCTTCAGGGCTAATTTGAATTTGGGGTTGTCATATGATTCAGATTCAAACTTTGGACAGATTTTGGAAGAGGTTAGGGTTTGAGTTTTGCTGGAAACTTCTTGGTTGAGTTAGTATGTGACATGGTCAAGCTTAACTAACTGACCACACTCTTAGTTGAGTTGAGGATTGCTTAATCCAGGGGTCCAAAGTAGGGTAGTGGTTAACTTTTTCTAGATCATCTTTTCTTCTCTTTTTCTTTATTTCTCTTGCTTCTGGTTCTTTTGATCTTTGGGGTTCTTCTCTAATGCTTCTATTGGTTAAGTTTGAATTAACTAATCATTGCCCAACAGATTAAAACCCACATGAAATCATAAAAGATCTATATTAGCAAACTATGCATACATGCAATATGAAGTGCAAAAGGTTTTAATCTTGGTCCAAAGGTGTTGGTTTTCTTGGAGATGAGATGGAGTTGGGAATGACCTCTTATTTGATTTCAAACTTTGGTAGAAATTTGAATAGAGTTCCAAGTGGATTTTTGTTTCAAACTTTATTGTATTTGATTCTTTGTAACTTGTTCTTAGTTGTGGTGGAGAGTTGCATGATGGTATAGTTCAAATATTGCTTAATATACAAGGGCAAAGTGGTGAAAGCAATAATATTTTGAAGATAGTTTTTCTTATCGGTCCGATTTAGGGTTTTGTGTTGCACTTTATTTTCTTGATTCTTTTCTATTTGGTTGTGATTGCTTGACTAAATTTTGGTTTGGCAAATGACCCAAATGGGTTTAGCATGTAACCATGCACAAAATTTTATAGTTCGAAAACTATTTCAATTTAACACAGATCTTTATTTAAAAAAAATTGGGCTCAAAGGATTTGTTTTAAAACCTTCTCATACACTTTTTATTTGAAGCATGGGAGCAAATGCTCAAATTCACAAGTTTTAAAAGACAAGAAATTAATCTTGTATTTAAAATAAAAGTTTTTGTTGGCTCCAAAATTTGGTATTTTAATAAATCCATTTATTTCTATTTTCCAAAATTTTGGGTTGTTACAATTCTCAACGGTACGAATAACTTTCACCGGATCTAGAGTCTTCTCAAAAGGTATCTCTGCCACTTTCTTAGCAAAATGTTTTGCCACCTCGGACTTAGAGATTTCGCTGCATTCCTCGATAGTTCTTTCCCAAGGTAACTTCTCGATAGGCGGCAGTGGTTTCTCCTTTCAAGGTCTCTTCCTAGGCGGCGTACCGTTCCGCTTAAAAAACGCAGTCTTACGCGGAGGATCTCGAGATGGTGGACTCACGCTGGGGTCCCTCTCCGGTAGGTGTGGACTTTGCTGCTCATGTGGACTGCTACCAGGCGGAGTCGATGGCCATTGCTGCTCATGTGGAATTTGCTGCTCATGTGGACTGCTACGAGGAGGAGTCGGTGGCCTTGGCAAAAGGACGATGTATTTCTTGGACCATATGGCGAAACCGCGCTTGACATCGGCCAGTGTCTTCTCTTCGTCACCTCCAGGAAAATCAAGATCCATTGTTTCAAAACACGGAACAACGTCATCCACCCCGACACGAACACAGCCAGCTGGAATGGGCATATGATGGTGCGTTGCTCCATCTTCATTTGGGTAAACATAGCCGACCGCCACCTTAATGGACACGTTCCTCATTTGCACATGTAGCTCGCAATCTGTCTTCTCCGTGACATAATCCACGGGGTAGCTTCCTGCACATTCAAGATGCGAGGAACCCACACTGCTTCTTCGCTGAGATGGGGCGGCATCGGCTTGAGGATCTTGTAGAAACAGCGGCTGATCAGGTGCCCTCTGATTTTTCTCAAGCACCTCCACCCTATTTATCAATTCCGCTAACCTGTCTAAGTCCTACTTCTTCTTTCTCGAACGGCTTCTATAAGTGTCAGCGCACTCCGGCCATGCTTCCTTCATGGTGACACCTGGGAGGGCTCGTATCCGTCCAACGTTTTCCGCATTCCCAAGAGCGAGTGTCAGCTCGTCATTCTCTCTATCGGGAATGTACTCTCCCTTTCTAACTTTTTCAATTGCATCTATAAGCTGCGTCGTGATTGCATTAACTTTTTCCTTCCATTTTCCCTTTGCAACGATCTGCCCTGTCTTTGGGTCCAACCCTGCCCCATGCGCGAACAACCAGAACTTGGACCGGTCGGGCCAGTCCCATGTCTGTGGAGTGATTCCTACCTCCATCAGTTTAGCTTCAAATGCTCTCCACTTCGGAATGGCAGTCTTGTAGCCACCTGACCCCAAATGATGGAAATGTTCCTTCTTTGAAGCATTTTTCGTATTTGTGACTGATCGGGACACAGTAGTAGAAGATTTCTTATAGCTCTTAAATGCGGGCCAGTGATCTTTTATCTTCACTAGACTTCCAGTGAATACTGGATCTTTATCTGCATATCTGGCCCATAAATTTTTCTTCCAGGTCTGGAATTGTGTGGCCATCCTCTTAAGAGTCCATTCCTTGACTTTCTTCTTCTGGCCTTCCGTCATGTCTTCCGGTAGGCTAAAGTGTGTCAGTAGACTGTCCGAAAGAAAAAGTTTTAGAGTATCATTGACATAACTAGCTTTAGCCCCCGCGTTCTTCGGCTTATGCCACTCTGCAATGCTGATCGGTACATGGTCCCTAACAAGAACTCCAGCTTGGTTTATAAATTTATGGCAGTGCACTTTGGGCTCCACCGGTTGACCACTATCCTTAAATGCGGTGAGGGCTAACCTACCCTCGCCCTTTAGATGTTGCGTCGGGCCTCGTTGCTTTTTAACAGATTTGCTCGATGATCCAGAAGGCTAAAAGAAAAATGATTCGTTAATAAGTGTAATACAAATAAATCAATGCATCAAGTGATGAACATATAGCCTTGATATACACCTCGCCAGAGTTTGTTAAGGACACTTCGTTGTCTCTTCTTTCTTCAGACTCAAGTCCCTCACCGACATCGTTCAAAAATTGTGAGCCGAAATCATCGTCATCTCCATCGGGTTCTCCATTGGGTTCCGGTCCACGGGCACTCTCAAATATCATTTTCTGCACCATTTCTTCTCGCTCCTCATCTCGGATGAAGGTCTCGTCCTCCATAGCTCAATGTCACTGCAAGTAGTTAGAAGGCATGTCGTAAGAATTTTATTCAATATAGAATATATTTAAAAAATCACCCTACAAGTAGTTATAATGTATCTCCCTCCATTGATAAAATATGACATATTTGATCCTTTTTACCATCCAACCATCCATCAATTATTTAGTCTCATAACATTTTCTTTAAATATCTGAAATTAATTATAAATCAATGGAGCTATCTTCTTAAATGAAATTGTGCTAACCCTAGCGCTTAATATGAAATTATGAAGCATATATTAGTTTGACTTGAAGAAGGTGAATTGTATGCAATTATGGTATCTTGGAAACACTATAATCTCATTAGAAGACAAAAACAGTTGATTGTAGGTTTCAAGATACAAACATTCATATTTTCCAAAATGTCTATAATATGTACTAGTTGAACCACGGAGGATTGGCTCAAGTCTCAGAAACAAAATTGGAACAATATAGGCATGGAGTTTGTTGTTAATGAGGAAAGTGTATTCTTCTAAAGAATATATGATATTATTTGTACGGAGAAACCAATTGTTGCATTTTATATTCTTTGCTGAGTGAGAATTATTAACAAACATATTATTACTACAACATACATATATAGACGAGCATATTTGTGGAAACATAGTGGGTTAAGGTCATATGAAATATATGTTTTTATTTATTTTGAATCTTACTTAAGGTGTTTGATCTCCATAGTGTATACACTATTTTTATTTTTCTCCAAATCAAAGCCTCTATAACTTTATGCAGATAGCAACATATATATTAATGTGTATTGCGGATGGGTAGATCTATGGAGGCACCGCCATGGCACCCATGGAAAGAAGTATATAGATCATACATATATATACAATTTTGCATTACTTTTCATGTATAGGGAAACAACACTTTGGAATAACAGAAGATGTGCATCATTTGCAATAAGTATTCTCAACAATACATGTTTGATCAACAACCTGAAAAATCACCACTACCAAGCTATTACACAACATCTAAAACAAAGCAGTGATTAAACATATAAAAGTGATAGCAGCAAGTGGCTTAGAAGTTTCAGAATTTGGCCCTGGCATTTCGTCGAACACGCACTGTGCAGAGAGAGGTGTACCCTGCAAGGCGGAGGCGAGGCGGTCGCGCTGGCGTCGTCGGCCTCGCTGGCGTCGTCGGCCTCGCTGGCGTCGTCGGCCTCGCTGGCGAAGAAAGCTCCGCCCGCGCTGGCGTCGTCGGCCTCGGCGGCCGCGGCCGTGGCGAGCGAGCGCGGCCTCGAGGCGCGAAGAGGACGAGGAGGCGGGCGGAGCTCGGGCGACGGCGCGCGAAGAGGAGGAGCAAGCGGGCGCGAAAGAGGAGGAGGAGGCGGAGCTCGGAGCTCGGGCGACGACGACGGCGACGGCGCGCGCGGGAAGTTGCTGTGTCTGCGCGCGTGTGTTTGGCGACGGCGCGTGGAAGAAAAAGGCCTAAGGGCCTTTGGTACCGGTTGCTGTTACGAACCGGTACTAAAGGTAACCTTTAGTACCGGTTCGTAACAGCAACCGGTACCAAAGATATTTACGAAAATTCTTTTCGCGCTTTTAACCTTTCGTACCGGTTCTTTCCACCAACCGGCACCAAAGGTTTTTTTTCTTTTTCTTTTGATTTTTCTGTTGCTGTTTCTTTTGATTTTTCTGTTGCTTTTTGTTGGATTTTTCTTTTGCTGTTTCTTTTGATTTTCATTTCATTTTTATTTTGCCGTTTCTATTGATTTTTCTTTTGCAGTTTCTTTTGATTTTCATTTGATTTTTCTTTTACAGTTTCTTTTGATTTTCGTTTGATTAGTTATATTTGATTAGATATATTTGATTTTCTATTTTCTTTTGATTAGATATATTTGATTTTATTTTTGATTAGTTATATTTGATTTCCTATTTTCTTTTGATTAGATATATTTGATTTTATTTTTAATTAGTTATATTTGATTAGTTATATTTGATTTTCTATTTTCTTTTGATTAGATATATTTGATTTTATTTTTGATTAGTTATATTTGATTAGTTATATTTGATTTCCTATTTTCTTTTGATTAGTTATATTTGATTTTCTTTTTGATTAGTTATATTTGATTTTTCTGTTGCAGTTTCTATTGATCATATGTTCGCTTAATAATTTTTGATTAGTTATATTTGATTAGTTATATTTGATTTTTCTGTTGCAGTTTCTATTGATCATATGTTCGCTTAATAAACAGGAAAATAAGTACATATCTCAACTGAAAATTAAGATACATGGCCAGATTAAGTCACAATCGGCCGCTTGTTTTCGAATGTTGGAGTGATTCAGTCATAGTCGTGCCTAGCCCTATAAACGTCGCCACTGTAGTCGTCATAGTCGCCGGTGTCATCGTCGCTGGCATCGGGGTCGCGGTAGTCGAACCTCGACTGGTGAGCACGCGTGGGCTGAGACTGAGGGTAGCGCAGGCGGGGGCCACGGTAGGCCATGACGCTCTGGAGAGTCCGGCCGCGCCACCATAGCCGACGGCCGGCCTCGTTGAAGTTCGAACGAGGCGAGCCGTCCTCCTCGTGCCTGGCAAGCGCACTCTCACGCCGATTGATGAAGAAGGCGTCCCAAGTCGGGCTGTAGTCGGGATGCCACTGAGGATTCCTCCGCTGCTCTGGCGTGAGCTCAAAGTAGTAGTGGTTCGTGATGGCCATCTGGCGCGCCACACCTACAGGGACAGGAGGGACCGGTACGCCTCCGACGCTCAGCATCCAGTCGGTGGGGACGCGGTAGCCCGGCGGGCAGGGGTAGTTTGAGGCGCAAAGCGCCTCCGCCTCCCGGGTGGTTAGAGATACGATGGAAGCCATGGAAGAGAGTGATGAGGTTTGCAGATATGAGTCTATATGTGATATGTAAATGGAGGCCAAGCCTACATATATATAGTGAAAAATGGCGGGAAGACGAAGGCGGGAAGCGGTGGAAAGCGCGGGAAGAAAATAGGCGGGAACGCAGTGGCGGGGGGAACCATCTAACCTTTAGTCCCGGCTGGTGGGTACAACCGGGACTAAAGGTGGTTTTTGAGTCATCTAACAAAACTGTCGGTGGGATAAGGACGTGTGGGTAACCTTTAGTCCCGGTTGGTGGGTGCAACCGAGACTAAAGATGTCGGTAGGATAAGGACGCGTGGGTGGATGCACTGCTCGATGAGATAAGGACGCGTGGGTGGACACACGATGCCCCTGTCAGAGGAACAAGACAAACTAGAAGCGGTGGAAAGCGCGGGAAGAAAATAGGCGGGAACGCAGTGGCGCGGGGAACCATCTAACCTTTAGTCCCGGCCGGTGGGTACAACCGGGACTAAAGGTGGTTTTTGTGTCATCTAACAAAACTGTCGGTGGGATAAGGACGTGTGGGTAACCTTTAGTCCCGGTTGGTGGGTGCAACCGAGACTAAAGATGTCGGCAGGATAAGGACGCGTGGGTGGATGCACTGCTCGATGAGATAAGGACGCGTGGGTGGACGCACGATGCCCCTGTCGGAGGAACAAGACAAAGTAGAAGCGGTGCCGTGCCTATAAAAGGAGCATCGATACGCCGTGGCAAGCAGCTCAACAAGCCAACCTAGAAGGTAGGGAGAGTTTCATTCCCATGGATGGAGGACAGGGTTGGGAAATCTCCCGTGGCGGAGTTTCTCGAAGATGTCGTTGGTGCTCACGCCCTACGGCATCTTCGGAAGCTCCGCCTCGGAAAAATTTCCCTGCAAGCCCGTGAAAGACTCTATCTCCTCTAACAGTTTTGGGTAAAGGGTTGGGAAATCTCCCGCGGCGGAGTTTCTCGAAGATGTCGTTGGTGCTCACGCCCTACGGCATCTTCGGAAGCTCCGCCTCGGAAAAATTTCCCTCATACAATAACATCATTACACAAAAATAAATGGGAAAGTGATTTCCATATTGAGATACACAAGTTATGATCCCTATCTAGTCTTCTGAGTTTTCTTCTTGTGTTTCCCTTTCTTCTGATTGCGACGCAGCCATGGACAATCTTCATTATTTAAAATGATGCTTGGGTCAGTTTTCACCTTGAAGGGTGGAATAT
This sequence comes from Dactylis glomerata, assembly GCA_007115705.1. Taxonomy (NCBI): domain Eukaryota; kingdom Viridiplantae; phylum Streptophyta; class Magnoliopsida; order Poales; family Poaceae; genus Dactylis; species Dactylis glomerata. The sequence goes on from QXEO01001857.1 coordinate 341,022, forward strand.
CATCAAACTTATTATAATCGTCTGACATGTCTATCTTGTCCTCTACTCCCACGATGTTTCTTTTTCCTGAAAGAACTATGTGGCGCTTTGGCTCATCGTATGATGTGTCCTCTTGCCTTTCTTTTCTTTTTTTCAGTTTGGTAGACATGTCCTTCACATAAAAAACCTGAGCCACTTCACTGGCTAGGACGAATGGTTCGGTGTCGTACCCTAGATTCTTGAGATCCACTGTAGTCATTCCGTACTGTGGGTCTACCTGTACCCCGTTTTTCAGGTTAAACCATTTGCACCGGAACAAAGGGACCTTGAAATTAGGTCCATAGTCAAGTTCCCATATCTCCTCTATGTACCCATAATATGTGACCTTCTTCCCATTGTCCTCTGCTGCATCAAAGCGGACACCACTGTTTTGGTTGGTGCTCTTTTTATCTTGGGCGAATGTGTAAAATGTATTCCCATTTATCTCGTACCCTTGAAATGTCGATATACTCGAAGATGGTTGCTTGGCCAACAAGTATAGCTGTTCTTCATCAGTGACATTCATGAGACGTGTTTGCAACCAACCGCCGAAAGTCTTCATGTGTTCTCCATCAATCCAATCTTCATGTTGCTCCGGGTATTCAGAGTGTAAAATATTCTTGTGTTCCACTTTGTACGGAGCCACCAAGCTGGAATTATGTAGAATTGTGTAGTGTGCTTGAGTGAAAGAATGTCCGTCCATACACATTGTTGCTTTCTTTCCTAGCGTGCCTTTTCCACGCAGTCTCCCCTCATAGCGCGATTCAGGAACACCGATCGGCTTAAGGTCAGGAATAAAGTCAACACAAAACTCAATGACCTCCTCTGTTCCATAGCCCTTGGAGATGCTTCCTTCTGGCCTAGCACGGTTATGAACGTATTTCTTTAAGACTCCCATGAATCTCTCAAAGGGGAACATGTTGTGTAGAAATACAGGACCGAGAACACTAATCTCTTCGACCAGGTGAACGAGGAGATGCGTCATAATATTGAAGAAGGATGGTGGGAACACCAACTCAAAGCTGACTAGACATTGCACCACATCCTTCTGTAAATTTTGTAGAGTTAGTGGATTGATCACCTTCTGAGAAATTGCATTGAGGAACGCACATAGCTTCACAATGGGTACTCGAACATTTTCCGATAGAAGCCCCCTCAATGCAACCGGAAGTAATTGTGTCATAATCACGTGGCAGTCATGAGACTTTAGGTTTTGAAACTTTTTCTCTAACATGTTTATTATTCCCTTTATATTCGATGAGAAGCCAGACGGGACCTTGATGCTACTCAGGACTTCAAAAAAGATCTCCTTCTCTTCTTTGGTAAGAGCGTAGCTGGCAGTACCTTGATACTTCTCTGGATTCAGGTTGTTTCCTTCGTGGATACATTGCTGGTCGTGCCGTGCATCCAGTGTATCTTTTGTCTTCCCATACACGCCCAAGAAGTTTAGCAGGTTCAGGCAAAGATTTTTCGTCACGTGTCGATTGCAGAGTGAACCTCTAGGATTTTCCAGTAGGGTAGCTCCCAAAATATAGACATCTTCTTCCACATGGGTACATGTCCGTCAACATCATCGGAACAGATTGTCCGCCAGGACCCTTTCCAAAGATCACTTTTAAATCCTTGACCATATCATATATAAAATCCCCAGTAGGGCAGGTAGGATTCGTTCGGTCTTCTGCCTCACCTCTGAAATGCTTTCCTCTCTTTCTTACTTGATGTTGTTTTGGAAGAAATCGACGATGCCCCATGTACACATTCTTGTTTCTCAAATATATACTGTCAGTCTCACCTAAACAGTGTGTGCATGCATTGTATCCCTTGTTTGACTGTCCTAAAATGTTACTACGAGCAGGCCAATCATTGATGGTTACAAACAACAACGCTCGTAGGTTAAATTCCTTTTGTTCATGCTCATCCCAAATAGGTACACCTTCTTCACGCCACAACTGTAAAAGTTCTTCAACCAATGGCCTCAGGTACACATCAATGTCGTTGCCGGGTTGCCTCGGGCCTTGGATGAGCACTGGCATCATAATGAACTTCCGCTTCATGCACAACCAAGGAGGAAGGTTATAGATACATAGAGTCACTGGCCAGGTGCTATGACTGGAGCTCTGCTCCCCGAAAGGATTAAAGCCATCTGTACTTAGACCAAATCTTAAGTTCCTTGCGTCATCTGAAAATGACTTGTACTTTCTATCGAGTTTTCTCCACTGCGACCCGTCAGCGGGGTGTCTCAGCATCACATCTTTCTTACGGTCCTCTTTGTGCCATCGCAACAACTTGGCATGCTCTTTGTTTTGGGACAAACGTTTCAACCGTGGTATTATAGGAGCATACCACATCACCTTCGCAGGAACCTTCTTCCTGTGGGTGGACTCGCCCTCAACATCGCCAGGGTCATCTCGCCTGATCTTATACCTCAATGCACCACATACCGGGCATGCATTCAAATTCTCGTACTCCCCGCGGTAGAGGATGCAGTCATTGATGCATGCATGTATCTTCTGCACCTCTAATCCTAGAGGGCAGACAACCTTCTTTGCTTCGTACGTACTAGAGGGCAATACGTTCTCCCCTGGAAGCATCTTCTTTATTATTTTCAGCAATTTTTCAAATCCCTTGTCAGAAGTACCATTCTCTGCCTTCCATTGCAGCAATTTCAGTGTGGTACCCAGTTTTTTCTGGCCATCTTCGCAATTTGGGTACAACAGTTTGTTGTGATCCTCTAACATTTTCTCCAACTTCAACCTCTCCTTTTCACTTCCGCAGTTTATCTTCGCATCAAGAATGGCCCGACCCAAATCGTCATCGGGGTCATCAAAAATGGGCTCATCAAAAATGGGCTCTTCTTCAGCTTCGTCTTCCCCCATACTACTATCACCGTCTTCAGTGAACATAGGATAGTTGTCACTATCCTCTTCTTCTTCATTGCCTTCCATTATAACCCCTCTTTCTCCGTGATTGGTCCAACAATTATAGCCGGGCATGAAACCATTCTCAAGCAGGTGGAAGTGAAGGGTCTTTGAGGTAGAGTAATCCTTCGTATTCCTACAGGAACTACATGGACAATAAATGAAACCATTCGACCGCCTGTTTGCCTCCGCCACGTTGAGAAAATAATGCATGCCAGTAATGAAGTCGGGATGGCATCGGTCACCGTACATCCATTGTCGATTCATCTGCATTATATAAGTATATCAAAAATCATTAATTACACAACATCATGGATATATGAGTGACCAACTTAATTAATATTCAAGTTCATCACATAAAACTAAGTTTTTTTTTATTAAAAAAAAGAGGCTCACCGAGGTGGTACAGTGCCGGCTAGGGGAAGACGCTGGCGATCGACGGCGGTGAGGACGGGGACCATACTAAAACCTACAAATCATACTTTAATTTGAGCTCAATTGCATACAAAAAGAATGAAATCCCTAACTTAGGCATTTCATCAAACACCTTGCTAGCACTAGAAAAATAATACGAGTTAAACTAGCAAAGAAATAAGCTAAATTAGGAACGCCGGAAGAAAGGATGATATTGCTAACCCTTAGATAGATGGGTGCCGTCAATCTTGATAAAATGGTGGAGAAAAATGAAGATTTATTGGAGTGTGAGAGGTGCAAAATATTTGGAAATGTGAGAGAGGAGAAGGAGAAGGGAAAATGAGATGCAGGGATCGGGCTGAAGAAATAGGGCAGGGGCCCTTTAGTACCGGTTCTTCAGATGAACCGGTACTAAAGGTTCAGCTCTGGCCCCACCTCCGCCTCAAAATTGGATTAAAACTCTTTCATACCGGTTCGTAATATGAACCGGTACAAAAGGCCCTCAACGAACCGGTATTGATGTTGCTCGGCCGGCTGGGCAAGTGAACCGGTACTAATGCACCCTTTAGTACCGGTTCATACGGGAACCGGTACTAAAGGCTTAGACCGATGCCCATTTTTCTACTAGTGTCGTCTCTATAGCGTGTGAAGAATCGATACCTGTTAAATGGAGGTACATGCATAGTTGAAAGCTACAGCGATGGATTTTTTTTCCAACATGAGTGGCCGCATAGCTTGGGCATTGGAGCTCCTTCTGCATACATGATTTTACGATTTCTCACTATGATATCTAATTTTGCCTTTGTGTTTACTGTATCTCGACCGAACAATAATTATGTGCATCTTAGTTATGCAAAAATCAAATATAAGCTTAAAACTCTTTAAGTAATAAAACTCTCTTTATTGAAAAAAAGACAAAGGGATGAATCCAGATTTCAATATTCAATAAGTAACTCAACATGGAATTTTACCGCTCTCCTCTCAGAAGTGGGAACGTCTACATCTTGGAACGTCCTTGGTAGGAAGACAGCCCCGCGTGCACATTGGCTGCGAACCTTTCCATGGCGCCTGGCGGCAGGCACATCGGTACGGTGATCCCACCGCCCTTGGCAGGAATGTGGAACGTGGCCAGCGTCGTTGTTGCCGGCCCACCGTACACCGGCATGCCCCACCCGAGGTCCACCTCGTGCAACCTGGACTTAGTCATGTCCGTGACAAGGTACGTCCGCGCCGTCGTGAACCTTGGCCGCCCGCGAAGCACCAGCGCGTCTGCCACGGACTGTGTGTAGTCTTCCTCCATGATCCTCGCCTTGGCCTCGACGATCAGCTGCACGGCGCCGCCCAACGTTCCCGAGCAAAGCTCCCCTGCCGTTGTCCGCGCCACGCCGAAGGTGAGCGCGTTCCCGTAGAACCCATCGGGTAGCTTACCGCCGGCGCGGGCGTTCATCACGAACATGAACCGTACCTCGTCGCCGGGCTCGTACTCAAGCGCGGCGGTCCGGCAACGCCACGTGAACGCCGCCAGGAGCAGGAACCTGGAGCACCGCGACCTCATCCCCGGTGGTAGCAGATTCCTCAGCGAAGAGAGTTCCTCTGGGCCGAAGAGGAACGCCCGGTGCACGAGCTCCGCGGCCAAGAGAAGCTTGTCGTTGGCCGCGTCGGTGGCGAGCTCGTACTCGGGGTGCTTGTAGTTGGTGCGCGGCCGTTCACGGGCATCGAAAAGCTCCCTCCGCCATACGGGCCGCACGCTGGGCGCCTCCATGCCTCCGGCGAGCTCGCCGAGAGCTTGCATGAACTGCGCGCCTCCAGGCGCGTCGAGGAGGTTGTGGCAGGCCTGGGTGGCGAAGACGAAGCCACCGCACCTGAACCTCGTCACCTCCATGCATGCCAGCCAGTGTCAGGTACTTGGCATTAACTGAATGTTGGATTATAAGTACTATATTCTTGAAGCGGAACAATTAACCTACTTGGATGTAGAGTAGCGGCCTGTTCACGACGACGGCTGTGTTGCTCTCTGGGAAGCACAGGAGCTCGTCGGCGCAGGGGACGGGTGGGCAGAGCGTGTCGCCGAACTCATCGAGTGCGACGTCTGCGTCGGCCTCAACGAACCACACCCCCTCGCCGGTGCAGTCCACCACGAGCTTCCTGTCGGGCAGCTCGAGGAGACGCCCGGCTAGTGGGTAGTAGTGAACAAGCGTCTTGGCAAGAGCGTCACGAATGATCCTTGCCGGGTCCGCGCGCGACTGGCTGCCACGGTAGAAGAAGATGGCCGAGCGGTAGAACCGGAGGCCCTCCTGGTCGTCGAGGTCGGAGAGCCGCTTGAGCTCGCGAGGCGTCGGTCCGGCCGGCGGGACCAGCTCGGGCTCACCACGGCGCGCAACGAAAGCCAGCGCCATACTAGGGTTGGGGATGCTTGGCTTGGTTAGACTTGACTTTGCAAAATGGCTGACACTCGATCTATCATGTTGCCAGCAACAGAAAACAGCCGGGAGATGCAGCCAAGGAACAGCCGTCCAAGTTTAAATTGTACTAGATAAACAGGCCGACTTCGCCGGCACGCCTGCAACACAGGGTAGTCACGGAGGTCTCTAACTTGCACACAGACAAAATACTCTACAAGCTAATGCATATAGACTATAGTACTGCCTGGCTGGCCGGCACATGTTGATATCAAGTGTTAGGCCCTTGCCTTTGACGGACTTCCCTATAATCTAGTATGCACATGACACTTTAATCATTTTGCAAGCCGAGGAAGATCAGTTGTTATATCTGAAAGATTTGCTGCATCGTTTTGCTGCTGCCTCAGTCTGAAGGTAAATTATCACAAATCCAATCTGATCCCAATCAACATCCAACCTGACAAAGTCCAGAATCTTCTGCTGGTCCTTAACTGTCTTGGGGGAAGTCTGCCTTTTACTTACCTTGGCCTGCCTCTTAGTACCACTAAACCAAGGAAGGAATTCTTTTTGCCCCTCTTGCTCTCTGCTCAAAGAAGATTGTCTAGCTGTTCCATGTATCATTCATATGGAGACAAGTTAAGGCTTGTCAACTCTATCCTTTCCTCCCTGCCAACTTATTATTTGAGTACTCTCAAAGTTTACCGGTGGGTAATTAAGGAGTTTGATAAATATAGAAGGCATTGCCTCTGGAGGGAAAAAGGATTTGGAGGATAAAATTGCTATTCTTGTTGCTTGGCAGCTGGTCTGTAGACCTAAGGATCAAGGAGGTTTGGGGGTTATTAATCTTTCAGTCCGAAATGACTGCCTACTCATGAAGCACCTTCAGAAGTTTTTAATAAGAGCGATCTTCCATATGTCAAATTAGTCTGAGAAATTTACTACTCATCAACTCTTCCTCCTGCCAAGACTAGAGATGTGTCCTTTTGGTGGAGAGATTGCGTCAAATGTTTACCTGCTTTCAAGAGCTTACGACATGTGTATTTCTGTTCTTCTTTGGCATGACACGAGAGGCATGGAGATGTTCTGAAAATGCAGCTACCACATTTATTCGCTTTCTACAAGCATGACAATATTTCCATTATTTCAGCTTTTGCTGTGGATTCTCTTACAGAGCATTTTCACTTGCCCCTTTCCACTGAAGCATTCTCTAAATTTCAGTTGCTTGAAAATATTTTTGAGAGACTGCCTTTAGCCTCTGGCTCAGTTCAATGGATTGCTTTTGGCAGTGATTCTCACTTCAAAGTTTCGAATGCTTACAAGGAAGGAATGGGTTCTCATATTGTTAGTCTAGTCATTAAATGGTTGTGGAAAACTTGCTGTCAATCTAAGCATAAAGTGTTCTTTTGGCTTCTAGCCCAGGACAGACTCAACACCAGGCAGCTCCTTCAGAGGAAAGCTCACATCTTGCCAGCTGTGATATTTGTGGATGCTCTCTTGTCGAATCTAGAAATCACCTTTTCTTCGATTGTCTTTTTGCTATGCTTTGCTGGAGGTATATTGCTCCGAATTGGGCTCCTCCAAGTCCTATTTCAAGATATGTTCCTTTAATGGCGATTTTTTAATATTGTGATCTTTTACAGCTATTTCAGAAATAATACTATATTTGAGGCATTTTAAGATCTAGGGCACCCTCCTACCCGCCGGACACGGTTAGTACTACTCGCGTCGGCCGGAAGCAAGAAGTGGGTTGGCGGCGGGTCCCTGCATACCGACAGCTCTCATCGCATGTGTCGGGCACGAGTGGCTCCTGTTCGCTCACGTCAGACGCGAAAGAGTAGAGTCGCGTCGGCTGGATGCGAGAAGCACGCAGTCGCATGCGTCGGACGCGACAGGGGCGCAAACCCGGCGGAAAACTGTGTGTCGCCCCCGCGAAGCCTAGCCTCCTCCAATCGCTTTGCCATCTCCTCTCTTCTTGTGTTCTTTCCTCAGCTCAAGCTCCTCTTTTCTAATTTGTTTTTCTTCGATTCAGAGAGCATCTGTTGACAAAATTTTGTGAGATTTGTTGCAAGAAGTAGAGGATAGCACGATCTACAGATGGGTTAGCTTGTGGAGAAATTTCGCTGGTTCATTTGGTCACATTTTGGTGAAGTTGGTGTAAATTTTCCTGTAGCTGTTCTTGTGTTCTTAATGCTGTTTTTGTGTTCTACAGGGTGATTCCGGTGTGGCTGAAGTGGTGTGACGTGAGGCAATATTTGGTGGTGGTTTGCATGCTTCAAGGGTGAAAATCGTAATCTCAAATGGTGGTAGTGTAATTTTTTAGATATATTTTAGCGGTGTAGACAGATGGGTTAGCTTGTGGAGAAATTTTAGTGTAGTTTGTGTAAAATTTCCTGTAGGTGGTTATTATTGTGTTCTTGTGTTCTATAGATTGATTTAGGTGCGGCTGAAGTGGTATGACGCCAGGCAATTGCAATGTGGTGGTTTGCACGCTTCAAGGGTATAATCCTAATCTGAAATGGTGGTGGTGTATTTTTGTAGATATATTTTGGCGGTGTAGTTAACAAAACTAGGATTTTTATGTAGCAGGAGTCATGTATGGAGTAGTTACGTTTGTTATTCATCACGGGTATGGCGCGGTCTGGACGACTGCTGCTGGACTGATCCTTAGAGTATCCGTATTGGGCATTTCAAATCGATGTTAGTGATTTTTTTGGGTTGAATCCTGAGCTGTACGGTGTCAGTTTGCAAGCTCTGTGAAGCAACTCCAGTACCAATATATTTTTTCAGTTGAAAGAGACAGAGCGTACCTCTGAGTGGGTCAGCTGGTTGAAAAGGTGTGAGCAACGGGAAACTTCCCAGATCGCCCTAATGGTTGTGAAGCCAAAGCCAGTCGGGGGAGGCTGAGTCTAGCCAGAGCAGCCAGGCAATTGATTTTGGTTCATGGCAGCTGATCAGCCTGTTGATCAGCCAGCTGATCAGCCTGTTTTGTCCATGTCATATGCCAAAGACAGTTGGTATGAAAAAGGGCATAATAGTCTTGCATTAGGTGTAGCTGCATATGATGTAGGTGGCGAGATATTTTCAGACGATGAAGATGAGATTCTGCAGAAATAGATGGAAGCGGAAGATGTTGATTGAGATGTTGATGATATTAATTCATCTGACTCTGATGAAGAAGATCAAGAAGATGATCCGGAGGAGGCCCCGATATCTAATTCATGGAATCAGGGCTTCTCAAATATGATGAGAGTGAACGAAGGACATGATTTCGCATGAGAGTATCACCCGAACAACATCTCAGTCGGTTAATTATATCCCGACAAGCAACGTCTATAGGATGCAATCACTAGTTGGGCAATGTCCACGCAGAGGGTTTTCAAAACTATAGCGTCAAGCAAGAAATATTTGACATTGGAATGTAGCAACGAAAGATGTCCCGCATGGGTGCATAGCTACCTCCGCAAGAATGACACCTTCTGGGTGGTGAGCGACCACGTGCAGCACACATGTATTATTAGGAACCAGTTGATGGATCATAAAAACCTTAGTTCCACTCTCGTAGCTCGACTATTTTATACCCAGATAGTCGAGGGCAAAGCAATTAAGGCTATCCAAAAGACAGTGAAGCAGAGATACAAGTACAATATGTCGTATGGTAAGGCCTGTAGGGCTAAACAGAAGGCGTTGGAGTCCCGATTTGGGTAATTCATCGTATCGTATGACTCGGTTGTGCGTATGTTGCACACAAGTCAAGAAAGAAATCCGGGTACCTGTATTGACATCCAAGACTCCTGGATTGCGGAAGACTCCATTGTGAAGGTTTTGGAACGAGTGTTTTTCTCGTTCAACATATGCATCGATGCATTCAGATACTGTCGCCCGGTGTTATGTGTGGATGGAACATTTTTGAAAGGCAAGTACAAGGGTCAGATACTGACCACCATTGGACAGGATGCAAACAACCAAATCGTCCCACTGGCATTTGCTTTTGTGGAGAGCGAGAACACTAAGAGCTGGTTGTGGTTCTTTCAGACAGATAAAGATAGCAATTGTGAAGGATTGACCGAATGTGTGCATCATTCATGATAGGCGTGCTGGTATACTGAAGGCTCTGAAGACACTGAAAGAGGCTGGTCCCGATAAAGAAACGTCATGGTTTGACTTGCAGAGCTGGTGGTGCATGAGACATCTAGGTGCCAATTTTTTCTCACAATTCAGGAGTAAGAATCTTATGAACCTGTTCAAAAAGTTGTGCAAGCAGAACCAGCTATGAGCAGCTGCCGGAGCACGACTTCTTCAGCCAGCACCAGTAAGGCGGTTTAGAGCAATAGATTTTTTTTGTTATACTCCATAGATGGGCATGCTAGAAGGTATGTGCAATCCACAATTGTTCTCTTTGTTACAATAATACATAGTCGTAATTTCAATTATAAATTATGTTGCATTGCACGCCATAGCCCAGGGACAGACGTAATCTACACACGGATCCACATAGATGAGTGGTGACAATGAGATGATCCCGAATGATTACGGTGGCTATATGGCCTTGCGTAATACTCCTCCACCAGATCCTACACAGCAGTCACGTACCGGCCAGCAGGAGGTCAAAAGCACTCAGTACTATCGAGCGCCACCCCACAGATTTGGATTGACGACGCCTCCGCCACGAGGACCATCACGTGTGCCACGGCGTCGCTGATCTATGTGATCTTTGTATCTTAATAATCTGTATTAATATTCGCATTAGACATGTATGATCTTTGTATGAGACACATATATATTCACACTAGACTCATTGTACTACTAGCTGATGATATATGAGACTCATTGTACTACTACCCGATGATGTATGAGGCACGAATAAATTACTCCCGCTAATGCCACCAATTATTTCCCATAGAATTATTCCCGCCAATTGTTTCCCGCCAAATCTTTCCCGCTCGTTCTTTCCCGCTCGTTCTTTCCCGCCTACTCCTTCCCGCCTGTTATTTTCCGCCAACTCATTTCCTGCTCGTGCTTTCCCGCCTACTCCTTCCCGCCCGTTCTTCCCGCCATTTCTATTCTTCATGTCCTATATAAGACCACCCAAAATTCAGTTCTAACTCATTGTATCTTGCCAAAGATGGCACCTCCTGATCGTAGTTGGAATTCACTTATGTCATGCCAGGTTTTCGAGGCAGCCTGCCAATTTAGAATGAACAGTGAGCTCGTTCCATTTGAGGAACTAGTGAACACTCCCACCCTTCTCCTTGAGATCGCTACTGATTAAAATCGAAAGAAGACGGCAGGCCCAACTCGCACCTGGAAAGAGGTCCAGGAAGAACTTATCAAGATCAACGGGCATTGGACAGATTTGAAGGAGAAAGGAGAAAACATGAGTTTGTGGATTCAACATACCGAGTACTGGATAAATGACAGCCACAAAGACGAAGATATCTTCATGCCGAGTGACTGGGCCAAGAAGAGAAAAGAAGGTGCATCCTCGAAGCGCAAGAGCTGTGCTTGCAAGGGCAAGGGGCCTGCAATGTCAAAGATTGACGACCACGACTTGATGCCTACCACCAAGGCCAACAAAGTTGCTTCAACTAAGGGAAAAAGAGTCACCAAGACTTAGTTATCCCTATTATAATTGTATCTTAATTCTACTTATCCCGATTCATGTATCTTTTTTTTAGTTTGCGGTATGTAATGCCGATGTATAACACAATATTTTTATTAGTCTACTACTCGAAGAAAAACAAACAGAAAAATGTGCCACGACAAAAAACACTCGAAACTAACGAAATAACGAGTCATCGGGTGCGCGTTGCCTAAAACAGGCCACTGGGTCGCCAGTGGGGTGTGCGTAGCGTAATTGGACGCTGTCGCATCCGCCCGACGTGATTAGGTCCAGTCGTGTGTACCAGTCGCATGGGCCCGCCACGACCGCACACCAGACCGAACGGGGACCACCAGGCAATGCACCTGTCGCGTCCGGCCGGTGTGATTAGCCCCTGTCGCATCCGGCCGATAGAATGGCGCAATATTTTTGAAAATATCTCAAATATAACATTATTTCTTAAATAGCTATAAAAATTCAAAATATTAAAAAAAATCGCCCTTTAATGGACATTATTGGTCGTCTTAAGGTGGCCATCAACCAGCCTTTATTTTTGGAGATCATAATTCTAGTTTGTTGGGCAATTTGGTGTAGCCGAAATGATCTGCTTTTTAAGGGTTTGAACCCTTAGAGCCTTCAAATGCCGAAAAGTTTTCAAGATAGAAATTGCACTTCTTCTGCACAAAACTCCAAGGAAGTCTTATGTTGGCTTGAAGGATTGGGTGCATGCTTTTCGTTAGGCCTGGCTTCCCTTTAAATTTAATTTCTCTTTTTTCTTTTGTATTTCCTCTTTGGAGCTTGCCTCTAGCTCCAATTTGTAGAGTAGCTCCAGCTTGTACAGACACTTCTTTATCACAAAAAATTAAATAAAAATTATGCAGTGGAAAAACCTACTGTAGAAGCTTAAAAAAAACAGGCTCTTTCCTCTTGGATCTGAAGTACTCAGGCTGCTGGCGTACGTGGTGTTGGGGCAAAGTCTGAATCGGAGTCGGATCAGTGTTTTTTTCCTAACACGTACACACCCGTCCCCGTCCAAAAGAACCCGTACAGTCGTCCCGCGCGGATCGGTCCACCAGCACAGAACCGAAGCCACCTTTCGAGTCGGTTATCAACCCAATGGAAACCGCCCAATCCCGTACTCGTCTACTTCCCTCCCGCCGGGCGAAGCGGCCACGGACACACACCGCTAGCTACAGCTTCTGCGCCCAGCGAGGCGGCGGACACTAGTAGAAAACCGGCCTAATAATCTAGGGCATTAGTCCCAGTTGTTGTCTGAACCGGGACTGATGCCCCGGGCCCCACCGCCTTTTCGGCCGCAGGACCCCCGAACTCATTAGTCCCGGTTCATCTTGAACCTATAGTCCCGGTTCGTAACATGAACCGGGACTAATGGCTCTGGGGTCGAATCCGACCGTGGTGAGACTCAATAGTCCCGGCTGGTAACACCAACCGGGACTAAAGACCAAGCCTTTAGTCCCGGTTGGTATTACAAACCGGGACTAATGACTTCCCTGTATAAAGCAGCTCCTTCTTCCTCCTGGAGCCAGCCACTCCCCCTCTCCACTGTCAAGTGTTCTTCATGCAACTCGAGTTCATCCTCTTTGACCACCATTTGTTGTCACAAATTGATATCCCCACTTCAATCTAAGTGGACTAAAAGGTGAGGAATTTTGTGCTTTTGTCTTTCATTGGTAATTTAGCTCATTTATTGCTCTAGAAGTAGAGAGATTTGTGATTTTTTTTATGGGAGCAATTATTAGATGTTTATTTGATTATGTGTACAAATAGGTGAAGAATTAAAAATAGAAATGCTATTAGAAATAGAAATGTTAGAATTAAAAATAAAAATAGAAGTAGACATAGCTAACATAGAAATAGAAATAGAGATAGAGATAGAAAAATAGAAATACCGATAGAAATAGAGATAGAAATACCGATAGAGGTAAAAATAGAAATGCTATATAGATTTTATTTATGTTAGATTTTATTAGAAATAGAAATGCTATTAGAAATAGAAATGTTAGAATTAAAAATAAAAATCGAAGTAGACATAGCTAACATAGAAATAGAAATAGAGATAGAGATAGAAAAATAGAAATACCGATAGAAATAGAGATAGAAATACCGATAGAGGTAAAAATAGAAATGCTATATAGATTTTATTTATGTTAGATTTTATTAGAAATAGAAATGCTATTAGAAATAGAAATGTTAGAATTAAAAATAAAAATAGAAGTAGACATAGCTAACATAGAAATAGAAATAGAGATAGAGATAGAAAAATAGAAATACCGATAGAAATAGAGATAGAAATACCGATAGAGGTAAAAATAGAAATGCTATATAGATTTTATTTATGTTAGATTTTATTAGAAATAGAAATGCTATTAGAAATAGAAATGTTAGAATTAAAAATAAAAATAGAAGTAGACATAGCTAACATAGAAATAGAAATAGAGATAGAGATAGAAAAATAGAAATACCGATAGAAATAGAGATAGAAATACCGATAGAAGTACCCACCAGCCGGGACTAAAGTTTTGTTAACTTATTCTTACTTATCAAACTAAAATTAGAGATAGAAATAGAAATTGTATATTTGATTTGCGTTTGATATGTACTTATATAATGCAGATGAGCCGAGCATGGATGTACGCCGATCGACGCTCTGGAGATTTCATTAAAGGCGTGCATTCTTTTCTCAAGGTGGCTGAGGCAACCAAGCGGAATGGTTTTATGTGTTGTCCATGTGGTGGTTGTCGAAATGAGAAGGATTACCCCTCCACAAAGACCCTTCACATCCACCTGTTCCGGTTCGGTTTCATGTCCGGCTATAATTGTTGGACCAAGCATGGGGAGAGAGGGGTTATGATGGAAGACAACGATGAAGAAGAGAATGATGACAACTATCCTGAGTTCCCTGAAACCACCGATACCGCAATGGAAGATAATGAAGAAGAAGAAGGTGAAGAACGGGCATCAGATATGCCCGCTGATAATCTTGGTCAGGTCATTGTTGATGCACAGATTGACTGTGAAAGTGAAAAGGAGAGGGAGAAGTTGGAACGCATGTTAGATGATCACAAAAAGGATTTATACCCAAATTGCGAAGATGGCCAGAAAAAGCTAGGAAGCACGCTGGAATTGCTGCAATGGAAAGCAGAGAGTGGTTTATCTGACAAGGGATTTGAAAAGTTGCTGAAAATTATGAAGAAGATGCTTCCAAAGGATAACGAATTGCCCGCCAGTACGTATGAAGCAAAGAAGATTGTCTGCCCTCTAGGATTGGAGGTGCAGAAGATACATGCATGCATTAATGACTGTATTCTCTACCGCGGTGAGTACGAGAATTTGAATGCATGCCCGGTGTGCAGTGCATTTCGGTATAAGATCAGGCGAGATGACCCTGGTGATGTTGAGGGCGAGCGCCCCAGGAAGAGGATTCCTGCCAAGGTGATGTGGTATGCACCTATAATACCACGGTTGAAACGTTTGTTCAGAAACAAAGAGCATGCCAAGTTGTTGAGGTGGCACAAAGAAGACCGTAAGAGTGACGAGATGTTGAGACACCCCGCTGATGGGTCGCAGTGGAGAAAAATCGATAGAGATTTTCCGGAGTTTACGGAAGACGCACGCAACCTGAGGTTTGGTCTAAGTACAGATGGCATGAATCCTTTTGGGGAGCAGAGCTGCAGTCATAGCACCTGGCCCGTGACTCTATGTATATATAACCTTCCTCCTTGGTTGTGCATGAAGCGAAAGTTTATTATGATGCCAGTGCTTATCCAAGGCCCGAAGCAACCCGGTAATGACATTGATGTGTATCTAAGGCCATTAGTTGATGAACTTTTACAGCTGTGGCAGACTGAAGGTGTTCGTGTGTGGGATGAGTACAAACAAGAGGAATTTGATCTACGAGCGTTGCTGTTCGTGACCATCAATGATTGGCCTGCTCTTAGTAACCTTTCAGGACAGACAAATAAGGGATACAATGCATCCACTCACTGTTTAGGTGAGATCGATAGTATATATTTGGATAAAAGTAAGAAGGTGGTGTATCTCGGGCATCGTCGATTTCTTTCGCCCAAGCATCAATTGAAGAAAAAAGGCAAGCATTTCAAGGGCGAGGCAGAAGTCCGGGGCAAGCCTAAACGCCATACTGGTGATGATATATTTGATATGGTCAAATATTTAGAAGTAATCTTTGGAAAGGGTCCTGGCAGTCTGTCTGTTCCGAATGACGCTAGCGGACATGCACCCATGTGGAAGAAGAAATCTATATTTTGGGAGCTTGAGTATTGGAAATTCCTAGAGGTCCGCTCTGCAATCGACGTGATGCACGTGACGAAGAATGTTTGCGTGAACCTACTAGGATTCTTGGGCTTGTATGGGAAGACAAAAGATACACCAGAAGCACGGGAGGACCAGCACCGTATGAAAAGAAGAGACGGCATGCATCCGGAGGATTCTAAGGGTCCTGCGAGCTACGCTCTTACCAAAGAAGAGAAGGAAATCTTTTTTGAATGCCTGAGTAGTATCAAGGTCCCATCTGGATTCTCGTCAAATATAAAGGGAATAATAAATATGGCCGAGAAAAAATTCCAAAACCTAAAGTCTCATGACTGTCACGTGCTTATGACGCAATTGCTTCCGGTTGCACTGAGGGGAATTCTACCGGAAAATGTTCGAGTACCGATTGTGAAGCTATTTGCATTCCTCAATGCAATTTCGCAGAAGGTAATCAATCCAGAAGATCTACAACGGTTACAGAATGATGTGGCCCAATGTCTTGTCAGCTTCGAGTTGGTGTTCCCACCGTCCTTCTTCAATATTATGACGCATCTCTTAGTTCACCTAGTCGAAGAGATTACCATTCTCGGTCCAGTATTTCTGCACAATATGTTCCCCTTTGAGAGGTTCATGGGAGTCTTAAAGAAATACGTGCATAACCGTGCTAGGCCAGAAGGAAGCATCTCCAAGGGCTATCTAACAGAGGAGGTCATTGAGTTTTGTGTTGACTTTGTTCCTGACCTGAACCCGATTGGTCTTCCTCAATCGCGGCATGAGGGGAGACTAAGTGGAAAAGGCACGCTAGGAATGAAATCAGCATACTGTATGGACGGACATTCTTTGAGTGAAGCACACTACACAGTTTTACGAAATTCTACGTTGGTGGAGCCGTATATGGAGCGACACAAGAATATTATACGCTTGGAAAACCCTGGGCAGTCAAACTCCTGGATTACAAAGTTGCACATGGCGACTTTTGGTGGTTGGTTGCAAACACTTCTCATAAATGACGCCACTGTTGGATATGAGCTGTCCATGTTGGCCAAGAAACCATCTTCAACTATATTGACTTTCCAGGGTTACGAGATAAATGGGAATACATTTTACACGGTCGCTCAAGATAAAAAGAGCACCAATCAAAATAGTGGTGTCCGCTTTGATGCATTACACGACAATGGGACAAAGGACACATATTATGGTTACATAGAGGAGATATGGGAACTTGACTATGGACCATCTTTTAAGGTCCCTTTGTTTCGGTGCAAATGGGTCAAGCTGACAGGAGGCGGGGTAGTTGTAGACCAAAAGTACGGCATGACAACAGTGGATCTCAACAATCTTGCGTACATGGACGAACCATTCGTCCTAGCCAACGATGTCACTCAGGTTTTCTATGTGAAGGACATGTCTACAAAACCGAGAAAGAGAAAAGATAAGAAAACGAATACATCACATGATGAGCCAAAGCGACACATTGTTCTCTCAGGGAAAAGAATCATCGTGGGAGTGGAGGACAAGACAGATATGTCAGAAGATTATAACAAGTTTGATGAAATTCCGCCCTTCAGAGTGAACACTGACCCAACCCTCCTCTTAAACAAAGAAGATACTCCATGGTTACGGTGCAGAAGGAAACCCCAACACTAGCTGGGGATGTTGGTGATGTGTAATAATGTATTAAACCTTTGATGTAAATGTATGATTTTGGGTTAGTTATTCAAATTCGAACACTTTTTATATTCCAAGTTTTATCAGATTCTAAAATATGCTAAAAGAATTTTAATCAATATTGTTTTAATTGAAAATGGCAAAATAGTTAATTGTTTGAATAGTTAGAATAATTGATTTTGAAAATAGAAAATACTTTTGAATTAGTTATTCAATTTCAAACACTTTTCATATTCAAAGTTTTATCAAATTCTAAAATATGCTAAAAGAATTTTAATCAATATTGTTTTAATTGAAAATGGCAAAATAGTTAATTGTTTGAATA
This sequence comes from Dactylis glomerata, assembly GCA_007115705.1. NCBI lineage: Eukaryota > Viridiplantae > Streptophyta > Magnoliopsida > Poales > Poaceae > Dactylis > Dactylis glomerata. Next base: position 358,653 of record QXEO01001857.1, read on the forward strand.
GTTAGAATAATTGATTTTGAAAATAGAAAATATTTTTGAATTAGTTATTCAATTTTAAATACTTTTCATATTCAAAGTTTTATCAAATTCTAAAATATGCTAAAAGAATTTTAATCAATATTGTTTTAATTGAAAATTGCAAAATAGTTAATTGTTTGAATAGTTAGAATAATTTATTTTGAAAATAGAAAATATTTTTGAATTAGTTATTCAATTTTGAACACTTTTCATATTCAAAGTTTTATCAAATTCTAAAATATGCTAAAAGAATTTTAATCAATATTGTTTTAATTGAAAATGGCAAAATAGTTAATTGTTTGAATAGTTAGAATAATTTATTTTGAAAATAGAAAATATTTTTGAATTAGTTATTCAATTTTAAACACTTTTCATATTCAAAGTTTTATCAAATTCTAAAATATGCAGAAGTTATTCAAATTGAAATTCAAAATTCATATTTTCAAATGAATTCTGAAAAATCTACCATTGGCGCGCATTTAATACGCCTTTAGTCCCGGTTCGTTTAACCAACCGGGACTAAAGGTGTGGATCTGGGCGCGCGAACCGCCGAAGGCCTTTAGTCCCGGTTGGAGGCACCAACCGGGACTAAAGAGTCTTTAGTCCCGGTTGGTGGCTTCAACCGGGACTAAAGAACCCCCTTTAGTCCCGGTTGAAGCCACCAACCGGGACTAAAGGGGGGGGGGGTATACATACGCCGCGCCGCCCCCATCTTCTTCCCCAACACTTAGCAGTTTCCCGAATCGCCGCGCGGAGGAGTACGCACGTCTGCAACGTTGCGGTCGCCGCCCGCCGTGACCGCCGAGCCGCCGCCGCCGCGCCGGAGACTTCCGCGACGCGCCGCCGCGCCCTAGCCGCCGCCGCGCCCCCGCCCAACGTACGTGCGCGCGCCGCCCGAGCCGCCGCCGCCGCCGCCGCGCCGTCCGAGCCGCCTGAGCCGCCGCCGCCGCGTGCCGCCCGAGCCGCCGCCGCCGCGCCCTCGAGCCGCCCGATCGAGACGCCCCCGCGCGCAGGTATGCGCCCGCAGCACGCCGACGGCCGGCCGGCCTGCAATTTTTTTTTGCAAAATAGTGTTAGATTTTTTTTTTAGAAAAATAGTTAGAAATTTATGTTAGAAAAATGTAGTTAGAAAATAAGTTAGAAACATTTAGAAAAATAGTTAGATTTTATGTTAGAAAAATAGTTAGATTTTATATTAGAAAAATGTAGTTAGAAAATAAGTTAGAAACATTTAGAAAAATAGTTAGATTTTATGTTTGAAAAATGTAGTATTAGGAAAATGCATATTTTATGTTAGATTTTGTATGTTAGAAAAATAGTTAGATTTTATGTTAGAAAATAAGTTATTTATGTTAGTTAATAAAATGCAATTACTATTAGTAATAGTAATAGAAATGCTATTTAGGTTAGATAATAGAAATGCTATTTATGTTAGATAATAGAAATGCTATTTATGTTAGATAATAGAAATGCTATTTATATTAGAAAATAAGTTATTTATGTTAGTTAATAAAATGCAATTACTATTAGTAATAGTAATAGAAATGCTATTACTATTAGTTAGATTTTATGTTAGAAAATAAGTTATTTATGTTAGTTAGTAAAATGCAATTACTATTAGTAATAGTAATAGAAATGCTATTTAGGTTAGATAATAGAAATGCTATTTAGGTTAGATAATAGAAATGCTATTTATGTTAGATAATAGAAATGCTATTTATGTTAGAAAATAAGTTATTTATGTTAGTTAGTAAAATGCAATTACTATTAGTAATAGTAATAGAAATGCTATTACTATTAGTTAGATTTTATGTTAGAAATAGAAATGCTATTAGAAATAGAAATGTTAGATATATTGAGTTAGAAAGTGAATATATGTTATGGATTTCAGTTATGGATTTCGGCGCCAGAAGAGAAGGTGAAGAAGAGATATTGAATATTATCGGAGAGGGTGGCACCCGTGCACAAGAAGAGGGTACCACCCGTGCAGAAGGAGACGGCTCAGAATTTTTGAACGAGTCGGGTGACGGAATGGAGGAGGAGCAGCCGCATGAATCAGAAAATGATGATTGCGAGGACGGCTCACAAGGGACTGGACGTGACTTAATAAAACGGTCCGGCGAGGTATATATATATATGAAGACTAGCTCTATTCATGAATCAGTAGATAAGGATGCATTATGTGGTATATATATTAACGAGTGTTTTCTTATTTTAGACCTCTGAATCTTCTAGAAAGAAGCGAGGCCCGGCCAAACGGCTGGCATCGAATCAGCATTACACGATTGGGCGTCTTTCAAGTGAAGGCGAACCGTTGGAACCCAAGAGTGTCGCAAATGCATTCACACATCAATGTGGATGTCTTGTCAGGGACATGGTGCCGATAAGCATTCACTATTGGTATAAGCCCAAGGCGGCAAAGGGAGAGCCAGCACAGCCAGATCCAGAAGAGGGTGCAGCGGTCAACTATGTCACCAAGGTCTTGAAAGATAGACTTTGGGATTCTCTCATTCCACATTTCAATCTGCCGGTCACCGAGTCCCTGGAAGAAGTAGAGCAACAGAAGGAGAAAGTCAGGGAGTGGGCTCTCAAGAAGATGGCTGCACAGTTCAATAACCACAAGAAGAGGTTATGGAATGCCTATCTCAACGCCGATCGACAAGCTCCAGAATTTACTGGCCCCAATGAGTTCCTGCGGGATCACTGGGACGCATTTGTGGAGTACAAGGAGTCAGAGCTGGGTAAGCTAAGGAGTCAGAAAAATCAGGCAAATGCCGCGAAAAAGAAATATCACCATAAGTTGGGTCCAGGCGGCTACAAAAGGGCCGAGCCTAAGTGGGATATGCAAGAGGCCGCCCTACGAGAAAAAGGCATTGAACCAGAAACAGAACAATGGCCCAGAAGGTCAAGAAATTGGGCACTTGCCCATGGAGCTGTCTATGATGAGAGAACAGGGAAATTAGTTGAAGAGAAGAAACAAATTGCTGAACCCCTGGGAGCACTTGTCAAGACAATCGCCGAGGTTCAAGAGGGGACGTTCAAGCCGGACAGAGAGAACGACGAGCTGACAAAGGCCCTCGGGAACAAAGAACACACAGGACGAACACGGGGTCTAGGTTCTGCTATTCCGTGGAGGTCTGGGTTCTCCGAAGAGAGCCAGACTTATAGAAGCCGAGAGAGAGCGAAGAAGCGGAAGGCGCAGGAGGAGGCCTCACGGATAGAGAGCATAGAAAGGCAACAGGCTGAGCTGAGAGAGTTGTATTTACTGCAGCAGAAGGCACTGGAGGAATTAAAGTCGCAAGGGGCAACTCAGCATCACCTAGAACATGCATTAGGCGACCGATCTCAGCAAAGAAGCAGCGTGGCTTCCATGGAGGTACCGATGGTTCACTACCCCGTGGATGATATCACCAAGAACATAGACTGTGAGCTGCATTATCCCATGAAGAACATATCGATGAAGGTGGCGGTTGGCTATGTGTTGCCATCTGGACCTGGACAAACCTGGCATGGCCGTGAGATTCGACCTGGCTATGCTAAGGTCGGGGTGGATGCAATTGAAAGGGGGTATGAGTCCCTCCTTCTTGACGTCGCTGGACCTGAAGATGAGGAAAAACTGGGAGAAGTATTGGGTGGTATAATTCTTTGGGATAAGAAACACATCGTGTTTCCAGGCTCGGCGCCAAGGCGGCCACCCTCTCCTCCGAGTCCTCGCAACTCACCACCTCCCGACGACGACAGGGATGACTACCACCATACCCCAAGTCCACATCGATCTCCACCTCAATGTTAGCCGCCTCCGCCACCTCCGCCGCCTCAGCCCACTCGTAAGTCCCAGAGTTGTGGCAAGTCCGCTGCTATGTCCACTAGCAATGTCTCTCCGAAGAAACGGGCCAAGATAGCTAAGGCGGTGCCGCCTCCTCCTATCGAGAAGACTGCTGAAGAAATTGAGGCGGAGGACAGAGCCAAAGTGAAAAGGAAGCTCGCAGCCCTACGCCCGACCCCTACACCGAAGCAGGTATATACTCTGGAACAGAAGGAGTGGGCCTTTGATATGCTTACCCAACCTTCGCAATATGAATTGCGTAAGCCAGATGACTACAAGCGTTGTTTGGATAAGCGTTGTTTAGATGACTACAGATGACTAGTGGAAAACATGGCTTCAGTCCCGGTTCGTTTGGGGCTTCAGTCCCGGTTGCGCAACCGGGACTAACCAACCGGGACTGGAGCCCAATCTTTAGTCCCGGTTGCTATACGAACCGGGACTAAAGAGAATGCACGTGGCAGGGGCTGGGTGCTCGTGGGCGTAGGTCTTTAGTCCCGGTTCGTGTTAAGAACCGGGACTAAAGTGTCCACACGTGGCAGCGTCTGCTGCATCTTTATTTTTCTGGATTTCAATACTTATTTAGGGGTTTAGGGTTTAGGGTATATTTGTATTTTGCTCCATTCAATTGTTTGATTCATTTCAAATAAGTTATCTTATATACTTATTCATACAGCATTACAACATAATATATAAAACGATACATATATATATATAATATATTTGGTTCACCGAGCATATACATGCATACAAGTATATATACAACTTGTTCACACACATAAGATCACGACTTGTGTTTAATTATAAACATTGTCTAATCGAAACCGGCATGAAATTCACCCTTTGGGTTAATGACATGTTCAAGCAGAAATCCGGCTAATTCCTCTTGAATTCCTACTACGCGTTCAGTCGGTGAGAGCAGTTTCCGCTTTGCTTCGAACTACGAAGAAGAAGAACAATATGAATATGAATCATCATAACAAAATTGATGCCAATAAAATGAATTTGTCAGTATATTGTTTACTTACTGTTTGAAAATCAATTCCTTCAGTGACCTGCGCACGAAGGTTCTCGCAAGTGTAGTATGCACATAGATTAGTCCCCGAAGGCTGCCTCGCACACTTTACGAGAATAGATTTTAGTCAGTGACATATCAAGATTGATATACTTAATGGTATTTGAAACTAGAATTAAAGGGATGTGTGGACCTAGCTCGTACGACTTACCTCGATCTGACGGTAAATCAGCTCAGTTTTCCATTCACCTTTAACTGTGCGTATAAACCGTTTCCAAACACTGCCGAGCAAACAAAATGAATAGATGAGTTATAGATGAACGAAAGAGACCGATATAATGCCGTAATGATTGAAATTACCTATCCATCACATCAATGATGTTTTTGTATTCATTAAGTGGTTTATTCATCGAGTCAAAGATTTGAACCCTTCCATAGTCAGGTTCAATCTTTAGCAAAATCCAGTGGTAACTGCGTGCAAGTTTAATTATGTAAGTTAATAAACTCATCAATTACACTTATAACATCGAGTAAGGAAAAGTAACTGTGTATAAGATAGAAACACTCACCTGATGTTGTACGGAAAGAGTATTCTAGCTCGGTATTCCTGCATAAGTAGGAACTCTAGCAAGTTATCCTCCGTCTCCTTGCGATTCCTCTGTATCATCGCTCCGTTAACTCGATTTGGATCAATGAATCCAAGTTGGAGGTCATTCCTTTTCTTACATTCCATACTCTTCATTCTGCATAATAAACAGCGTAGTGAGAAAAATTACGTGCAAAGAACGAGTTGAGCTAGAGACTTATAGAAATAATGAATCACTTACAGAACATAGGCACTGACGAGAGATTTGTCGAGCGCGTCTTGATTGAATAGCTGAAAGAATTCATCAAACTCAATATGCACCAAGTCTTGACCTAAGAAATGGTCCTTTGTGATATTCATAAGGAGAAAATCTTGCGTGCCCTTTGCGGCTTGCAGGTACCACTTATGCAATTTTCGCATTTGCGTTGGTAGATTCATTTCAATCTCAGGTGGGACCAGACTCTTCCCCTTTTCATATTGCCGTGCTATAGGCGCCTTTGGGGTGATACCTTCATCTAGCAATTGAGAAAGAGTCAAACCAGCTTCTTTAGCAAAGTCGGCGGGATTGGGTTGAGCAACACTCCCACCAGCATCACTAGCAAAGACCTTTAGCGGGGAGATCGATTTTTTGGTCTGTGCTCCAAGCTGGGCAACGTCTCTTTTCCCTCTTGCAGTTACGCTTGTCTTATTAGCTTCTTTTTTTGCATCTACCTGCTTATCCAAACAACGCTTGTAGTCATCTGGCTTACGCAATTCATATTGCGAAGGTTGGGTAAGCATATCAAAGGCCCACTCCTTCTGTTCCAGAGTATATACCTGCTTCGGTGTAGGGGTCAGGCGTAGGGCTGCGAGCTTCCTTTTCACTTTGGCTCTGTCCTCCGCCTCAATTTCTTCAGCAGTCTTCTCGATAGGAGGAGGCGGCACCGCCTTAGCTATCTTGGCCCGTTTCTTCGGAGAGACATTGCTAGTGGACATAGCAGCGGACTTGCCACAACTCTGGGACTTACGAGTGGGCTGAGGCGGCGGAGGTGGCAGAGGCGGCTGACATTGAGGTGGAGATCGATGTGGACTCGGGGTATGGTGGTAGTCGTCCCTGTCGTCGTCGGGAGGTGGTGAGTTGCGAGGACTCGGAGGAGAGGGTGGCCGCCTTGGCGCCGAGCCTGGAAACACGATGTGTTTCTTATCCCAAAGAATCATACCACCCAATACTTCTCCCAGTTTTTCCTCATCTTCAGGTCCAGCGACGTCAAGAAGGAGGGACTCATACCCCCTTTCAATTGCATCCACCCCGACCTTAGCATAGCCAGGTCGAATCTCACGGCCATGCCAGGTTTGTCCAGGTCCAGATGGCAACACATAGCCAACCGCCACCTTCATCGATATGTTCTTCATGGGATAATGCAGCTCACAGTCTATCTTCTTGGTGATATCATCCACGGGGTAGTGAACCATCGGTACCTCCGTGGAAGCCACGCTGCTTCTCCGCTGAGATCGGTCGCCTGATGCATGTTCTAGGTGATGCTGAGTTGCCCCTTGCGACTTTAATTCCTCCAGTGCCTTCTGCTGCAGTAAATACAACTCTCTCAGCTCAGCCTGTTGCCTTTCTATGCTCTCTATCCGTGAGGCCTCCTCCTGCGCCTTCCGCTTCTTCGCTCTCTCTCAGCTTCTATAAGTCTGGCTCTCTTCGGAGAACCCAGACCTCCACGGAATAGCAGAACCCAGACCCCGTGTTCGTCCTGTGTGTTCTTTGTTCCTGAGGGCCTTTGTCAGCTCGTCGTTCTCTCTGTCCGGCTTGAACGTCCCCTCTTGAACCTCGGCGATTGTCTTGACAAGTGCTCCCAGGGGTTCAGCAATTTGTTTCTTCTCTTCAACTAATTTCCCTGTTCTCTCATCATAGACAGCTCCATGGGCAAGTGCCCAATTTCTTGACCTTCTGGGCCATTGTTCTGTTTCTGGTTCAATGCCTTTTTCTCGTAGGGCGGCCTCTTGCATATCCCACTTAGGCTCGGCCCTTTTGTAGCCGCCTGGACCCAACTTATGGTGATATTTCTTTTTCGCGGCATTTGCCTGATTTTTCTGACTCCTTAGCTTACCCAGCTCTGACTCCTTGTACTCCACAAATGCGTCCCAGTGATCCCGCAGGAACTCATTGGGGCCAGTAAATTCTGGAGCTTGTCGATCGGCGTTGAGATAGGCATTCCATAACCTCTTCTTGTGGTTATTGAACTGTGCAGCCATCTTCTTGAGAGCCCACTCCCTAACTTTCTCCTTCTGTTGCTCTGCTTCTTCCAGGGACTCGGTGACCGGCAGATTGAAATGTGGAATGAGAGAATCCCAAAGTCTATCTTTCAAGACCTTGGTGACATAGTTGACCGCTGCACCCTCTTCTGGCTCTGGCTGTGCTGGCTCTCCCTTTGCCGCCTTGGGCTTATACCAATAGTGAATGCTTATCGACACCATGTCCCTGACAAGACATCCACATTGATGTGTGAATGCATTTGCGACACTCTTGGGTTCCAACGGTTCGCCTTCACTTGAGAGACGCCCAATCGTGTAATGCTGATTCGATGCCAGCCGTTTGGCCGGGCCTCGCTTCTTTCTAGAAGATTCAGAGGTCTAAAATAAGAAAACACTCGTTAATATATATACCACATAATGCATCCTTATCTACTGATTCATGAATAGAGCTAGTCTTCATATATATATATATACCTCGCCGGACCGTTTTATTAAGTCACGTCCAGTCCCTTGTGAGCCGTCCTCGCAATCATCATTTTCTGATTCATGCGGCTGCTCCTCCTCCATTCCGTCACCCGACTCGTTCAAAAATTCTGAGCCGTCTCCTTCTGCACGGGTGGTACCCTCTTCTTGTGCACGGGTGCCACCCTCTCCGATAATATTCAATATCTCTTCTTCACCTTCTCTTCCGGCGCCGAAATCCATAACATATATTCACTTTCTAACTCTATATATCTAACATTTCTATTTCTAATAGCATTTCTATTTCTAACATAAAATCTAACTAATAGTAATAGCATTTCTATTACTATTACTAATAGTAATTGCATTTTACTAACTAACATAAATAACTTATTTTCTAACATAAATAGCATTTCTATTATCTAACATAAATAGCATTTCTATTATCTAACCTAAATAGCATTTCTATTATCTAACCTAAATAGCATTTCTATTACTATTACTAATAGTAATTGCATTTTACTAACTAACATAAATAACTTATTTTCTAACATAAAATCTAACTAATAGTAATAGCATTTCTATTACTATTACTAATAGTAATTGCATTTTATTAACTAACATAAATAACTTATTTTCTAATATAAATAGCATTTCTATTATCTAACATAAATAGCATTTCTATTATCTAACATAAATAGCATTTCTATTATCTAACCTAAATAGCATTTCTATTACTATTACTAATAGTAATTGCATTTTACTAACTAACATAAATAACTTATTTTCTAACATAAAATCTAACTATTTTTCTAACATACAAAATCTAACATAAAATATGCATTTTACTAATACTACATTTTTCAAACATAAAATCTAACTATTTTTCTAAATGTTTCTAACTTATTTTCTAACTACATTTTTCTAATATAAAATCTAACTATTTTTCTAACATAAAATCTAACTATTTTTCTAAATGTTTCTAACTTATTTTCTAACTACATTTTTCTAACATAAATTTCTAACTATTTTTCTAAAAAAAAAATCTAACACTATTTTGCAAAAAAAATTTGCAGGCCGGCCGGCCGGTGGCGTGCTGCGGGCGCATACCTGCGCGCGGGGGCGTCTCGATCGGGCGGCTCGAGGGCGCGGCGGCGGCTCGGGCGGCACGCGGCGGCGGCGGCTCAGGCGGCTCGGATGGCGCGGCGGCGGCTCGGGCGGCGCGCGCACGTACGGCTCGGGCGGCGCGCGCACGTACGTTGGGCGGGGGCGCGGCGGCGGCTAGGGCGCGGCGGCGCGTCGCGGAAGTCTCCGGCGCGGCGGCGGCGGCTCGGCGGTCACGGCGGGCGGCGACCGCAACGTTGCAGACGTGCGTACTCCTCCGCGCGGCGATTCGGGAAACTGCTAAGTGTTGGGGAAGAAGATGGGGGCGGCGCGGCGTATGTATACCCCCCCCCCCCTTTAGTCCCGGTTGGTGGCTTCAACCGGGACTAAAGGGGGTTCTTTAGTCCCGGTTGAAGCCACCAACCGGGACTAAAGACTCTTTAGTCCCGGTTGGTGCCTCCAACCGGGACTAAAGACCTTCGGCGGTTCGCGCGCCCAGATCCAGACCTTTAGTCCCGGTTGGTTAAACGAACCGGGACTAAAGGCGTATTAAATGCGCGCCAATGGTAGATTTTTCAGAATTCATTTGAAAATATGAATTTTGAATTTCAATTTGAATAACTTCTGCATATTTTAGAATTTGATAAAACTTTGAATATGAAAAGTGTTTAAAATTGAATAACTAATTCAAAAATATTTTCTATTTTCAAAATAAATTATTCTAACTATTCAAACAATTAACTATTTTGCCATTTTCAATTAAAACAATATTGATTAAAATTCTTTTAGCATATTTTAGAATTTGATAAAACTTTGAATATGAAAAGTGTTCAAAATTGAATAACTAATTCAAAAATATTTTCTATTTTCAAAATAAATTATTCTAACTATTCAAACAATTAACTATTTTGCCATTTTCAATTAAAAAAATATTGATTAAAATTCTTTTAGCATATTTTAGAATTTGATAAAACTTTGAATATGAAAAGTGTTTAAAATTGAATAACTAATTCAAAAATATTTTCTATTTTCAAAATCAATTATTCTAACTATTCAAACAATTAACTATTTTGCCATTTTCAATTAAAACAATATTGATTAAAATTCTTTTAGCATATTTTAGAATTTGATAAAACTTTGAATATGAAAAGTGTTTGAAATTGAATAACTAATTCAAAAGTATTTTCTATTTTCAAAATCAATTATTCTAACTATTCAAACAATTAACTATTTTGCCATTTTCAATTAAAACAATATTGATTAAAATTCTTTTAGCATATTTTAGAATCTGATAAAACTTGGAATATAAAAAGTGTTCAAATTTGAATAACTAACCCAAAATCATACATTTACATCAAAGGTTTAATACATTATTACACATCACCAACATCCCCAGCTAGTGTTGGGGTTTCCTTCTGCACCGTAACCATGGAGTATCTTCTTTGTTTAAGAGGAGGGTTGGGTCAGTGTTCACTCTGAAGGGCGGAATTTCATCAAACTTGTTATAATCTTCTGACATATCTGTCTTGTCCTCCACTTCCACGATGATTCTTTTCCCTGAGAGAACAATGTGTCGCTTTGGCTCATCATGTGATGTATTCGTTTTCTTATCTTTTCTCTTTCTCGGTTTTGTAGACATGTCCTTCACATAGAAAACCTGAGCGACATCGTTGGCTAGGACGAATGGTTCGTCCATGTATGCAAGATTGTTGAGATCCACTGTTGTCATGCCGTACTTTTGGTCTACAACTACCCCGCCTCCTGTCAGCTTGACCCATTTGCAGCGAAACAAAGGGACCTTAAAAGACGGTCCATAGTCAAGTTCCCATATCTCCTCTATGTAACCATAATATGTGTCCTTTGTCCCATTGTCGTGTAATGCATCAAAGCGGACACCACTATTTTGATTGGTGCTCTTTTTATCTTGGGCGACCGTGTAAAATGTATTCCCATTTATCTCGTAACCCTGGAAAGTCAATATAGTTGAAGATGGTTTCTTGGCCAACATGGACAACTCATATCCAACAGTGGCGTCATTTATGAGAAGTGTTTGCAACAAACCACCAAAAGTCGCCATGTGCAACTTTGTAATCCAGGAGTTTGACTGCCCAGGGTTTTCCAAGCGTATAATATTCTTGTGTCGCTCCATATACGGCTCCACCAACGTAGAATTTCGTAAAACTGTGTAGTGTGCTTCACTCAAAGAATGTCCGTCCATACAGTATGCTGATTTCATTCCTAGCGTGCCTTTTCCACTTAGTCTCCCCTCATGCCGCGATTGAGGAAGACCAATCGGGTTCAGGTCAGGAACAAAGTCAACACAAAACTCAATGACCTCCTCTGTTAGATAGCCCTTGGAGATGCTTCCTTCTGGCCTAGCACGGTTATCCACGTATTTCTTTAAGACTCCCATGAACCTCTCAAAGGGGAACATATTGTGCAGAAATACTGGACCGAGAATGGTAATCTCTTCGACTAGGTGAACTAAGAGATGCGTCATAATATTGAAGAAGGACGGTGGGAACACCAACTCGAAGCTGACAAGACATTGGGCCACATCATTCTGTAACCATTGTAGATCTTCTGGATTGATTACCTTCTGCGAAATTGCATTGAGGAATGCACATAGCTTCACAATCGGTACTCGAACATTTTCCGGTAGAATTCCCCTCAGTGCAACCGGAAGCAATTGCGTCATAAGCACGTGACAGTCATGAGACTTTAGGTTTTGGAATTTTTTCTCGGCCATATTTATTATTCCCTTTATATTTGACGAGAATCCAGATGGGACCTTGATACTACTCAGGCATTCAAAAAAGATTTCCTTCTCTTCTTTGGTAAGAGCGTAGCTCGCAGGACCCTTAGAATCCTCCGGATGCATGCCGTCTCTTCTTTTCATACGGTGCTGGTCCTCCCGTGCTTCTGGTGTATCTTTTGTCTTCCCATACAAGCCCAAGAATCCTAGTAGGTTCACGCAAACATTCTTCGTCACGTGCATCACGTCGATTGCAGAGCGGACCTCTAGGAATTTCCAATACTCAAGCTCCCAAAATATAGATTTCTTCTTCCACATGAGTGCATGTCCGCTAGCGTCATTCGGAACAGACAGACTGCCAGGACCCTTTCCAAAGATTACTTCTAAATCTTTGACCATATCAAATATATCATCACCAGTATGGCGTTTAGGCTTGCCCCGGACTTCTGCCTCGCCCTTGAAATGCTTGCCTTTTTTCTTCAATTGATGTTTGGGCGAAAGAAATCGACGATGCCCGAGATACACCACCTTCTTACTTTTATCCAAATATATACTATCGATCTCACCTAAACAGTGAGTGCATGCATTGTATCCCTTATTTGTCTGTCCTGAAAGGTTACCAAGAGCAGGCCAATCATTGATGGTCACGAACAGCAACGCTCGTAGATCAAATTCCTCTTGTTTGTACTCATCCCACACACGAACACCTTCAGTCTGCCACAGCTGTAAAAGTTCATCAACTAATGGCCTTAGATACACATCAATGTCATTACCGGGTTGCTTCGGGCCTTGGATAAGCACTGGCATCATAATAAACTTTCGCTTCATGCACAACCAAGGAGGAAGGTTATATATACATAGAGTCACGGGCCAGGTGCTATGACTGCAGCTCTGCTCCCCAAAAGGATTCATGCCATCTGTACTTAGACCAAACCTCAGGTTGCGTGCGTCTTCCGTAAACTCCGGAAAATCTCTGTCGATTTTTCTCCACTGTGACCCATCAGCGGGGTGTCTCAACATCTCGTCACTCTTACGGTCTTCTTTGTGCCACCTCAACAACTTGGCATGCTCTTTGTTTCTGAACAAACGTTTCAACCGTGGTATTATAGGTGCATACCACATCACCTTGGCAGGAATCCTCTTCCTGGGGCGCTCGCCCTCAACATCACCAGGGTCATCTCGCCTGATCTTATACCGAAATGCACTGCACACCGGGCATGCATTCAAATTCTCGTACTCACCGCGGTAGAGAATACAGTCATTAATGCATGCATGTATCTTCTGCACCTCCAATCCTAGAGGGCAGACAATCTTCTTTGCTTCATACGTACTGGCGGGCAATTCGTTATCCTTTGGAAGCATCTTCTTCATAATTTTTAGCAACTTTTCAAATCCCTTGTCAGATAAACCACTCTCTGCTTTCCATTGCAGCAATTGCAGCGTGCTTCCTAGCTTTTTCTGGCCATCTTCGCAATTTGGGTACAAATCCTTTTTGTGATCATCTAACATGCGTTCCAACTTCTCCCTCTCCTTTTCACTTTCACAGTCAATCTGTGCATCAACAATGACCTGACCAAGATCATCAGCGGGCATATCTGATGCCCGTTCTTCACCTTCTTCTTCTTCATTATCTTCCATTGCGGTATCGGTGGTTTCAGGGAACTCAGGATAGTTGTCATCATTCTCTTCTTCATCGTTGTCTTCCATCATAACCCCTCTCTCCCCATGCTTGGTCCAACAATTATAGCCGGACATGAAACCGAACCGGAACAGGTGGATGTGAAGGGTCTTTGTGGAGGGGTAATCCTTCTCATTTCGACAACCACCGCATGGACAACACATAAAACCATTCCGCTTGGTTGCCTCAGCCACCTTGAGAAAAGAATGCACGCCTTTAATGAAATCTCCAGAGCGTCGATCGGCGTACATCCATGCTCGGCTCATCTGCATTATATAAGTACATATCAAACGCAAATCAAATATACAATTTCTATTTCTATCTCTAATTTTAGTTTGATAAGTAAGAATAAGTTAACAAAACTTTAGTCCCGGCTGGTGGGTACTTCTATCGGTATTTCTATCTCTATTTCTATCAGTATTTCTATTTTTCTATCTCTATCTCTATTTCTATTTCTATGTTAGCTATGTCTACTTCTATTTTTATTTTTAATTCTAACATTTCTATTTCTAATAGCATTTCTATTTCTAATAAAATCTAACATAAATAAAATCTATATAGCATTTCTATTTTTACCTCTATCGGTATTTCTATCTCCATTTCTATCGGTATTTCTATTTTTCTATCTCTATCTCTATTTCTATTTCTATGTTAGCTATGTCTACTTCTATTTTTATTTTTAATTCTAACATTTCTATTTCTAATAGCATTTCTATTTCTAATAAAATCTAACATAAATAAAATCTATATAGCATTTCTATTTTTACCTCTATCGGTATTTCTATCTCTATTTCTATCGGTATTTCTATTTTTCTATCTCTATCTCTATTTCTATTTCTATGTTAGCTATGTCTACTTCTATTTTTATTTTTAATTCTAACATTTCTATTTCTAATAGCATTTCTATTTCTAATAAAATCTAACATAAATAAAATCTATATAGCATTTCTATTTTTACCTCTATCGGTATTTCTATCTCTATTTCTATCGGTATTTCTATTTTTCTATCTCTATCTCTATTTCTATTTCTATGTTAGCTATGTCTACTTCTATTTTTATTTTTAATTCTAACATTTCTATTTCTAATAGCATTTCTATTTTTAATTCTTCACCTATTTGTACACATAATCAAATAAACATCTAATAATTGCTCCCATAAAAAAAATCACAAATCTCTCTACTTCTAGAGCAATAAATGAGCTAAATTACCAATGAAAGACAAAAGCACAAAATTCCTCACCTTTTAGTCCACTTAGATTGAAGTGGGGATATCAATTTGTGACAACAAATGGTGGTCAAAGAGGATGAACTCGAGTTGCATGAAGAACACTTGACAGTGGAGAGGGGGAGTGGCTGGCTCCAGGAGGAAGAAGGAGCTGCTTTATACAGGGAAGTCATTAGTCCCGGTTTGTAATACCAACCGGGACTAAAGGCTTGGTCTTTAGTCCCGGTTGGTGTTACCAGCCGGGACTATTGAGTCTCACCACGGTCGGATTCGACCCCAGAGCCATTAGTCCCTGTTCATGTTACGAACCGGGACTATAGGTTCAAGATGAACCGGGACTAATGAGTTCGGGGGTCCTGCGGCCGAAAAGGCGGTGGGGCCCGGGGCATCAGTCCCGGTTCAGACAACAACCGGGACTAATGCCCTAGATTATTAGGCCGGTTTTCTACTAGTGTACATCCGCTTCCGCGCAGTGCGCCGCTCGTGGCGGCGGTGCAGCAGAGACCCACGCTCAGCCGGCTGCCTTGAACGACATTTTCATCCGCGACGATGGACCATGCTCCAGGAGAAGCTACCCGACAGCCGACACAAGTGGAAAAAAGGGCCATCCCCTTTAGTCTCCAAACACTTTGGTCCGCGACTAATGGTTACATTAGTCTCGGTTCGAATGAAAATGTGGGCCAGAGAGCATTATTCCTGATTCAAACACGGGCTTTAATCCCGGTTTGAGCCACCAACTGAGACTAAAGGGTCGAGACCTTTACTCCCTGTTAGTGGCTCAAACCGAGACTAAAGCTTACCCTTTACGGCGTGTTTGGTAACATTGAGGAAAGGGATTGGGAGTTTAGAGGGGGGAGTTGGTTGGAGGATTAGACTTGGGAAATGGATTATTAGTCCCACTCACATGTTTGGTGTGAGCTGAGAATTTCTATGGGGAATTCAACGCGTAGCCTCACCCCTAGACTTTGCCCTGTTCCGGATGAAAGCCACCAGCGGCGCCATGCACGTCGAACCAGGGGCCAGGGCTGATGTACGCCAACGCTCTGAACGCGTAGGTCGACGTCGTGGGTTTGTTGCTCACCGATGACGACTGACGCCGGTCTACCAGCGTCAGCATCCTGCGCGCTATGTTGGTCTGGTGAGCGCGAAAATGTTGCCAGCGACGCCCGTGGTGGACGCTAGAGTGTCGGACATATATACTCCATCGGGAGGCGGTGCGTGCCAAAACCGGCAGCATATGTGAGATGCTGCAAGAGAACGCCTAGGTGCGTGGCAAGGAGATATCAGATGCGACACGATACGGTCGGGTGGCAGCTGCTAGGAGCCAGACACCATGCAGGCGTACGCGCGGCCTACGCCATGAACCGAACTTCTATTTTCGGAGCTACGGACATCACGCGTTTAACTGCGATGAGTCAACAAATTTTCGCATGGCTGTCGTGTAAGCTCCGCCGCACTAAACATCCATGCCGGCACTACCACGTTGGCTGGCGCCCACTAGTAGAAAATGGGGCTAATATCTCGGGGCATTAGTCCCGGTTACTCTTTGAACCGGGACTGATGCCCTGGGCTCCACCGCTTTTTCGGCCGCAGAACCCCAGAATCCATTCACTACTAGAAAACAGGGCTAATATCCTGGGGCATTAGTCCCGGTTGCTCTTTGAACCGGGACTGATGCTCTGGGCCCCACCGCTTTTTCGGCCGCTGGAACGGAGATTTCATTAGTCCCGGTTGGTTTTGAACCTCTAGTCCCGGTTCGTATTACGAACCGGGACTAAATGCTCTGGCTCGCAATCCGGCCGTTGCCAGGATCATTAGTCCCGGCTGGTAACACCAACCGGGACTAAAGATTAATCCTTTAGTCCCGGTTGGTATTACTAACCGGGACTAATGACTTCCCTGTATAAAGCAGCTTCTTCTTCCTCCCGGAGCCAGCCACTCCCCCTCTCCACTCTCAAGTGTTCTTCATGCAACTCGAGTTCATCCTCTTTGACCACCATTTTTTGTCACAAATTGATATCCCCACTTCAATCTAAGTGGACTAAAAGGTGAGGAATTTTGTGCTTTTGTCTTTCATTGGTAATTTTGTGCTTTGATTATTAGAAATGCTATATAGATTTTATTTATGTTAGATTTTATTAGAAATAGAAATGCTATTAGAAATAGAAATGTTAGAATTAAAAATAAAAATAGAAGTAGACATAGCTAACATAGAAATAGAAATAGAGATAGAGATAGAAAAATAGAAATACCGATAGAAATAGAGATAGAAATACCGATAGAGGTAAAAAATAGAAATGCTATATAGATTTTATTTATGTTAGATTTTATTAGAAATAGAAATGCTATTAGAAATAGAAATGTTAGAATTAAAAATAAAAATAGAAGTAGACATAGCTAACATAGAAATAGAAATAGAGATAGAGATAGAACAATAGAAATACCGATAGAAATAGAGATAGAAATACCGATAGAGGTAAAAATAGAAATGCTATATAGATTTTATTTATGTTAGATATTATTAGAAATAGAAATGCTATTAGAAATATAAATGTTAGAATTAAAAATAAAAATAGAAGTAGACATAGCTAACATAGAAATAGAAATAGAGATAGAGATAGAACAATAGAAATACCGATAGAAATAGAGATAGAAATACCGATAGAGGTAAAAATAGAAATGCTATATAGATTTTATTTATGTTAGATTTTATTAGAAATAGAAATGCTATTAGAAATAGAAATGTTAGAATTAAAAATAAAAATAGAAGTAGACATAGCTAACATAGAAATAGAAATAGAGATAGAGATAGAACAATAGAAATACCGATAGAAATAGAGATAGAAATACCGATAGAGGTAAAAATAGAAATGCTATATAGATTTTATTTATGTTAGATTTTATTAGAAATAGAAATGCTATTAGAAATAGAAATGTTAGAATTAAAAATAAAAATAGAAGTAGACATAGCTAACATAGAAATAGAAATAGAGATAGAGATAGAACAATAGAAATACCGATAGAAATAGAGATAGAAATACCAATAGAAGTACCCACCAGCCGGGACTAAAGTTTTGTTAACTTATTCTTACTTATCAAACTAAAATTAGAGATAGAAATAGAAATTGTATATTTGATTTGCGTTTGATATGTACTTATATAATGCAGATGAGCCGAGCATGGATGTACGCCGATCGACGCTCTGGAGATTTCATTAAAGGCGTGCATTCTTTTCTCAAGGTGGCTGAGGCAACCAAGCGGAATGGTTTTATGTGTTGTCCATGCGGTGGTTGTCGAAATGAGAAGGATTACCCCTCCACAAAGACCCTTCACATCCACCTGTTCCGGTTCGGTTTCATGTCCGGCTATAATTGTTGGACCAAGCATGGGGAGAGAGGGGTTATGATGGAAGACAACGATGAAGAAGAGAATGATGACAACTATCCTGAGTTCCCTGAAACCACCGATACCGCAATGGAAGATAATGAAGAAGAAGAAGGTGAAGAACGGGCATCAGATATGCCCGCTGATGATCTTGGTCAGGTCATTGTTGATGCACAGATTGACTGTGAAAGTGAAAAGGAGAGGGAGAAGTTGGAACGCATGTTAGATGATCACAAAAAGGATTTGTACCCAAATTGCGAAGATGGCCAGAAAAAGCTAGAAAGCACGCTGGAATTGCTGCAATGGAAAGCAGAGAGTGGTTTATCTGACAAGGGATTTGAAAAGTTGCTGAAAATTATGAAGAAGATGCTTCCAAAGGATAACGAATTGCCCGCCAGTACGTATGAAGCAAAGAAGATTGTCTGCCCTCTAGGATTGGAGGTGCAGAAGATACATGCATGCATTAATGACTGTATTCTCTACCGCGGTGAGTATGAGAATTTGAATGCATGCCCGGTGTGCAGTGCATTTCGGTATAAGATCAGGCGAGATGACCCTGGTGATGTTGAGGGCGAGCGCCCCAGGAAGAGGGTTCCTGCCAAGGTGATGTGGTATGCACCTATAATACCACGGTTAAAACGTTTGTTCAGAAACAAAGAGCATGCCAAGTTGTTGAGGTGGCACAAAGAAGACCGTAAGAGTGACGAGATGTTGAGACACCCCGCTGATGGGTCGCAGTGGAGAAAAATTGACAGAGATTTCCCGGAGTTTACGGAAGACGCACGCAACCTGAGGTTTGGTCTAAGTACAGATGGCATGAATCCTTTTGGGGAGCAGAGCTGCAGTCATAGCACCTGGCCCGTGACTCTATGTATATATAACCTTCCTCCTTGGTTATGCATGAAGCGAAAGTTTATTATGATGACATTGATGTGTATCTAAGGCCATTAGTTGATGAACTTTTACAGCTGTGGCAGACTGAAGGTGTTCGTGTGTGGGATGAGTACAAACAAGAGGAATTTGATCTACGAGCGTTGCTGTTCGTGACCATCAATGATTGGCCTGCTCTTAGTAACCTTTCAGGACAGACAAACAAGGGATACAATGCATGCACGCACTATTTAGGTGAGATCGATAGTATATATTTGGATAAAAGTAAGAAGGTGGTGTATCTCGGGCATCGTCGGTTTCTTTCGCCCAAACATCAATTGAAGAAAAAAGGCAAGCATTTCAAGGGCGAGGCAGAAGTCCGAGGCAAGCCTAAACGCCATACTAGTGATGATATATTTGATATGGTCAAAGATTTAGAAGTAATCTTTGGAAAGGGTCCTGGCAGTCTGTTTGTTCCGAATGACGCTAGCGGACATGCACCCATGTGGAAGAAGAAATCTATATTTTGGGAGCTTGAGTATTGGAAATTCCTAGAGGTCCGCTCTGCAATCGACGTGATGCACGTGACGAAGAATGTTTGCGTGAACCTACTAGGATTCTTGGGCTTGTATGGGAAGACAAAAGATACACCAGAAGCACGGGAGGACCAGCACCGTATGAAAAGAAGAGACGGCATGCATCCGGAGGATTCTAAGGGTCCTGCGAGCTACGCTCTTACCAAAGAAGAGAAGGAAATCTTTTTTGAATGCCTGAGCAGTATCAAGGTCCCATCTGGATTCTCGTCAAATATAAAGGGAATAATAAATATAGCCGAGAAAAAAATTCCAAAACCTAAAGTCTCATGACTGCCACGTGCTTATGACGCAATTGCTTCCGGTTGCACTGAGGGGGATTCTACCGGAAAATTTTCGAGTACCGATTGTGAAGCTATGTGCATTCCTCAATGCAATTTCGCAGAAGGTAATCAATCCAGAAGATCTACAACGGTTACAGAATGATGTGGCCCAATGTCTTGTCAGCTTCGAGTTGGTGTTCCCACCGTCCTTCTTCAATATTATGACGCATCTCTTAGTTCACCTAGTCGAAGAGATTACCATTCTCGGTCCAGTATTTCTGCACAATATGTTCCCCTTTGAGAGGTTCATGGGAGTCTTAAAGAAATACGTGCATAACCATGCTAGGCCAGAAGGAAGCATCTCCAAGGGCTATCTAACAGAGGAGGTCATTGAGTTTTGTGTTGACTTTGTTCCTGACCTGAACCCGATTGGTCTTCCTCAATCGCGGCATGAGGGGAGACTAAGTGGAAAAGGCACGCTAGGAATGAAATCAGCATACTGTATGGACGGACATTCTTTGAGTGAAGCACACTACACGGTTCTACGAAATTCCACGTTGGTGGAGCCATATATGGAGCGACACAAGAATATTGTACGCTCGGAAAACCCTGGGCAATCAAACTCCTGGATTACAAAGTTGCACATGGCGACTTTTGGTGGTTGGTTGCAAACACTTCTCATAAATGATGCCACTGTTGGATATGAGCTATCCATGTTGGCCAAGAAACCATCTTCAACTATACTGACTTTCCAAGGTTATGAGATAAATGGGAATATATTTTACACGGTCGCCCAAGATAAAAAGAGCACCAATCAAAACAGTGGTGTCCGCTTTGATGCATTACACGATAATGGGACAAAGGACACATATTATGGTTACATTGAGGAGATATGGGAACTTGACTATGGACCGTCTTTTAAGGTCCCTTTGTTTCGGTGCAAATGGGTCAAGCTGACAGGAGGCGGGGTAGTTGTAGACCAAAAGTACGGCATGACAACTGTGGATCTCAACAATCTTGCGTACATGGACGAACCATTCGTCCTAGCCAACGATGTCGCTCAGGTTTTCTATGTGAAGGATATGTCTACAAAACCGAGAAAGAGAAAAGACAAGAAAACGAATACATCACACGATGAGCCAAAGCGACACATTGTTCTCTCAGGAAAAAGAATCATTGTGGGAGTGGAGGACAAGACAGATATGTCAGAATATTATAACAAGTTTGATGAAATTCCGCCCTTCAGAGTGAACACTGACCCAACCCTCCTCTTAAACAAAGAAGATACTCCATGGTTACGGTGCAGAAAGAAACCCCAACACTAGATGGGGATGTTGCTGATGTGTAATAATGTATTAAACCTATTATGTAAATGTATGATTCTGGGTTAGTTATTCATATTCAAAGTTTTATCAAATTCTAAAATATGCAAAAAGAATTTTAATCAATATTGTTTTAATTGAAAATGGCAAAATAGTTAATTATTTGAATAGTTAGAATAATTGATTTTGAAAATAGAAAATATTTTTGAATTAGTTATTCAATTTCAAACACTTTTCATATTCAAAGTTTTATCAAATTCTAAAATATGCAAAAAGAATTTTAATCAATATTGTTTTAATTGAAAATGGCAAAATAGTTAATTATTTGAATAGTTAGAATAATTGATTTTGAAAATAGAAAATATTTTTGAATTAGTTATTCAATTTCAAACACTTTTCATATTCAAAGTTTTATCAAATTCTAAAATATGCAAAAAGAATTTTAATCAATATTGTTTTAATTCAAAATGGCAAAATAGTTAATTGTTTGAATAGTTAGAATAATTAATTTTGAAAATAGAAAATAGTTTTGAAATAGTTATTCAATTTCTAACACTTTTCATATTCAAAGTTTTACCAAATTCTAAAATATGCAGAAGTTATTCAAATTGAAATTCAAAATTCATATTTTCAAATGAATTCTGAAAAAATACACCATTGGCGCGCATTTATTACGCCTTTAGTCCCGGTTCGTTTAACCAACCGGGACTAAAGGTCTGGATCTGGGCGCGCGAACCGCCCAAGGTCTTTAGTCCCGGTTGGAGGCACCAACCGGGACTAAAGACCCTTTAGTCCCGGTTGGTGGCTTCAACCGGGACTAAAGACCCCCCCTTTAGTCCCGGTTGAAGCCACCAACCGGGACTAAAGGGGGGGGGTATATAAGCCCCGCGCCGCCCCTTCTTCTCCAACACTTAGCAGTTTCGATCGACCACGCGGAGGAGCTCTCGTCGGGAGCGTTGCGGTCGCCGATTTCCGTGCCGCCGAGCCACCGCCGCCGCGCCACTGCGTCGCCGCCCGCCACCGCGCCGCCGCGCCGCCGCCCGCCCTACCCGCCGACCCCGAGACCGCGCGCGCACCGCCGCCGCCGCCTGCAGGTGAGCACCGTACCGCAGCCCGCGCCGCCGCCGCCGAGCCCCCGCGCCGCCGCCGCCGAGCCGCCGCGCCGCCGCCGCCGAGCCCCCGCACCGCCCCCGCGCGCCTGCAGGTGAGCACCGTACCGCCGGCCGGCCCCCATGCTGCAAAAATTTTTTTTAGAAAAATGTAGTTAGAAATTTTTAGAAAAAATGTAGTTAGAAATTTTTACAAAAATGTAGTTAGAAATTTATGTTAGAATTTTTTAGAAAAATGTAGTTAGGAATTTATGTTAGAAATTTTTAGAAAAATGTTAGAATTAGTATTTAGGGTTAGTAGTGTTAGAATATGCAAATTAGTGTTAGCATATACTAGGTAGTTAGAATATATATGTTAGATTTTAGGTTAGATTTTATTAGAAATAGAAATGATATTAGAAATGGAATTATTAGGAAAATGTGAGAATTAGGAATTTATTAGGAAAATGCTATTACTATTATTATTATGTTAGATTTTATGCTATTACTATTATTATTACTATTATGTTAGAAAAATGTAGTTGGTAAAATGCTATTACTATTATTATTATGTTAGATTTTATGCTATTACTATTATTAAGTTAGTAAAATGCTATTACTATTATTATTATGTTAGATTTTATGCTATTACTATTATTAAGTTAGTAAAATGCTATTACTATTATTATTATGTTAGATTTATGCTATACTATTATTAAGTTAGGAAAATGCTATACTATTATTAAGTTAGTAAAAGCTATTACTATCTAAGTTAGTAAAATGCTAGTACTCTGATTATTATGTTAGATGTTAGGCTATACTATTAGTAAGTTAGTAAAATGCTATACTATAGTAATAATAGAAAAAAAATATGGAGTAATGTTGTTGATCTATGTTATGGATTTCAGTTATGGATTTCGGCGCCGGAAGAGAAGGTGAAGAAGAGATATTGAAAATTATAGGAGAGGGTAGCACCCGTGCACAAGGAGAGGGTACCACCCGTGCAGAAGGAGACGGCTCGGAATTTTTGAACGAGTCGGGTGATGGAATGGAGGAGGAGCAGCCGCATGAATCGGAAAATGATGATTGCGAGGACGGCTCACAAGGGACTGGACGTGACTTAATAAAACGGTCCGGCGAGGTATATATATATGAAGACTAGCTCTATTCATGAATCAGTAGATGACGATGCATTATGTGGTATATATATTAACGAGTGTTTTCTTATTTTAGAGCTCTGAATCTTCTAGAAAGAAGCGAGGCCCGGCCAAACGGCTGGCATCGAATTAGCATTATACGATTGGGCGTCTCTCAAGTGAAGGCGAACCGTTGGAACCCAAGAGTCTCGCAAATGCGTTCACACATCAATGTGGATGTCTTGTCAGGGACATGGTGCCGATAAGCATTCAATATTGGTATAAGCCCAAGGCGGCAAAGGGAGAGCCAGCACAGCCAGAGCCAGAAGAGGGTGCAGCGGTCAATTATGTCACCAAGGTCTTGAAAGATAGACTTTGGGATTCCCTCATTCCACATTTCAATCTGCCGGTCACCGAGTCCCTGGAAGAAGCAGAGCAACAGAAGGAGAAAGTCAGGGAGTGGGCTCTCAAGAAGATGGCTGCACAGTTCAATAACCACAAGAAGAGGTTATGGAACGCCTATGTCAACGCCGATCGACAAGCTCCAGAATTTACTGGCCCCAATGAGTTCATGCGGGATCACTGGGACGCATTTGTGGAGTACAAGGAGTCAGAGCTGGGTAAGCTAAGTAGTCAGAAAAATCAGGCAAATGCTGCAAAAAAGAAATATCACCATAAGTTGGGTCCAGGTGGTTACAAAAGGGCCGAGCCTAAGTGGGATATGCAAGAGGCCGCCCTACGAGAAAAAGGCATCGAACCAGAAACAGAACAATGGCCCAGAAGGTCAAGAAATTGGGCACTTGCCCATGGAGCTGTCTATGATGAGAGAACAAGGAAATTAGTTGAAGAGAAGAAACAAATTGCTGAACCCCTGGGAGCACTTGTCAAGACAATCGCCGAGGTTCAAGAGGGGACGTTCAAGCCGGACAGAGAGAACGACGAGCTGACAAAGGCCCTCGGGAACAAAGAACACACAGGACGAACACGGGGTCTGGGTTCTGCTATTCCGTGGAGGTCTGGGTTCTCCGAAGAGAGCCAGACTTATAGAAGCCGAGAGAGAGCGAAGAAGCGGAAGGCGCAGGAGGAGGCCTCACGGATAGAGAGCATAGAAAGGCAACAGGCTGAGCTGAGAGAGTTGTATTTGCTGCAGCAGAAGGCACTGGAGGAATTAAAGTCGCAAGGGGCAACTCAGCATCAGCAACACCTAGAACATGCATCAGGCGACCGATCTCAGCGGAGAAGCAGCGTGGCTTCCACGGAGGTACCGATGGTTCACTACCCCGTGGATGATATCACCAAGAAGACAGACTGTCAGCTGCATTATCCCATGAAGAACATATCGATGAAGGTGGCGGTTGGCTATGTGTTGCCATCTGGACCTGGACAAACCTGGCATGGCCGTGAGATTCGACCTGGCTATGCTAAGGTCGGGGTGGATGCAATTGAAAGGGGGTATGAGTCCCTCCTTCTTGACGTCGCTGGACCTGAAGAGGAGGAAAAACTAGGAGAAGTATTGGGTGGTATAATTCTTTGGGATAAGAAACACATCGTTTTTCCAGGCTCGGCGCCAAGGCGGCCACCCTCTCCTCCGAGTCCTCGCAATTCACCACCTCCCGATGACGACAGGGACGACTACCACCATACCCCGAGTCCACATCGATCTCCACCTCAATGTCAGCCGCCTCCGCCACCTCCGCCGCCTCAGCCCACTCGTAAGTCCCAGAGTTGTGGCAAGTCCGCTGCTATGTCCACTAGCAATGTCTCTCCGAAGAAACGGGCCAAGATAGCTAAGGCGGTGCCGCCTCCTCCTATCGAGAAGACTGCTGAAGAAATTGAGGCGGAGGACAGAGCCAAAGTGAAAAGGAAGCTCGCAGCCCTACGCCCGACCCCTACACCGAAGCAGGTATATACTCTGGAACAGAAGGAGTGGGCCTTTGATATGCTTACCCAACCTTCGCAATATGAATTGCGTAAGCCAGATGACTAGAAGCGTTGTTTGGATAAGCAGGTAGATGCAAAAAAAGAAGCTAATAAGACAAGCGCAACTGCAAGAGGGAAAAGAGACGTTGCCCAGCTTGGAGCACAGACCAAAAAATCGATCTCCCCGCTAAAGGTCTTTGCTAGTGATGCTGGTGGGAGTGTTGCTCAACCCAATCCCGCCGACTTTGCTAAAGAAGCTGGTTTGACTCTTTCTCAATTGCTAGATGAAGGTATCACCCCAAAGGCGCCTATAGCACGGCAATATGAAAAGGGGAAGAGTCTGGTCCCACCTGAGATTGAAATGAATCTACCAACGCAAATGCGAAAATTGCATAAGTGGTACCTGCAAGCCGCAAAGGGCACGCAAGATTTTCTCCTTATGAATATCACAAAGGACCATTTCGTAGCCGCAAAATTGCATAAGTGCATATTGAGTTTGATGAATTCTTTCAGCTATTCAATCAAGACGCGCTCGACAAATCTCTCGTCAGTGCCTATGTTCTATAAGTGATTCATTATTTCTATAAGTCTCTAGCTCAACTCGTTCTTTGCATATAATTTTTCTCACTACGTTGTTTATTATGCAGAATGAAGAGTATGGAATGTAAGAAAAGGAATGACCTCCAACTTGGATTCATTGATCCAAATCGAGTTAACGGAGCGATGATACAGAGGAATCGCAAGGAGACGGAGGATAACTTGCTAGAGTTCCTACTTACGCAGGAATACCGAGCTAGAATACACTTTCCGTACAACATCAGGTGAGTGTTACTATCTTATACACAGTTACTTTTCCTTACTCGATGTTATAAGTGTAATTGATGAGTTTATTAACTTACATAATCAAACTTGCACGCAGTTACCACTGGATTTTGCTAAAGATTGAACCTGACTATGGAAGGGTTCAAATCTTTGACTCGATGAATAAACCACTTAATGAATACAAAAGTATCTTTGATGTGATGGATAGGTAATTTCAATCATTACGGCATTATATCGGTCTCTTTCGTTCATCTATAACTCATCTATTCATTTTGTTTGCTCGGCAGTGTTTGGAAACGGTTTATACGCATAGTTAAAGGTGAATGGAAAAATGAGCTGATTTACCGTCAGATCGAGGTAAGTCGTATGAGCTAGGTCCACACATCCCTTTAATTCTAGTTTCAAATACCATTAAGTATATCAATCTTGATATGTCACTGACTAAAATCTATTCTCGTAAAGTGTGCGAGGCAGCCTTCGGGGACTAATCTATGTGCATACTACACTTGCGAGAACCTTCGTGCGCAGGTCACCGAAGGAATTGATTTTCAAACAGTAAGTAAACAATATACTGACAGATTCATTTTATTGGCATCAATTTTGTTATGATGATTCATATTCATATTGTTCTTCTTCTTCGTAGTTCGAAGCAAAGCGGAAACTGCTCTCACCGACTGAACGCGTAGTAGGAATTCAAGAGGAATTAGCCGGATTTCTGCTTGAACATGTCATTAACCCAAAGGGGGAATTTCATGCCGGTTTCAATTAGACAATGTTTATAATTAAACACAAGTCGTGATCTTATGTGTGTGAACAAGTTGTATATATACTTGTATGCATGTATATGCTCGGTGAACCAAATATATTATATATATGTATCGTTTTATATATTATGTTGTAATGCTGTATGAATAAGTATATAAGAAAACTTATTTGAAATGAATCAAACAATTGAATGGAGCAAAATACAAATATACCCTAAACCCTAAACCCCTAAATAACAATTGAAATCCAGAAAAATAAAGATGCAGCAGACGCTGCCACGTGTGGACACTTTAGTCCCGGTTCTTAACACGAACCGGGACTAAAGACCTACGCCCACGAGCTCCTGGACCTTGCCACGTGGTCTCTATTTAGTCCCGGTTCGTATAGAAACCGGGACTAAAGATGGGGCATCAGTCCCGGTTGGTTAGTCCCGGTTGCGCAACCGGGACTGAAGGCCCAAACGAACCGGGACTGATGCCCTGTTTTCCACTAGTGATTACTCTCGGTTCGTTTGGAACCTTTAGTCCCGGTTCGTATTACGAACCAGGACTAATGTGTCTGGAGTCGAATCCGGCCGTTGCCAGGCTCATTAGTCCCGGTTGGTATCACCAACCGGGACTAAAGACTCAGCCTTTAGTCCCGGTTGCTATTACCAACCGGGACTAATGAGTTTTCTATATAAAAAACACCTTCTTCCTCCCCGAGCCAGCCACTCCCCCTCTCCACTCTACAAGCTAGCTCTAGTTCTAGTTCTTCATGCAACAAGCTAGCTCTAGTTCATCCTCTTTGATCACCATTTTTTGTCACAAATTGGTGTCCCCACTTCAATCTAAGTGGACTAAAAGGTGAGGAACTTTGAGCTTTTGTCTTTCATTGGTAATTTAGCTCATTTAATGCTCTAGAAGTAGAAAGATTTGTGAATTTTATGGGAGCAATTATTTAGATGTTTATTTGATTATGTGTAGAAGTAGATGAAGATAGAGGTAGAAATAGAGGTAGAGATAGAGATATAGATAGAAATAGAAAATAAAAATAAAGATAGAGAGATAGAGATAGAGATAGAATTAAAAATAATGATAGAAATAGACATAGACATAGAAATAGAGATAGAAATAGAAATAGCGATAGAAATAGAAATAGAAAATAGAAATTGAGATAGAAATAAAAATAGTGATAGAAATAGAGATAGAAATAGAAAATAGAAATTGAGATAGAAATAAAAATAGTGATAGAAATAGAGATAGAATTAGAAATTGAGATAGAAATATATAGATAATAGAAATAGAGATAGAAATAAAAATAGTGATAGAAATAGAGATATAAATAGAAATAGTGATAGAAATAAAATTAAAGATATAGAAATAGTGATAGAAATAAAATTAGAGATAGAAATAGAAATTGTATATTTGACTTGCGTTTGATATATAATGCAGATGAGCCGAGCATGGATGTACGCCGATCGACGCTGTGGAGATTTTATTAAAGGCGTGCATTCTTTTCTCAATGTGGCTGAGGCAACCAAGCGGAATGGTTTTATGTGTTGTCCATGCGGTGTTTGTCAGAATGAGAAGGATTACCCCTCCACAAAGACCCTTGATATCCACCTGTTCCGGTTCGGTTTCATGTCCGGCTATAATTGTTGGACCAAGCATGAGGAGAGAGGGGTTATGATGGAAGACAATGATGAAGAAGAGAATGATGACAACTATCCTGAGTTCCCTGAAACCACCGATACCGCAATAGAAGATAATGAAGAAGAAGAAGATGGTGAAGAACGGGCATCAGATGTGCCCGCTGATGATCTTGGTCAGGTCATTGTTGATGCACAGATTGACTGTGACAGTGAAAAGGAGAGGGAGAAGTTGGAACGCATGTTAGATGATCACAAAAAGAATTTATACCCAAATTGTGAAGACGACCAGAAAAAGCTAGGAAGCACGCTGGAATTGCTGCAATGGAAAGTAGAGAGTGGTTTATCTGACAAGGAATTTGAAAAGTTACTGAAAATTGTGAAGAAGATGCTTCCAAAGGATAACGAATTGCCCGCCAGTACGTATGAAGCAAAGAAGATTGTCTGCCCTCTAGGATTGGAGGTGCAGAAGATACATGCATGCATTAATGACTGTATTCTCTACCGCGGTGAGTACGAGAATTTGAATGCATCCCCGTTGTGCAGTGCATTTCGGTATAAGATCAGGCGAGATGACCCCGGTGATTTTAAGGGCGAGCGCCCCAGGAAGAGGGTTCCTGCCAAGGTGATGTGGTATGCACCTATAATACCATGGTTGAAACGTTTATTCAGAAACAAAGAGCATGCCAAGTTGTTGCGGTGGCACAAAGAAGACCGTAAGAGTGACGAGATGTTGAGACACCCCGCTGATGGGTCGCAGTGGAGAAAATCGACAGAGATTTCCCGGAGTTTACGGAAGACGCACAAAACTTAAGGTTTGGTCTAAGTACAGATGGTATGAATCCTTTTGGGGAGCAGAGCTGCAGTCATAGCACCTGGCCTGTGACTCTATGTATCTATAACCTTCCTCCTTGGTTGTGCATGAAGCGAAAGTTTATTATGATGCCAGTGCTTATCCAAGGCCTGAAGCAACCTGGCAATGACATTGATGTGTACCTAAGGCCATTAGTTGAAGAACTTAAACAGCTGTGGCAGACTGAAGGTGTTCGTGTGTGGGATGAGTACAAACAAGAGGAATTTGATCTACGAGCGTTGCTGTTCGTGACCATCAATGATTGGCCTGCTCTTAGTAACCTTTCAGGACAGACAAACAAGGGATACAATGCATGCATGCACTATTTAGGTGAGATCGATAGTATATATTTGGATAAAAGTAAGAAGGTGGTGTATTTGGGGCATCGTCGATTTCTTTCGCCCAAACATCAATTGAAGAAAAAAGGCAAGCATTTCAATGGCGAGGCAGAAGTCCGGGGCAAGCCTAAATGCCATATTGGTGATGATATATTTGATATGGTCAAAGATCTAAAAGTAATCTTTGGAAAGGGTCCTGGCAGTCTGTCTGTTCCGAATGACGCTAGCGGACACGCACCCATGTGGAAGAAGAAATCAATATTTTGGGAGCTTGAGTATTGGAAATTCCTAGAGGTCCGCTCTGCAATCGACGTGATGCACGTGACGAAGAATGTTTGTGTGAACCTACTAGGCTTCTTGGGCTTGTATGGGAAGTCAAAAGATACACCAGAAGCACGTGAGGACCAGCACCGTATAAAAAGAAGAGACGGCATGCATCCAGAGGATTTTAAGGGTCCTGCGAGCTACGCTCTTATCAAAGAAGAGAAGGAAATCTTTTTTGAATGCCTGAGCAGTATCAAGGTCCCATCTGGATTCTCGTCAAATATAAAGGGAATAATAAATATGGCAGAGAAAAAATTCTAAAACCTAAAGTCTCATGACTGCCACGTGCTTATGACGCAATTGCTTCCGGTTGCACTGAGGGGGATTCTACCAGAAAATGTTCGAGTACCGATTGTGAAGCTATGTGCATTCCTCAATGCAATTTTGCAGAAGGTAATCAATCCAGAAAATCTACAACGGTTACAGAATGATGTGGCCCAATGTCTTGTCAGCTTCGAGTTGGTGTTCCCACCGTTCTTCTTCAATATTATGACGCATCTCTTAGTTCACCTAGTCGAAGAGATTTCCATTCTCGGTCCAGTATTTCGGCACAATATGTTCCCCTTTGAGAGGTTCATGGGAGTCTTAAAGAAATATGTGCATATCCGTGCTAGGCCAGAAGGAAGCATCTCCAAGGGCTATCTAACAGGGGAGGTCATTGAGTTTTGTGTTGACTTTGTTCCTGACCTAAACCCGATTGGTCTTTCTCAGTCGCGGCATAAGGGGAGACTGAGTGGAAACGGCACGCTAGGAATGAAATCAGCATACTGTATGGACGGACATTCTTTGAGTGAAGCACACTACACAGTTTTACAAAATTCCACGTTGGTGGAGCCGTATATGGAGCGACACAAGAATATTGTACGCTCGGAAAACCCGGGGCAGTCTGACTCCTGGATTGCAAAGTTCCACATGGCAACTTTTGGTGGTTGGTTGCAAACACTTCTCATAAATGACGCCACTGTTGGATATGAGCTGTCCATGTTGGCCAAGAAACCATCTTCCACTATATTGACTTTCCAGGGTTACGAGATAAATGGGAATACTTCTCATAAATGACGCCACTGTTGGATATGAGCTGTCCATGGTGTCCGCTTTGATGCAGCAAACGACAATGGGACAAAGGACACATATTATGGTTACATAGAGGAGATATGGGAACTTGACTATGGACCGTATTTTAAGGTCCCTTTGTTTCGGTGCAAATGGGTCAAGCTGACAGGAGGAGGGGTAAAGGTGGACCAGCTGTACGGAATGACAACGGTGGATCTCAATAATCTTGGTTATAGAGATGAACCATTCATCCTAGCCAATGACGTCGCTCAGATTTTCTATGTGAAGGACATGTCTACCAAACCGAGAAAAAGAAAAGATAAGAAAACGAATACATCACATGATGAGCCAAAGCGCCACATTGTTCTTTCAGGGAAAAGAATCATCGTGGGAGTGGAGGAGAAGACAGATATGTCAGAAGATTATAATAAGTTTGATGAAATTCCGCCCTTCAGAGTGAACACTGACCCAACCATCCTCTTAAACAAAGAAGATACTCCATGGTTACGGTGCAGAAGGAAACCCCAACACTAGATGGGGATGTTAGTGATGTATAATAATGTATTAAACCTTTTATGTCAATGTATAATTTTGGGTTTAAATTACTTATTCAATTTCAAACACTTTTCATAATCATAGTTTTATCAAATTCTAAAATATGCAAAAGCAATATTAATCAATATAGTTTTAATTGAAAATGGCAAAATAGTTAATAGTTTGAATAGTTAGAATAACTTTTTTTGAAAATAGAAAATGGTTTTGAATTAGTTATTCAATTTGAAACACTTTTCATATTCAAAGTTTTATCAAAATCTAAAATCTACAAAAAATAATATTAATCAATATATTTTTAATTGAAAATGGCAAAAAAGTTAATACTTTGAATAGTTAGAATAATTGATTTTAAAAATAGAAAATGGTTTTGAATTAGTTATTCAATTTCAAACACTTTTCATATTCATAGTTTGATCAAATTCTAAAATATGCAAAAAGAATATTAATCAATATAGTTTTAATTGAAAATGGCAAAATAGTTAATACTTTGAATAGTTAGAATAATTGATTTTAAAAATAAAAAATGTTTTGAATTAGTTAATCAATTTGAAACACTTTTCATATTCAAAGTTTTGTCAGATTCTAAATTATACAGAAGTTATTCAATTTAAAATTCATATTTCAAATGAAATCTGAAAAAATCTGTCCCTTGGCGCACATTAATTACCCCTTTAGTCCCGGTTCATTTCATCAACCGGGACTAAAGGTCTGGGTCTGGGCGCGCGAACCGCCAAATGTCTTTAGTCCCGGTTGGAGGCACCAACCGGTACTAAAGACCCTTTAGTGCCGGTTGGTGGCTCCAACCGGGACTAAAGACCCCCCTTTAGTCCTGGTTGGAGCCACCAACCGGGACTAAAGGGTTGCGGGTATATATAGCGCGCCGCTGGCCTTCTTCTTCCTCACTTCTCTTCACTGACGGATCGAAGCATGGCAACGCCCCCGACGAGCACACCCGCGTCCACCGTTGCGGCCACCGCGTCGATTGACGCCACCGTCGACTCCCTCGCCACCGCCGGGCCACCGCGTCATGCCGCCA
This sequence comes from Dactylis glomerata, assembly GCA_007115705.1. NCBI lineage: Eukaryota > Viridiplantae > Streptophyta > Magnoliopsida > Poales > Poaceae > Dactylis > Dactylis glomerata. The sequence continues at coordinate 391,509 of QXEO01001857.1, forward strand.
CACTCCGCCATCATGCTGCCGCCCGCCCGCCGCACCCGAGCGCCGCCGCCCGCCCGCCGCACCCGAGCGCCGCCACCCGCCCCAGACCTCGCCGACGCCCCAGCAAGCTCGCCGACGCTGCCCCCTCCCTGCAAGCAAACACCGTACCGACGCAGCCCCCTCCCTGCAAAGGTTAGGGTTAGTAGAAATGTTAGAAATTAATTTGTTAGGGTTAGTAGAAATGTTAGGGTTAGAAATTAATTTGTTAGGGTTAGAAATGTTAGGGTTAGAAATAGAAATAGGAATTCATATGTTAGAAATAGAAATTCATATGTTAGAAATGTTAGAAATAGAAATTCATATGTTAGAAATGTTAGAAATATGTTAGAAATTCATATGTTAGAAATAGGAATGTTAGTGAAATGTTAGAAATAGGAATTCATATGTTAGAAATTCATTATTAGGGTTAGAAATAGGAATTCATATGTTAGTGAAATGTTAGAAATAGGAAGTCATATGTTAGAAATAGAACTTCATATGTTAGAAATAGGAATTCATATGTTAGAAATAGAAATTCATAAGTTAGAAATAGGAATTCATATGTTAGTGAAATGTTAGAAATAGGAATTCATATGTTAGAAATTCATTATTAGGGTTAGAAATAGGAATTCATATGTTAGTGAAATGTTAGAAATAGGAATTCATATGTTAGGAATTCATATGTTAGAAATTCATATGTTAGGGTTAGAAATGTTAGAAATAGGATTTTCTTAGAAATGTTAGTAATAGGAATATTGTTAGTAATAGAGTTAGAAATAGAGTTAGTAATATTACTAGTTAGAAAATAGAGTTAGAAATAGAAATATTACAATGTCCGGGATAGAGTTAGAATTAGAAAATGCATTAGTTAGAAAATGCAAATAGTTAGAAAAATGCAAATAGTAATGTTGTTGATCTATATCTATCTGGTATATTGTTTACTCGACGTATTAATCTATGTTATGGATTTCAGTTATGGATTTTGGCGCCGGAAGAGAAGGTGAAGAAGAATTGTTGAATATTATAGGAGAGGGTACCGGTGCAGAAGGAGACGGCTCAGAATTTTTGAACGAGTCGGGTGAGGGAATGGAGGAGGAGCAGCCGCATGAATCGGAAAGAAATGATGATTGCGAGGATGGCTCGCAAGGGACTGGACGTGACTTAATAACACGGTCCGGCGAGGTATATATATATATGAAGACTCTATTCATGAATCAGTAGATGACGATGCATTAAGTGGTATATATATTAACGAGTGTTTTCTTCTTTTAGACCTCTGAATCTTCTAAAAAGAAGCGAGGCCCGGCCAAACGGCTGGCATCCAATCAGCATTATACGATTGGGCATCTCTCAAATGAAGGCGAACCGTTGGAACCCAAGAGTGTCACAAATGCGTTCACTACTGAATGTGGATGTCTTGTCAGCGACATGGTCCCGATAAGCATTCAGTATTGGTATAAGCCCAAGGCGGCAAAGGGAGAGCCAGAAGAGGCAGAGCCAGAAGAGGGTGCAGCAGTCAATTATGTCACCAAGGTCTTGAAAGACAGACTTTGGGAATCCCTCATTCCACATTTCAATCTGCCGGTCACCGAGTCCTTGGAAGACGCAGAGAAACAAAAGGAGAAAGTCAGGGAGTGGGCTCTCAAGAAGATGGCTGCACAGTTCAATAAGCACAAGAAGAGGTTATGGACCGCCTATGTCAATGCCGATTGACAAGCTCCATAATTTACTGGCCCCAATGAGAACCTGCGGGATCACTGGGACGCATTTGTGGAGTACAAGGAGTCCGAACTGGGTAAGCTAAGGAGTAAGAAAAATCAGTTAAATGCCACGAAAAAGAAATATCACCATACGTTTGGTCCAGGTGGCTACAAAAGGGCCGAGCCTAAGTGGGATATGCAAGAGGCCGCCCTACGAGAAAAAGGCATCGAACCAGAAACAGAACAATGGCCCAGAAGGTCAAGAGATTGGGCACTTGCGCATGGGGCTGTCTATGATGAGAGAACAGGGAAATTAGTCAAAAAGAAGAAACAAATTGTTGAACCCCTGAGAGAACTTGTCAAGACAATCGCCGAGGTTCAAGAGGGGACGTTCAAGCCGGACAGAGAGAACGACGAGCTGACAAAGGCCCTCAAGAACAAAGAACACACAGGACAAACACGAGGTCTGGGTTCTGCCATTCCGTGGAGGTCTGGGTTCGCCGAAGACAGCCAGACTTATAGAAGCCGAGAGAGAGCGAAGAAGCGAAAGACGCAGGAGGAGGCCGCACGGATAGAGAGCATAGAAAGGCAACAGGCTGAGCTGAGAGAGTTGTATTTACAGCAGTAGAAGGCACTGGAGGAATTAAAGTCGCAAGGGGTAACTCAGCATCAGCAACAACTAGAACATGCATCAGGCGACCGATCTCAGCGGAGAAGCAGCGTGGCTTCCACGGAGGTCAGGGCCGATGAGACACCAATGGATCGCTACCCCGTGGATGATATCAGCAAGAAGACAAGCTGTGAGATGCATGTTCCCATGAAGAACATATCGATGAAGATGGCGGTTGGCTATATGTTACCATCTGGACCTGGACAAACCTGGCATGGCCGTGAGATTCGAGCTGGCTATGCTCGTGTCGGGGTGGATGCAATTGTACTGGGGTATGAGTCCCTCGATCTTGACGTTGCTGGATCTGAAGAGGAGGCAACACTTGGAGAAGTATTGGGTGGTGTCATTCTTTGGGATAGGAAACACATCGTGTTTCCAGGCTTGGCGCCAAGGCGGCCACCCTCTTCTCCGAGTCCTCGCAATTCACCACCTCCCGACGACGACAGGGACGACTACCATAGCCCGAGTGCACATCGATCTCCACCTCAATGTTAGCCGCCTCCGCCGCCTCTGCCCACTCGTAAGTCCCAGAGTTATGGCAAGTCTGCTGCTATGTCCACTAGCAATGTCTCTCCGAAGAAACATAGGGCCAAGAAAGTTAAGGCGGTGCCGCCTCCTCCTGTCGAGAAGACTGCTGAAGAAATTGAGGCGGAGGACAGAGCCAAAGTGAAAAGAAAGCTCACAGCGCTACGCCCGACCCCTACCCCAAAGCAGGTATATACTCCAAAACAGAAGGAGTGGGCCTTTGATATGCTTACCCAACCTTCGCAATATGAATTGAATAAGCCAGATGACTACAAGCGCTGTTTGGATAAGCAGGTAGATGCAAAAAAAGAAGCTAATAAGACAAGCGCAACTGCAAGAGGGAAAAGAGATGTTGCCCAGCTTGGAGCACAGACCAAAAAATCGATCTCCCCGCTAAAGGTCTTTGCTAGTGATGCTGGTGGGAGTGTTGCTCAACCCAATCCCGCTGACTTTGCTGCTGAAGCTGGTTTGACTCTTTCTCAATTGATGTATGAAGATATCCCAAAGGCGCCTGTAGCACGGCAATATGAAAAGGGAAAGAGTCTGGTCCCACCTGAGATTGAAATGAATCTACCAACACAAATACGAAAATTGCATAAGTGGTATATGCATGCCGCAAAGGGAACGCAACAATTTCTCCTTATGAAAATCACACGGGACCATTTCTTAGGTGAAGACTTGGTCCATATTGAGTTTGATGAATTCTTTCAGCTATTCAATCAAGACGCGCTCGAAAAATCTCTCGTCAGTGCCTATGTTCTGTAAGTGATTCATTATTTCTATAAGTCTCTAGCTCAACTCGTTCTTTGCATGTAATTATCCTCACTACGCTATTTATTATGCAGAATGAAGAGTATGCAATGTAAGCAAAGGAATGACTTCCAACTTGGATTCATTGATCCAAATCGAGTTAACGCAGTGACGGTACAGAACAAACGCAAGGAGACGGTGAATATCTTGCTAGAGTTCTTACTTACGCAGGAATACAGAACTATAATACTATTTCTATACAACTTCAAGTGAGTGTTACTATCTTATACACAGTTACTTTTACTTACTCGATGTTATAAGTGTAATTGATGAGTTATTAACTTATATAATTAAACTTGCGCGTAGTTACCACTGGATTTTGCTAAAGATTGAACCTGACTATGGAAGGGTTGAAATCTATGACTCGATGAATAAACAACTTAATGATTACCAAAGCATCATTGATATGATGGATAGGTAATTTCAATCATTACGGCATTATATCGGTCTCTTTCGTTCATTTATAACTCATCTATTCATTTTGTTTGCTCGGCAGTGTTTGGAAATGGTTTATACGCACAGTAAAAGGTGAATGGAAAAATGAGCTGATTTATCGTCCGATTGAGGTAAGTCGTACGAGCTAGGTCCGCACATCCCTTTAATTCTAGTTTCAAATACCATTAAGTTTATCAATCTTGATATGTCACTGACTAAAATCTATTCTCGTAAAGTGTGCGAGGCAACCATCGGGGACTAATTTATGTGCGTACTACGCTTGCGAGAACCTTCGCGCGCTGGTCAATGAAGGAATTGATTTTCAAACCGTAAGTGAACAATATACTGACAAATTCATTTATTACCATCAATTTTGTTATGATGATTTGTATTCATATCGATCTTCTTCTTTGTAGTTCGAAGCAAAGCGGAATCGGCTCTCACCGACTGAACGCATAATAGGAATTCAAGAGGAAATAGCCGGATTTCTGCTTGACCATGTCATTAACCCAAAGGGTGAATTTCATGTCAGTTTCGATTATACAAGTTGTATGTGTGTAATTAAATAAGTTGTGATCTTATGTGTGTGAACAAGTTGTATATACTTGTATGTATATGCTCGGCGGACAAGATATATTATATATTTATCGGCTTGTATAATAAGTTGTAATGTTTTATGAATATGTATATATGAAAACTTGTTTGAAATGAATCAAAAAATTGAATAGAGCAAGATACAAATAAACCCTAAACCCCTAAATAACATTAGAAATCCAGAAAAATAAAGAAGAAGCATAGGCTGCCACGTGGTAAGTCTTTAGTCCCGGTTCGTATAACAACCGGGACTAATGATAGGGCTCCAGTCCTAGTTGGTTAGTCCCGGTTGCGCAACCGGGACGGAAGGTCGACACCAATCGGGACTGATGGCATGTTTTCCACTAGTGGCCAGGCTCATCGCATAGGCGCAAAAGCATCTAGTCCTCCTTTGTACTCATCTACAGGGCAGTGCCATTGTACCGGCCATGCTAGCCGAGATGCTGACCTGATGCGCTGCTGGGCGTGGGAGTTATCTATCAATTCCCTATCCCCGTCTGAATTACCTAGCCTCACTAATTCCTTCCCCTTACCTCCTCAACTCCCAATCCCACGAAACAATCAACGTATTGCCAGCCCCGCATCCCCCAAACTCCTATTCCCTGCTTCCAATTCCCCCAAACCAAACAGGCCCTTAGTCCCGGTTTGTGGCTCAAACCGGGACTAAAGGTCCCCATGCCTACCCCTACCCCCCTCCCCCCGCGTAGAAAAAACGTCTGAAAAAATAAATGAAAATAATAAAAACATCAGATCTCAAAATCCTTTGATAAGCATGTACCTCACGCAACCAACTTTTATGAAAAATTTGAAAATTTCAATTTTGATATTTTTTGCAAAAAAAGGTTGTTCCAAATTAAAACGGCTATAACTTTTGCGTACAGACTCAAAAAAAAACGTATAATATATGAAAAACTATCTAGACAAAATTTTATATCCGATTTCAACAGCCGTAGGCCGTTTGCACAATTTCTTGTTTCTCAAAATTCCAAAGGGAAATATGAAAGCATGAAGATTTTAGATTTTGTCAGAAAAAATGAGAAAAAAAAATTATTTTTTTAGATTTTTTTATTTCCTTTGTTGTTTCTTCTACTTTTTGGTTATTTTGAAGTTTTTTTATTAATTTTAGAATTTTGGAATTTTTTATGTTTTTTGATTTTTTTGAATATTTCAAGTTTAAAATTAATAATTGAATTATGCATAAAGATTATTTGGAATTCACTTATGCTTATTATTACTTAATTATTGTTGCTTATTTTGTGAATTATTTGGAATTAAAAAAATTAAAATCATTTGTTACCAATGTGTATGGGTTAATAGAATTGGTAGCATAGCATTATGAAGAAGTCGCGATCGCAGTCTTGGAAGGTAGGGAAGGAATGAAGAAGTTAAGCTTGCTAAGAGTGGAGCAGTGTGAGGATGGGTGATCGACCGGGAAGTGACGACCACAAGTATGTAATTTGACCTGAAAATAGAGATGATTAGAGATTCAAGATTAAAGTGGAGAGTGGAAACTATTAAACAATTCAAATATTTGAAAATATGGAAATTAAAAAAATCCAAAAAAAAATTTGGGCTTCTTTCAATCATTCTACTAGAAAATTTACCGGACCCCTTTAATCCTGGTTGGAGCCACCAACCGGGACTAAAGGATCATCTAGCCTTCTGTGGTCGACCCGGCCACGTGGATGGTTATTAGTCCTGGTTCGTAAGCAACCGAGACTAAAGGGGGAGGGGCTTTAGTCCCACTTTGCTAGTCCCGGTTGGACAACCGAGACTAAAGCCCGTTACCAACTAGGAATAAAGCCCTTTTTCCAGCAGTGCGAGCCGCGCTGGCGCTTCCTGAATACATCCACTGCAGAATGCATCCTGGTCGACATCCCTAAGCTCCATGACCATAAGGTGGTCGCCGTCACCCCCCAGGGACTCCTCGTGCTCATCTACAAGCCGCATCGCGCCACTCTACGTCTTCTTAATTCACTCACCCGCAACCGCGTTGAACTCCCGCCGCTCACCACTCTCCTGCCTCCAGAGAACCACAATATGTTCCTCGAGTGTAATATCGATTACCAAATGGAATTAGTAGCATGGAGCTCCGGCATTGCCAATGATGGTTCTACTGTGGTGATCTGCTTCCACAGACTCGGACTACTTGGCATGACCAAGCCAGGTGACGACCATTGGACGTTGATGAAATACCAAGGTGGTGGGATGATAGGATCGCCATTGATGTTTGCAGGACGCTTCTACTGTGTTAACTACCTCAAATGTGTCATGGTCTTGGAAACCGGTCCGGATCAGACACCGCGGCTGGAGGTGGCTGCCAAGCTCAACATTCGTATTTGCTTAACTGTGCATACTATGCATCTTGTCAATAATTTTGGAGATCTCATGTTAGTGCATCGTCGAGGGGGATACACAAAGGCTTTTAAATGGTTTTGGTGGTATGACTTGTACAAAGTGGATTTGGACACTGGGACACTAATCTCGGTCAAGACCTTGGGCGGCACGGTGAATGGATCGTATGGGCACCTAGAGGGGGGGGGTGAATAGGTGCTACTCAAATTTTAATTCTTTTTCAATTTAGGCTTGACACAAAAGGTAAATTCTCTAGATATGCAACTAAGGTGAATTTACCTATATGTCAACGAGCAAGCTAAGCAAGATACAAGTAGTAAAGGCAATAAAGGAAAGAGGTAACCGAGAGTGGAGCACACGGAGACACGGATGTAATTCCCGTAGTTCCTTCCTTTTTAGGGGAAGTACGTCTACGTTGGAGGGGTGTGGTTGCCACAAAGGCCTAACCAACGCCACAAAGGCTCACCCTATTCTCCGGTGCAAGCTTCCGCCACAAAGGCCTAGCTCACTTTCCACTAAGGGATTCCTCAAGGCGGAACCGGCCTTTACAAAACTTGGGGCACCACTCCACAACTGAATTGGAGGCTCCCAAGCACCACAAAGATCTCAATCAACAAGTATCAAGATTTCAATCACACAAACAAGGTCAAGGGACACAAGGGAACCCAAGACCAAAGGGCCCTCTAGTAAATGAGAGGGGAAATCAAATCGCTTTGGTGAGGATGTAGATCAAGGCCTTCTCCTTCGATTCTCCAAAGATCAATGACTTTGGTGGGTTGAGGGAGGAGATCTTGCTAATTTGGTGGCTCCAAAATGGGGTCTTTTCTTCACAGCTCGAGCAGCTTGAGGTTGAAGAAGGGGAGGGGTATTTATAGCCCCTCCCAAAATGTAGCCGTTGCTGACTTGGAGGGGCGGATAATCCGGCCAAAGTTGGGCCGGATAATCCGGCTGGCCGGATAATCCGGCCCCTGGCCGGAATATCCGCCCCCCCTACCTGGGTGACGCCGCGCCAGGTCCTTAGCAGAATTTCAGCCACCCCCGGGGGAGGGCGGATTATCCGGCCAAAGCTGGGGCGGAATATCCGGCTGGCCGGATTATCCGGCCCCTGGCCGGAATATTCGGCCCCCCTATCTGGGTGACACCGCGATAAGTCCTTAGCCGTTTTTCGGCCACCCCAGAGGGGGCGGATTATCCGGCCATCCCTGGCCAGATAATCCGGCCTGGCATTTCTGCAAAAGATAATCCTGCAAATCTTAGCACACAATTAGTATCACTAATGTTGTTATCTAACACACAAAATCTGAGGGAAACAAAGTTTGCACTTTCAATCTCCCCCTTTTTGGTGTTAGATGACAACACTAGGATTTGCAAGAAAGGTCGAATAATTCAAACAACGAATAATTGATCAAAATACACAGCTCCCCCTAGATGTGTGCAACTTCACCAATGAGTTTAGAAGAGACATACCATTGCATAGATAACTCAAATAATATGGATTATGGAATCCCGAATATGATAATATGATATGCCGGGCAATAATTCCATAGCCATTTCACCAATAACCATGAGCTGATAAAAATAAGTGAACAACACATAATGATCCACATAGCATATTAAGAACATATGACATAGTCTCATACACCACATGGTAGCATATAAACGACACGAAGTTCAACCACACACAAAGTTCGACTTAAGACAAACGAAATAAGAAGAAACACAAGCGCCAAAGAATGATAAGCGCGCAAGCTTGTGTTTCCACCCATGCAAATCCCGACACATTCCTAATAGAACTACTTCTCCCCCTTTGGCATCAAGACACCAAAAAGGGAGAAGAGCGATGCTACACGTCCCGAGAAATCACTCGTCCACGTCATCGAAGTCCTCATCATCATAATCTCCGCCATCACCCTCGTCATCTCCAGCATCTTCATCCTCATCATCAAAGTCCTCCTCAGCCTCAAAGTCCTCCTCAGCCTCTGCACGAGCACCTCCTGCGGGAGCATCTGGAGCATCAAAGAGATGCTTCTGCATATCCACCCAGTTGTAGCGATCGGTGTTCCAAGCATTATAGGCCACAGGAGCAGTAGGAGTGGGATCGGCGGTCTGAGCACCACTGAGACGGTGAAGGATAAGCTGCTGAGTGTCCTGGATGCTCTTCCTCTCGACATAGGCCTGGTAGTTCTCACGGTGGATCTCAACCTTCATGCACAGAACATTCCGCTCAAACCAGCTGAGCTTCCTCACCTCCCTAGACACAACAGATGCAGCAGCCCTCTGTTCGCGAGCAGTAGCACTAGTCCTCGCATCAGCCATGAAAGTGTCAGGATAAGCAGCTGAAGGAGTAGATTTCGCCTTTCTCTTGATATACATCTTCTTGACCTTGTGCTCCACACAGTCATCATGAATATCATAGTCTCCAAGGACATGCTTAATGAGAAGCATGATGAAAGGAGCATATGGCACAGTGTTCCTCTGAATAATAGCATCCTTGATCTCATAGAAGATGAAATCCATCACATCAAGGGTAAAGTCCTCAGTAGGGTCAGACGACGTGGCACACTCATGAGCAAAAGCAAGGAGATCAACCAGAGAGGTGCGAATGGCATCATTGTTGCCACCACTAGGAGCAATGTTCTCCCTAAAAATGCGGACCAGCTGATCATAAAGCGGATGTAGGCCATTGATGAAGCCCACAACACCTGTGGAGTCATAGAGGTCATGGAGCTTGTCCTTGTCAGGCTTGTTCCCTGGGTTGTGGATACGCCGACCCACTGGAGTCTCTCCATTGTACGCATACCCCAAGAGAGAGGCAAACGTAGGAAAGTCTGATGTGCACTCATGTTCGCCGGTCATCCACTTCATAGACTTCTGAGCATTGGGCAAAATCACCAGAGTAGCATAGAACTGCTTGATAAGACCGGGATTGTAGTCGCACTGAATGTTGGCCAATCCCATCAAACCCAACTTCTCAATCACAGAGAGTGCTTCATCAAAGTAAGACTTGCTGCGGAGGTGATCAAAGTCAATCGGATGCATTGGACGGCAAGGATTCTTGAAAGGCTCATAAATATCACGAAAAATCCCCCACTGCTCCTCATTCCAGAAACCCCTATCTTCAATGTCTTCATCTCTTGCAGTAGCATACCAATTGTTCCTCCGCACAAGAATGTACTCGGCCTCTGGCATCTTCTTGTAGTCAGGACGGGGCTCTTTGCCTTTGCGACGACGGGCACGAGCTTTGGCAACCTTGGCAGCTTTCTCCTGCTCAGCCTCCCTAGCAGCATCCCTCTGTGCCCTCCGGATAGCAATCTCATCCAGAAGAACTCCTTCCTCATTCCGAACAAGCCGACGCTTGCGCTTCGGGATACTCGGACCACCTGTGAAAGAGAGATGCACGGAGAGCATGGGGATAAGCGTATGCACACGAGTATCGGAAAGGATCAACGAATCATGAAAGATGAACAAGCAAATTCCACTAAATGAACCAAATTGACAGCAGCAAATATAAAAAGAAGTTGCAGTAAAATCCCAGGCCGGATTATCCGGCCAGGGGTGGCCGGATAATCCGGCCCCCCGAAAGTTTCTTCTACAACTTGCTGCAGATATCAATTTGATAGATCGGGGAAAGTGTTCATACAACATGATTCATAAACAAGATAAACAACACCTAGAGGGCAAAATCACCAAGAACAAGAAGGGGTAAAGACACATCCAATGAGAAGAGCAATACCCGCATCCATTGCGAAATCCGCTTGGTGAAAGCCTTCCAGAAGAGGAGGAGAGCAACCTCCGAAGAAATCAGGCCAAAAGGTTGGCCGGAGCTCCGGCGGCGACGATGGGAAGGAGGCGGCGGCGGCAGGGATCACCTGGAAGGGGTGGGGAGGGAACTGCCCTAGGGCAGCCCGACCCCCCCCCCCTTATATACCCAGGGTCACTACGGCCGGATTATCCGGCCAGGAAGGGGCGGATAATCCGGCCCCCCGGATATTCCGGCCCAGAGAGGGCGGATATTCCGGCCTGGAGCCAGCAAACTGGCCAACTCGAAATTTACAAAAAACAGATGTTGTTTTGAAGAAAAATTTGAACTCGTGTGCATAGATAGATGTCTTGAGAGAGGATGGCTTAGGTGAGAGAGCAAACACGGAGTGGTTCTCGGCACTTAACATTGCAAGAGCAAATCGACTAAAAATCCAACGCAAGTGCCTTCCCATATCAAAAATAAGAAATAACATCGGGAGAGAACACCAAAACCTCAAATAATATATGCAATGAATCAACTCTTCGAAAAGAAGAGGTCGGTGGCCGAAGCCACCATGTTTGAGTGTTATGGCATTGGACCGCGAAGATGTATCTTGAGTCCATAACCACTACTCGTCATTGAAGCTCAAAAAACATATAATGATATTAAGAGAATGATATGATTACTATCGGCATTATGGGGGGAGGGATAGCCCAATTAATTAGGACCGCACTCCCCCTATCTCCATGCCCACACCTAGACCAAACATGCATTGAAATATAGGTGTATTTGCAAGATGTTCAAGCCACACTCCTTGAATCGATGATATTTAGCTCATTCCTCAAATATCCAAATCTTGCTTCATCAAGAGGCTTCGTGAATATATCGGCAAGTTGATCCTTGGTGCTCACATAAGCAAGCTCAATATCCCCGCGGGCAACATGATCCCTAATGAAATGATTCCGGATCTCAATATGCTTGGTTCTTGAATGTTGCACCGGATTATAGGCGATCTTGATAGCACTTTCATTGTCACATAAAAGAGGCACTTTGTCACAATTGACACCGTATTCCTTCAAAGTTTGCCTCATCCATAACAATTGAGTGCATCCACTTGCGGCGGCAATGTATTCGGCTTCGGCGGTGGAGAGAGATATACAATTTTGCTTCTTAGAAGACCAACACACCAAAGACCTACCAAGAAATTGGCAAGCTCCGGAGGTTGATTTCCTATCATCCTTGTCACCGGCCCAATCCGAATCCGTGAAGCCACAAAGAGAGAAATCCGAGCCTTTGGGATACCAAAGACCATAAGTTGGGGTATGAACCAAATATCGAAAGATTCTCTTAACCGCCATAAGGTGGCTTTCTTTAGGAGCGGCTTGATACCTTGCACACACACCTACACTCAACACAATATCGGGTCTAGATGCGCAAAGGTAAAGCAAAGAACCGATCATAGAACGGTATACCTTTTGATCCACATCTTTACCATTGGGATCAAGTTCAAGATGACATTTTGTGGCCATTGGTGTTGCGGCTCCATTAAGTTCCTTCATCTTGAACCTCTTGAGCATGTCTTGGACATATTTGGCTTGATAGATGAAAGTCCCTTCTTTCAATTGCTTGATTTCAAAACCAAGAAAGAACTTCATTTCGCCCATCATAGACATCTCGAACCTATCGGTCATAAGCTTTGAAAATTCATCATTAAAAGCTTTGTTAGTAGAGCCAAAGATAATATCATCAACATATAGTTGGCATATGAAAAGCTCCCCATTGACCCTCTTAGTAAAAAGAGTAGGATCGATTTGCCCAACTTCAAACCCACGGTCTACCAACAACTCCCTAAGGTGCTCATACCACGCACGTGGGGCTTGTTTAAGGCCATAGAGTGCCTTATGGAGTTTGTAGACATGGTTAGGGAAGTTGAGATCCTCAAACCCCGGGGGTTGCTTAACATACACTTCCTCTTTCAATGGACCATTAAGAAATGCACTCTTAACATCCATTTGTTGCAACTTAAAATTATGATGAGTGGCATAAGCAAGAAGGATACGGATGGACTCAAGACGAGCCACGGGAGCATAAGTTTCTCCAAAGTCAATGCCTTCAACTTGAGAGAAACCTTGAGCAACCAATCTTGCCTTGTTCCTCACAACAATTCCATGCTCATCTTGCTTGTTCTTGAATATCCACTTTGTGCCAATCACATTGCGGCACTCCTTTGGCTTCTCTACTAACACCCAAACATTATTGCGCTTGAAGTTGTTGAGTTCTTCATGCATAGCATCCAACCAATCCGGATCTTCAAGTGCTTCAAATACTTTCTTGGGTTCAACCATGGAGATATAAGCATGATGAGAGCTAAATTGTGCCAATTGACGCCGGGTTGACACTTTGCTTCTTAAATCTCCAATAACCCTCTCAAGGGTATGACCTTTAAGTTCCAAGTCTCTTTCAACTCTTTTCTTGCGACGGGCTTCGATCTCCTCATTAGACCTTGAAGGAGATACTTGATCATCTTGATCATTTTGGTCCCCGTCTTGACCATCAAATTGATCTTGATCATCATTATCTTCATGAGTAGGTTGATCTTGGTCATGTGAAGAATTGGGGGCGGTTGAGATAACCGGAGAGGATGGTGGTGCCCCTTCTTCTTCATGAAGGTCCTTGTCTTGTTCTTTGGTTGGTGCACTAGTTGCTTCCTTGGGAGAGGCTTGTTGAGCTTGTGAAGATGAAGGCTCCACTTGAGTAGAGCATAGTCCTTCCCGGTCGGCCACAAGGTGTCCCTCAATGGGGCGGAAAAATCCCACGCCCATTCTTCCTATGGCTTCTCGAGGTATTTCATCATCTACATCACAAGAAACAACATCTCGCCCCCCTTGGGAGCCATCATTCTCTTCGAATACCACACTACAAGATTCTTCAACACGTCCGGTGGACTTGTTGAAGACTCTATAAGTGTGGGATTCGGCACCATAACCAACAAAAATACCTTCTATTGCTTTTGGATCAAATTTACCTAAACGAACTCCTTTTCTTTTAAAGAAACACTTACACCCGAAAACCCGGTAGTAGGAGATGTTGGGCTTGCTTCCGGTGAGTATTTCATATGGAGTCTTGTTTAGGCCTTTGCGGAGGAAGAGCCGGTTTGAAGAGTGACAAGCCGTAGAGATAGCTTCGGCCCAAAAGTTGTATGGAGACTTAAACTCCGCCAACATGGACCTAGCCATATCCATAAGAGTCCGGTTCTTCCTCTCGGCTACACCATTTTGTTGAGGGGTATATGCAGCGGAATATTGATGACGAATTCCCTCATCACTAAGAAATCCATTTAAGGTGTAGTTCTTGAACTCCGAGCCATTGTCACTTCTTATTGCCAAAATAGTTTGCCCATGTTGACGTTCAACTTCCTTGGCAAAGTCGATGACAGTTTGTTGAGTCTCACTCTTATGCTTGAAGAAGTAAACCCAAGTATATCTTGAATAGTCATCAACAATCACCAAACAATATTTCTTCCCACCAAGACTTGCATGAGAGGGAGGACCAAAAAGATCCACATGAAGGAGCTCCAAGATCCTCTTGGAAGAAATGATAGTCTTGCTTGGGTGGGGAGAATCATGCATTTTTCCTAGAATGCAAGCCCTGCAAACACGATCTTTGGCAAAAGAAACATTCTCTTTTAGTCCGAGTATGTGGCCACCCTTGTGAAGGCTTTGCAAAGTTCTCATATTGACATGGGATAAACGGCGATGCCAAAGCCAACCCACATCGGCCTTTCCAAATAAACACATTGCACTTGTAGTGGTTTTCCCCGAAAAGTCCACCACATACAAGTTATTTTCAATGTGTCCAACGAAAGCGACCTTTAGAGACTTGCTCCACAAGAGTACCACAATGTCATTATCAATGAAGACGGCAAAGCCCATCTTACCAAGTGCACGAACTGAAAGTAAATTATAACCAAGGGTCTCAACAAGCATGACGTCCACAAGGGAAATATCCGGTGCGACCACCACCTTGCCAAGACCCAATACCTCGGATTGTGACATGTCTCCATAAGTGACGGTTATATGATTGTCATTAGGCCTCAACTCCGTCAAAATCTTCTTGCTTCCGGTCATATGACTTGTGCATCCACTATCAAGCACCCATTTTGATCCACCGGAAGCATAGTCCTACAAGAGATCATTGCTTGGTTTTAGGTCCCCATTTTTCAATGGGTCCTCTTTTGTTAGCAACAAGGGTCTTTGGAACCCAAATAGACCAAGCAACATAACCATCATTTGGACCAACATATTTTGCATAAACATCACCATAATAATCACGAAATAGAACATAGTGAGGGTTAGCAATTCCCGCATGATCATCATGAGTGGCTTTGCCACCCACAATAGGATCCTTCTTTGCTTGTGCGGGCTTGGCCTTTTTCTTCTTGTTGTTCTTCTTCTTCTTCTTTGAGACGTAGCCAATCCCCGTTTTATCACCAAATGCCTTTTGCTTACTCAAAAGGTCATTCAAGTTTTTCTCACCTATGGGAATGGAGGACTTGGCAAGCTCATCTTTCAACCTAGCATTTTCTTCAATGACATTTGCATGATCACAAGTAGAAGTAGAAGAACTAGGCACATTATTCTTAGTCAATTGAATTTGAAGTTGTTCATGTGACTTGGTAAGAATAGAGTGTTCACTTTTCAAGGCCTTGTGAGCCTTGTCAAGATCTTCTAAATCCTTAACAAGTATATCATGACCAACACCAAATTCAACCTTTTCCTTTTTAAGCATTTTTACTTTAGCATGAGCATGGTCATGCTCTTTAGTGAGTTTGGAAACCACTTCATTGTTAGCTTCCTCAATGGAATCGAGCTTATCTTCAAGAGTTGCTCGTTCCTCTTGCTCTTCTTCAAGAGACTCGGTTAGTGAGGCAATATCTTGAGCATATTCTCTTTCAAGCCTCATTTGTTCATCTAGTTTTTCAAGAGTTTTACCATATTGGCTCAATAAACGTTCAAAGTGAATCTTATGAACGCCATCTACACTAGACACATAGTCATCAAAAGCAATAATTTCTTCCTTTACTCTAAGACTAGCAAGATCATTCAAGGAAGCATCATTTGTCTTAGAGGAAGAGAAAGATGTGGGTGATACCTCGGAAGACTTGGCCATAAGGCATTTGACGTTCTTGAGAAGAGAGTCCTCATTGGGGGATTCAAAGAGTGATGTGGAGGAAGTGGAGGTGGTTGCCATTGCGGCCATCTCACTAGTTGTGGTTTCTTCTTCATCACTCTCACTTGCGGAGTACTCTTCTTGAGTCAAGAACACAAACTTTGGTTGCTTCCTCTTTGGTCCACCCTTCTTCACAAAAGGCTTCTTGGATGGTGACTTGGTCTTGTTCTTGAGTATGAGCTTTCCACCATGGTCTTCTCTCTTCTCATAAGGGCACTCGACAACGAAGTGAAATCTATCATTGCAATTGTAGCAAGTCCTCACCCTTTGACCATTGTTGTCATTCCTTTGATAGCCACTTGACTTGCTTCTTCTTTGATTGTCTTCTTTAGCCTTGTGTGGATCAACCCAAAAGGTTTTTCCGTAGAAGGCCATGTGCTCATTGTACTCATGCCTTATGTCCTCGGGACACATCTCTAGCCTTGCTTCAATACTTGCTTGAAGAGGAACCTCTTTCTCAACCACACTTGCTTTCAATGCAAGATTGGAGCTTCTTTGCATCCCTATGGCACGGGCACGAGCATCTTCCGCATTTTGTGCGGAAACCTTGTAGGCTTGAATTTCTTGCATCACTTGATTGGAGGTCATCTCATTGAAGTTGTGCTTTCCTTGAACACTCTTTATATCCGCGGGCTCATATGGAGTGAGAGCAAGAATGTACTTCATCTTGATCCACTCATCATCAATATGGTGAGCACCGAGGTTCTTGAAGGTGGTAGCAATGGTCTTCAGTCTTCTATACATTTCTTGATGATCCTCACCATCCATCATGAAGAAACCCTCCGCTTGATTTGAGAAGGCAATATATCTTGTTTTCTTCATGCTCTCATTGCCAACAAAGACGTCGGAGAGAGCTTGCCAAGCTTCTTTGGCGGTGAAGAAGTGTTGGATGTGAGGCAAGTCCTTGGACCCCACGGCGACTTGAATCATGTGAAGAGCGGTAGCATTGAGTTGGCTATCAACCGTCTCTCTTCTTGTCATGTTGTGGGGATCCACGGCCTTGAATCCTTCCTCAACGATCCTCCAAAGCTCGATGCAAGAACTGCGCATATGAGAGATCATTTGATATTGCCATTGACCAAAGTTTAATGCATCAAGCTTAGGTGGATCTCCTCTATTGTTAATATGAGGATGAGGAACCGGCGGGTCGGGTGAATACCAAGGAGGGAATTCACCTTTCCCGTCGCCCTTGGTGGAAGACTTAGCATCGCCATTTTTATCGGTGCCCTCCACATCAATTACCACATTCTCCACTTGTGGAGTAGCGGGTTTTTCCGGAGGTGGAGGAGCATTAGAAGTTTTAGCTTGCAAGAGTTGCGCTATCATTTCACGCAACTCATTTACTTGAGTTGTCATGGAAGCCATGGATGATTCCAAAGATTTGAACTCACCCATGGAAACTTGACCCGAGCCCTCACTCGGAGAGGTGTCCATACTCTTAGGCGGTTAAGCCCGAATAAAGAGCTGAGGCTCTGATACCAATTGAACGGATCGTATGGGCACCTAGAGGGGGGGGGGGTGAATAGGTGCTACTCAAATTTTAATTCTTTTTCAATTTAGGCTTGACACAAAAGGTAAATTCTCTAGATATGCAACTAAGGTGAATTTACCTATATGTCAACGAGCAAGCTAAGCAAGATACAAGTAGTAAAGGCAATAAAGGAAAGAGGTAACCGAGAGTGGAGCACACGGAGACACGGATGTAATTCCCGTAGTTCCTTCCTTTTTAGGGGAAGTACGTCTACGTTGGAGGGGTGTGGTTGCCACAAAGGCCTAACCAACGCCACAAAGGCTCACCCTATTCTCCGGTGCAAGCTTCCGCCACAAAGGCCTAGCTCACTTTCCACTAAGGGATTCCTCAAGGCGGAACCGGCCTTTACAAAACTTGGGGCACCACTCCACAACTGAATTGGAGGCTCCCAAGCACCACAAAGATCTCAATCAACAAGTATCAAGATTTCAATCACACAAACAAGGTCAAGGGACACAAGGGAACCCAAGACCAAAGGGCCCTCTAGCAAATGAGAGGGGAAATCAAATCGCTTTGGTGAGGATGTAGATCAAGGCCTTCTCCTTCGATTCTCCAAAGATCAACGACTTTGGTGGGTTGAGGGAGGAGATCTTGCTAATTTGGTGGCTCCAAAATGGGGTCTTTTCTTCGCAGCTCGAGCAGCTTGAGGTTGAAGAAGGGGAGGGGTATTTATAGCCCCTCCCAAAATGTAGCCGTTGCTGACTTGGAGGGGCGGATAATCCGGCCAAAGTTGGGCCGGATAATCCGGCTGGCCGGATAATCCGGCCCCTGGCCGGAATATCCGCCCCCCCTACCTGGGTGACGCCACGCCAGGTCCTTAGCAGAATTTCAGCCACCCCCGGGGGAGGGCGGATTATCCGGCCAAAGCTGGGGCGGAATATCCGGCTGGCCGGATTATCCGGCCCCTGGCCGGAATATCCGGCCCCCCTATCTGGGTGACGCCGCGATAAGTCCTTAGCCGTTTTTCGGCCACCCCAGAGGGGGCGGATTATCCGGCCATCCCTGGCCGGATAATCCGGCCTGGCATTTCTGCAAAAGATAATCCTGCAAATCTTAGCACACAATTAGTATCACTAATGTTGTTATCTAACACACAAAATCTGAGGGAAACAAAGTTTGCACTTTCACACGGGTGGTGCGGTGTTCATGGGCATGCACTGCGCTCTCTCGGTGTCTCTTGAGGATTTTCCCTCCGCCTCCATTTGTGCTGACACTATCTACTTGAGCTCTGATTATAGTGAGATCACAAACGGTGATTTGCAAAGATTACCGTGTGTTTTATTGCATACCAGCAAACCCTTAATTAGCATTGCAAGAAAATACAGTATAATAGCAACTTTAAATATATTATCTTTATACATTTTGGTACATCATATTGTGTTACATACATTTATTACAAAGAAGAAGATATAAAATAGAAGAGAACATTTAGCTAGTCTTGGTTACGTCACCCTCTCCGCCATGGTGATCTACCTTGCAAGAACAAAAAGATTTCTCCACTTGTCCTTAGGTCGTGACCACTATCTTGTACCATGTCGAGCTACAAAACTGCAGAAGTGAACGGTGATGATCAAAGATTTCTCCATTTATCCTGGAGTCATCACCCGTCCACATAGGTCAAAACTCCCGCTCTGTGATACTACTTCTCCCAAGGGTAGATGCCACTCGCTATCACTAGTAGAAAATAGGGCTTTCATTTTGAGCTCCAAATGGCATTTGCACCGGTTGGCTTACGAACCCAGACTAAAGGGGTTCTTTAGCACTGGTTCGAGCTGCCAGAGAGCTAAATAGAGCCCGTGGAGCTCTAGCACCGGTTCGTTAGGAACCATTAGCACCGGTTCGTGGCACGAACCGGTGCTAAAGGTGTCGCGTCTGCCGCGTGGCAGGCGCCAGACCTTTAGCATCGGTTCGTGGCACGAACCATTGCTAAAGGCTACCCTTTTGCACCGGTTTCGGACACGGACCGGTGCTAGAGATCCTGCCTATAAATACAGCTGCCCACCAGCCCTCTCCTCTATTTTTTTCCTTTGGAAGGTGTGAGAGGGGGTGTGCTAGTTTGATTTTTTTCTCTATGCACAAGAGGTGTTTGATGAAATGCCTAAGAGCATGAACCAACTTAAGCTCACACAAAATAAAAATGATATGAGGTGCCCGAGCGATACTTAGGTCTTGTCCTCGTTCTTTCCTCCTCGATCGAGGTTAGCAACTCTATCCTTTCATTTGTCATTGATACAAATGCATGTTTCGATATACAGTGGTCATTTCACTATTTATGATGTTCGGAAATAGTATTGGTAAACCTAATTATATGACGCAGATGAACCAACGACAATGGATGTACGGTGACCGACGCACTTCCGAGTTCATTGAAGGTCTTCGTAATTTTGGCGATGTGGCTCGGGCAAATATTCAGAATGGTTTTATGTGTTGTCCATGTGTTGACTGTAGGAACAAGAAGGAATACTCTTCCTGGAAAATCCTTCACTCCCACCTGCTTTGGAAAGGTTTCATGCCTAGCTATAATTGTTGGACCAAGCACGGAGAAAGAGGGGTTATAATGGAAGACAATGAAGAAGAAGAGGATGATGATATGTACCCTGAATACGGTGATACTGCAACGGGGGAAGCTGAAGCTAAAGGGACAGGAGAAGCTAAAGATGAAGAGGCATCAGATGAGCCTGATGATGATCTTCGTCGGGCCATCGTTGATGCACACAGAGAAGCAGAAAGTGTAAATGAGAAGCGGAAGTTAAAAGGTATGTTAGAGGATCACAAAAATAAGTTGTACCCAAATTGTGAAGATGGGAACACAAAGCTCGCTACTACACTGGAGTTGCTGCAATGGAAGGCAGAGACTGGTTTATCTGACAAGGGATTTGAGAAATTACTGAAAATAATGAAGAAGAAGCTTCCAAAGGATAATGAATTGCCTGACAGTACGTACGAAGCAAAGAAGGTTCTCTGCCCTCTAGGATTAGAGGTTCAGAAGATTCATGCATGCATTAATGACTACATCCTCTACCGCGGTGAGGAGTACGAGAATTTGGAAGCATGCCCGGTATGCACTGCACTGCGGTATAAGATCAGACGAGATGACCCTGGTGATGTTGATGGCGAGCCTCCCAGGAAGAGGGTTCCTGCCAAGGTCATGTGGTATGCTCCTATAATACCATGGTTGAAACGTTTGTTTAGAAACAAAGAGCATGCTAGGTTGTTACGATGGCACAAAGAAGACCGTAAGAAAGACGCGATGTTGAGACACCCCGCTGATGGGTCGCAGTGGAGAAAAATTGAGAGAGACTAACCGGACTTTGCAGGCGACGCAAGGAACTTAAGTTTTGGTCTAAGTACAGATGGCATGAATCCTTTTGGGGAGCAGAGCTGCAGTCATAGCACCTAGCATGTAACTCTATGTATCTATAACCTTCCTCCTTGGTTGTGCATGAAGCGGAAGTTCATTATGATGTCAGTGCTCATCCAAGGTCTGAAGCAACTCGGCAACGACATTGATGTGTATCTAAGACTATTAGTTGATGAACTCTTACAGTTATGGGCCAAACCAGGTGTATGTGCATGGGATGAGCACAAACAGGAGCCATTTGACCTACGAGCGTTGCTTTTCGTAACCATCAATGATTGGCCTGCTCTTAGTAACCTTTCAGGACAAACGAACAAGGGATACAATGCATGCACGCACTGTTTAGATAAGACTGACGCTATATATTTGGAAAAATGCAAGAAGATTGTGTACTTGGGGCATCGTCGATTTCTTACGACCACGCATTCCGTAAGAAAGAAAGGCAAGCATTTTAGAGGTGTGGCAGATCACCGACAAAAGCCTGTACTCCGTACTGGTGATGATTTATTTGATATGGATAGGGAGCTAGAAGTAATCTTCGGAAAGGGTCCTAGCAGTCAATCTGTTCCAAATGACATCGCTACCGGACACGCACCCATGTGGAAGAAGAAATCTATATTTTGGGAGCTTGAGTATTGGAAACACCTAGAGGTTCGCTCTTCAATCGACGTGATGCACGTTATGAAGAATGTTTGCGTGAACCTGCTAGGCTTTCTGGGCGTGTATGGAAAAACAAAAGATACAACGGAAGCACGGGAGGATCAGCAACGTATGAAAGACCCAAACAACATGCATCCACAGAGCAAGACGGATAAAGGGCGTCACTTAAGTCCTGCCAGCTACGCTCTTACCAAAGCAGAGAAGGAAATCTTTTTTGAAGTCCTTTTAAGTATCAAAGTGTCGTCTGGCTTCTCGTCAAATATAAAGGGAATAATAAATATGACAGAGAAAAAATTCCAAAACCTGATGTCTCATGACTGTCACGTGATTATGACGCAGTTGCTTCCGGTTGCATTAAGGGGGCTTCTACCAGAAAATGTTCGCGTACCCATTGTTAAGCTATGTGCATTCCTCAATGCAATATCTCAGAAGGTAATCAATCCAGATATTCTACCAAGGTTACAGAAGGATGTGGCCCAATGTCTTGTTAGTTTTGAGTTGGTGTTCCCGCCATCCTTCTTTAATATTATGACGCATCTCCTGGTTCACCTTGTCGAAGAGATTGCCATTCTCAATCCTGTATTTCTACACAACATGTTCCCCTTCGAGAGGTTCATGGGAGTTTTAAAGAAATATGTTCATAACCGTGCTAGGCCAGAAGGAAGCATCTCCAAGGGCTACGGAGCAGAGGAGGTCATTGAGTTCTGTGTTGACTTTATCCCTGACATTAATTCGATTGGTGTTCCAGAATCGCGGCATGAAGGAAGACTACGTGGAAAAGGCATGCTAGGAAAGAAATCAATGTATTGTATGGACGGGATTTCTTTCACTCAAGCACACTACACAGTTCTACAAAGTTCCACCTTGGTGGCCCCGTATATCACTGAACACAAGAATATTGTACGCTCCCAACACCCTTCTCAGTCTGACTCCTGGATTACACATAAACATATGGCGACTTTCGGCGGTTGGTTGCGGACACATCTCATAAATGACAGCATTGTTGGAGATCAGCTATACTTGTTGGCCGGGTCACCATCTTCGACTATATTGACTTTCCAAGGGTACGAGATAAATGGGAATACATTCTACATGATCGCCCAAGATAAAAAGAGCACCAACCAAAACAGTGGTGTCCGCATTGATGCAACAAACAACAACGGGCAAAAGGACACCTATTATGGTTACATAGAGGAGATATGGGAACTTGACTATGGACCTTCTTTTAAATTCCCTTTGTTTCGGTGCAAATGGGTCAACCTGGATGGAGTAGGGGTAAAGATAGACCAGCTGTATGGAATGACAACAGTGGATCTCAACAATCTTGGTTACAGAGGTGAACCATTCGACCTAGCCAATGATGTGGCTCAAGTTTTCTATGTGAAAGACATGTCCTCCAAACCGAAAAAAGAAAAGATAAGGCAACAAATACATCATATGATGAGCCAAAGCGTCACATAGTTCTTTCAGGGAAAAGAAACATCGTGGGAGTTGAGGATAAGACAGACATGTCAGAAGATTATAATAAGTTTGATGAAATTCCGCCCTTCAGAGTGAATATTGACCCAAGCATCGCGTTAAATGGTGAACATACTCCATGGTTACGACCAAAGCGATCCTAATCAAGGGAGATACGCAAAGGGGGGTTCATGGCCTCCATGGCATTTTAGGTCACCATATGTATTAAATGTGCCAATTTATGGCAAACATCGAACATGATAGCTCATTTTGTGAAGGTTTTGTTGTGATGTTTGCAATTTTCCAAGTTTAATATTTTTCCTTACAACTATAACACATAATATGACACCACGCGAAGGTTTCACATTTTTTGGA
This sequence comes from Dactylis glomerata, assembly GCA_007115705.1. NCBI lineage: Eukaryota > Viridiplantae > Streptophyta > Magnoliopsida > Poales > Poaceae > Dactylis > Dactylis glomerata. The sequence goes on from QXEO01001857.1 coordinate 414,969, forward strand.
TTATTTTTAAAATTCTCATACCTGTTTGAAATTATATTCAAAATGGTGGGCATGAAGATTCATAGCCCGGGGTTGAGTCTCGCTAGACTTGCGGTTCGTGGCTCAAACCGGTGCTAAAGGGGGTGGCGGTGCGGTGCCCAGCAAAATAACCTTTAGCACCAGTTCCTAGCATGAAGGTGGTTTTTGTGTCATCTGGTGGGTGGATGCAACCGAGACTAAAGCTGTCGGTGGGATAAGGACGTGTGGGTAACCTTTAGTCCCGGCTGGTGGGTGCAACCGAGACTAAAGCTGTCGGCAGGATATGGACGTGTGGGTAACCTTTAGTCCCGGCTGGTGGGTGCAACCGAGACTAAAGATGTCGGCAGGATAAGGACGCATGGGTGGATGCACTGCTCGATGAGGTAAAGCATGTAGCGCACGACTCCCCTGTCGGAGGAACAAGACAAAGTAGAAGCGGCGCCGTGCCTATAAAAGGAGCATCGATACGCCATGGCAAGCAGCTCAACAAGCCCGTGAAAGACTCCATCTCCTCTAACAGTGTTGGGGAAAGGGTTGGGAAATCTCCCGTGGCGGAGCTTCTCAAAGATGTCGTTGGTGCATACGCCCTACGGCATCTTCGGAAGCTCCGCCTTGGAAAAATTTCCCTGCAAGCCCGTGAAAGACTCCATCTCCTCTAACAGTGTTGGGGAATGGGTTGGGAAATCTCCCATGGCGGAGCTTCTCGAAGATGTCGTTGGTGCTCATGCCCTACGGCATCTTCGGAAGCTCTGCCTCGGAAAAATTTCCCTGCAACCCCGTGAAAGACTCCATCTCCTCTAACAGTGTTGGGGAAAGGGTTGGGAAATATCCCGTGGCGGAGCTTCTCGAAGATGTCATTGGTGCTCACGCCCTACGGCATCTTCGGAAGCTCCGCCTTAGAAAAATTTCCCTGCAAGCCCATGAAAGACTCCATCTCCTCTAACAGTGTTGGGGAAAGGGTTGGAAAATCTCCCATGGCAGAGCTTCTCGAAGATGTTGTTGGTGCATACGCCCTACGACATCTTCGGAAGCTCCGCCTTGGAAAAATTTCCCTGCCAGCCCGTGAAAGACTCCATCTCCTCTAACAGTGTTGGGGAAACGGTTGGGAAATCTCCCGTGGCAGAGCTTCTCGAAGATGTCGTTGGTGCTCACGCCCTACGGCATCTTCAGAAGCTCTGCCTTGGAATTTTTTTCCTGCGAGCCCGTGAAAGACTCCATCTCCTCTAACAGTGTTGGGGAAAGGGTTGGGAAATCTCCCGTGGCGGAGCTTCTCGAAGATGTCGTTGGTACTCACGCCTTACGACATCTAGAAACGGCGGAATTGAAGATTCATAGCCCGGAGTTGAGTCTCGCTAGACTTGTGATGGATCTCTGATAAAACAACATATTGTGGACCTAAAAATGATTTTTACAAAAAATCATGAGCATTAGATCATATACATGTAGTTCAAACCTAGCGAGCCTCCTACCGAATCGATAGGAATTTGTCTTTTTCATGAGGTGTGGACGGAAAGGTTTCAGATGCACTGGCTAGGGAATTTTCCATCTAAGGTGGTCTAGTATTTTAAAAAATGTTTTGATAGCAATGTGAAACTTTAATTTGGTGGTTGCTTCACAAAAAAACTTTTTTTGGCATCTGAAAAATAGAAAATGGTTTTTTCGTGCGATGAAAAGGGAAACTTCCTTCTGCAACATCGTAAGCAATCCCAAGATGCACATGTGTGCACAATATGGGCACATTATCACAAACTATGTCTTGATTCTAGCCATAACATTGCTCATTTGGCCTAAAAGCCATGAAACATCGAACATGATAGCTCATTTTGTGAAGGTTTTTTTATGATGTTTGCAATTTTCCAAGAATAATATATTTCCTTGTAACTATGACATATAATATGACACCACGCAAAGGTTTCACGTTGTTTGGATTATTTTTTAAATTCTTATACCTGTTTGAAATTATTTTCAAAACGGCGGGCATGAAGATTCATAGCCCGGGGTTGAGTCTCGCTAGCCTTGCGGTGGATCTCTGATAAAACAACATATTGTGAACCTAAAAATGATTTTTACAAAAAATCATGAGCATTATATCATATACATGTAGTTCAAACCTAGCGGGCCTCCACCAATTTTAAAATGTTTGCAAGCCTACTAATTTTAACAAAATAACTTTCAGCATTTCTATGTGTGAATATTTAATAGATATTTTTCTAATAAACATTTTGATATGCTATATGTATTATTCTGATTTTTATTTATTTTACAACATTTTATGGAATGTTGATCATAGCTTCAATAAGAAATAAGGCGGGAACAACCAAAAAGTTTAAAAACATTTCAAATGCCCCTTTAGCACCAGTTCGTGGCTTTAACCGGTGCTAAAGGGGGTGGCGGTGCGGTGCCCAGCCAAAGCACCTTTAGCACCGGTTGCTGGCACGAACCAACTGGTGCTAAAGGGTCTTTAGCACCGGTTGAAGCCACCAACCGGTGCTAAAGGCCTTTCCTTTATAACTGCTTCCCCTTCCTCTCCCCCGCATCGCCATTTTCGCTAAGTCCCCGCGCTAGGAGCAAAACAGACGTCGACAGGCTGCCGAATTTCCACGCTGTCGCCGCCGCGCCCGCCCGCGCCGCGCCGCTCCGCCACATCGGCCGCCCGTGCCTGCCCACGCCGGCCGCCCGCGCCCGTGCCCGCCCGCGCCGCGCGCGCTCCACCGCCCGTGCCCGCCCGCGCCACTCCATCACACCGGCCGCCCGTGCCCGCCCACGCCCGTGCCCGCCCGCGCTGCTCCGGCCACACCGCCGGCGGTTCCTATACTGCAAGGTATTGGAGTTTTTTTGTTATTTTCTAGGTATTTTAGATATTTTGGTTATTCCTGCAAGATTTGTTAGTTAATTCTAAGATTAGTTAATTAATAATTTAGTATTTTGGGTATTTAATTAATTATAGGATTAGTTAATTAATTAGTTAATTCTAGGATTAGTTAATTCTAGGATTAGTTAATTCTAAGATTTGTTATTCTAGGTATTTTAGTTATTTTAGGTATTTTATTACTTTAGTTATTTTAGGTATTTTATTTTTTAGGTCTTTTATAACTTTAGTTATTTTAGGTCTTTTATTACTTTAATTATTTTAGGATTAGTTAATTAGTTAATTAGTTATTTTAGGATTTGTGAGTTAATTAGTTAGGTTTGGAGAAGTTAGGGTTAGGATTAGTTAATTAATTTCTATCATGTTTTTTAGTTAGGGTTAGGGTCCCTTAATTAATTTAGAGTAATACAAATATGATTTTTTAGTTAGGGTTAGGGTTCCGTTATAAAATGGGGGCGTTGGCCGGGCGCCGGTGTGGTGGGGAGGGAAGACCTACTCTTCCCCCACCGCGCCGGCGCTCGGCCAAAGCCCCCTTTTTTTGGTCTCCATATCGGCATTATAATAATTTGTAATAATTCTTTGCAGAAACTATGGATCTCGGAAGAGACGAATTCCTGGAAGATATTATCGAGGACATCATCCGCGATAATGATGACGATGTCACCTCGTTGTTTCTAAACAACTCCGGTGAGGGAGACGAACAAAACCGTAGAGATGGCTTCGATGAGGGAGAAGGTGCCGGAGAGGATGGAGGCACCGGTGAGGGAGAAGGTGCCAGAGAGGATGGAGGCACCGGTGAGGGAGAAGGCGCCGGCTCTGACGAGGGAGAAGCCGACGGCTCCAATAGAACCTTCAATATTGCAAAGTCCGGGGAGGTAGATGTGTATTAAAAAATTAAGCCTCTGTTGTATAGATCGATTATTTGATTTGTGTATATACATATATTAACGCTCTTTCTTCTTTTAGCCCTCTGGAAGCCACTCTTCTGTAAATAAAAGAGGTCCGGCTAGAAGGTTGGAAGAACATGAAAGGTACCGGATAGAAGAAATCGGTGAAGATGGCGAACCGATTGCTTCCGCGGCTCACGCAAGTAAATTTACAAGACAATGCGGAGTTCTTGTTAGGGACAATATTCCGATCACCCTTCAAGAATGGAAGAAGACAAAGACGAAACCAGTTAAATATGTCCGCAATAGATTGAAGAATATTCTTTGGAAGAAGCTCATGGTTAATTTTACCCTACCAGAGGCGCCAGAGGTGGATCGAACTGAGGTGGATCCAAATGAGGAGGATCCAAATGAGGAGGATCCAAATGAGGAGGATTCAGATGACGATGATCATCATCTGAATATCATAGAGCGGAAAGTTAAGAAGTGGACTCTTTCGAAGATGGCACTACAATTCAATAACTGGAAGAAAAGATTGTACAAGGATTTTGTCGACAAAGAAAAGACTCCGGTGTTCACTAGACAATATGAGAAGATAAAAGACCACTGGGACGCATTCGTGGAGTACAAGACTTCAGAGGCAGCTAAGAGAAGGTCGGAAATAAATAAGAAAAATGCTGCTAAAAAGAAGTATCACCATACTATGGGGCAAGGAGGCTACAAGTCTGGCAAGCCTAAGTGGAAGAAAATGGAGGACGATCTAATTGCTAAAGGGATCATTCCGGAGACATTGAAATGGAATGATCGGTCAAGGGATTGGTTTTACGGGCATGGAGGGAAGTTGGACTCAGAAGGGAAGTGTGTATATACAAAAAAGCATGACAAAGACCCTCTTCCCATTGATGCCCTTAGAAGCGCATCAAAGGATGTTGAAGAGGGAAGGTTCCATCCCGAAAGAGAGAAGGATGAGCTCACACGCGCCCTTGGGAATGATGAACACCCAGGACGAACACGAACCACACCAGGCTCCAAATCGTGGAAACTCGGGTTTCCCGTGGAAAGGAAGAAATTTCCCGATAGAAGCCGTCAGAGAAGAAAGGAAAGGGAGGCAGACTGCATGTCTCTGATAGAACAAGAGCTGAAGCGGCAATCAGACTTGTTAAATCGGATAAGCCAGCAAGGAACCGCCGCATCTCAGCCACAGATAGAAGTCGGACATGATGCTACCGGCCCACCATCTCAGCGGAAAAGCAACGTGGCTTCCACGGACCTCCCAGAGGATGATGATAAACCGGCAATCCGCTACCCAGTGGGTGATATCACGGAGTCGGCATCTTGCGAGCTACATGTGAAGGTCGTGAACATAACCATGAAGGTGGCGATCGGCTATGCCTTACCCATTGGACCCGATTCAACTTATCATTGCCGTCCGATTCCACATGGCTACGCTGTTGCCGGGGTGGATGAAGTTATGGGCGGATTTGAGCAGCTGAAGCTTGACCTCCCTGCGGGTGAAGGGGATTTGTATGAGCTGGGAGAAGCCAAGAAGACCACCGTTCTATGGCTAAAGGAATACATCGTGCTTCCAAATTGGACGCCAAGGTGTCCAGCACGCCACCCTTCTCCACCGCCACGTCAGCCTTCTTTGCCATCTCCGCGTCAGCCTTCTCCGGCATCTCCGCCGCATCAGCCTTCTCCAGCATACCAGCCTTCGCCAGCTAGTGAGCCATCTTCGCCACCTCCGCGCACTGAGGCTCAGAGCCAAAAGTGGAAGTGTACCATCGCCGCTCCATCGATGAGTCATAATCGATCACCGATCCGTCGACAGGAGCCCCTCCCAAGAGTATCTAAGTTTCCTCCCAAGAGACCTTACGACTACACTCTGGAGGAAAATGCGGCGAAAGTACAAGAGAAATCAAAGAACTTCTTTGAAAATTTGAAGAGAAAGAAGACCGAGTAGTCCGCCGAGCAGCCTCCTCTAGATCCAAAAGTGTTAAAAATGTTGAAGGACCTTCACCAACCCGAGCCAAGGCTTGCATCAGACTATGACCGTACTATTCTCAAGTCAGATGCAGCAAAGCGGTCGAAAGGTAAATTAGTTCCTCAGCTCGGAGAACAGATGAACTCGTGCCCCCCGCTCCAAGTGTTTCCCGATGTCCAGTATGATCCAGAGATCATAGCACTGTACAAAGAGGAGGCCGGAGCTACAGGTATGTCTGTTGCTCAATACTTAAGCAAGTGTGATTTCCCCACGGCTGAAGTAGTAGCATACCAATACCGGCACGGGAGCCCTCTCGTCAGACCCGAGGAGATTCCGAATCTATCAACAAGAATGTAAAAATTGCATAAGTGGTACATGGAAGCCTCACAGCATGGGCAGAACTAGATCATACTCGGAATTAATGATGAGCATTACTTTCGTGGAAACGACGACATAAACATCAAATTTGCTGAATTATTTTAGTTATACAATCATGACGCCCTCGACAAATCGATGATCAGTGCCTATTGTTTGTAAGTATTATTTCTGTAATTAAGTCTTTAGCTCATCTCGTTCATTGCATGCATAATTTTACTCACTATATTATCCAGATTGAAGAAACTCGAATGCAAAAGAGGACAAATCTATGACATTGGATTCATTAACCCATATACCGTGAACGAGCTAACTCTCCATAACCATATTAAGGACACGGAGAATAACTTGGTACGGGCGTTAAGGAAACAAGAAACCATGACAAAAATACTATTTCCTTACAACTTCAAGTGAGTGTGTTACTGTCTTATACACATTACTATTTTGGTTACTCGATGTTAAGTGTGTGTTATGCGTGTGCGCAGGTATCATTTTATTCTGCTAGTTATTGAACTTGATAGAGGATGGGTACTAGTCATGGACTCAAAACAAAAACCCCTTGAGACATTCGGGGACATGATTGATACACTCCAGCGGTAATTTCAATCATTATGCATGGCACTATATCAGCAACTTTCGTTCATTTCCCGATATCAAGTAATTACTAACTTCTTTATTCATTTTCTTTGCCGGGCAGTGCTTGGAAACGGTTCACGGATAAGGCACCGGGTCCCTGGAAAAAGGAGCTTGAATTTAAACAAGTACCGGTAAGTACTACTAGCTAGGTCCGCGCATCTCTTTGGTTCTAATTTCAATACCATTATCATCCTTGATTATTATTTTGATTGAACTCTATTCTCGTAAAGTGCTTGAAGCAAGAAGACGGGAATAATTTATGTGGATTCTATGTCTGCGAGTTCATGCGAAAGACTTATTGTGAGAAGAGAAGACTAGAACAACTAGATGTACATAAACAATATTCACAATTGTATTTTATTACCATCATTTATATTGAGTTTCTTCATTCATATATATTGATCCCCTTCTTTACATTAAATCGAACTGAAGAGGGATCGTCTTCTAGCAACCGAGCATATACGAGCAATTCAAGAGGAACTGGCGGGATTCTTACTTGATGAGGTCATGGCACCAACCGGTGAATACCATCGGCATTACGAGTTTGGAAAATCGTAGCCGAAATTATATTGTATATATGCATGAACGTGTACAATGTACCATTATGTAATATGTTCGACCAAGCACGATAAAAGATGACACGTACTAGCTTCGATCTCTATATGTATGACGATATTGTGTAATATGATGGTTTCTTTTATATGTGCATCAACGTGTTTCAAATACCCGAAAAAACCGTATTTCAAATGGCTAGGGTTTACGGTTTTAGCCAAACGCGGCAGGGGCTGCCACGTCGCCAACCTTTAGCACCGGTTCATATTACAAACCGGTGCTAAAGGTCCATCGGCAGGAGCTCGTCTACACGCCCACGTGGAGACCCTTTAGCACCGGTTCGTAATGCAACCGGTGCTAAAGGGTTAGGGCTTTAGTCCCAGATGCGTTGCACCGGTTGCAAAACCGGTGCAAAAGGCAGTTAGCAACCGGTGCTAATGTCGTGTTTTCCACCAGTTTATAGCGGTGACCGGCCATCCGCAGTTGCAGAAACAACTAAATATGTCTGAAACAATTATACAACATTCCTTGTATGTGAGAATTGCAACTAAAAGAAAAGAATTTCAGATGTGGAACTGCAATAATTAGCCACTTACTTTCAATTGAGAGTGCCTTGGAATAAGGCAAAGGAAGGCCGCGTACCCACGTGCGCCGCCTTATTTTCTTACAGTCAACATGTTTATTCCCTCATGATGGAGGGTAACATGGAGGCAAAATAAGAAAAAAAGGCATAGCAAGGGTATGACGGAGCACGCCTTTCCTTTTCCTTTTCTTATGCAGTGCTACCAAAATAAGATCCCCTATTATACAAGTATAGAATAAACAAACATTAAAATAGATGAAAATGCACATATTTCACGGTTCAAGTTTAAGACAAATATCTATATGAAGACAACAATAAATATAACCCATCCATGTGGACATCAAAATCAAATAGACTAACAACTCCACATTTGGAGTAATAGAAGTACTCCTACAGATTCAACCAAACTACAAGATCTAGCATGTGCAAATAAGTTAATCTACCATAAAAAAGATAACAAATTCGCCCAACTACAAGATCTAGCATGTGCAGAATAAGTTAATCTAGAATAAAAAAGACTACAGATTTGGCCAACTACAAGATCTTCCATAAAAGAAGATCTAGCATGTGCAGATCTAAGATAAGAGTAATCTAAATCACAAATCGGCATGGCAAACTACACGATCTAGCATATGCAGAATAAAACAAACCTTTGGGAGATTGCATCGTCGTGGTGCCGGTGCGTGTCATAGCTCTCGTGCGGCACACTATGTCACGAGGCCAGCCATCTTCCGCGAGGATCGACATGGGCGTCCAGATGACCAGATGCACTTGCCGCCTAGCGATGGTGCGAATGGAGATAGATCCTCGCCGTCATTACTCCGAGCAGGTCCGATCTTTTTAGAAGCAGCTAAGCACAAAAGTGAGGGCGGCGGCTGTGGTGGGGAGTGCTGGTGGGGGGTCGGTCCCTTTTTTATAAAGGTAGAGTATGCTGGGATGGGCTACCTGGGCCCTTATGGGCCTTATTCTCTGTAACATTGTGCAACTCCAAGAACAGTCCATAATAGTTGGGCATTGGCTAATAACATTACAAAAGATTCCGGTCCTACATACTAAAATAAGACTTGAAGTACATATACATAGAAACAACTAGCTATACCAGACCTGCGCGGGTGGCCTGCGCCGCGGCCACCCGAGTCGTTTCTTCCTTGCGCACAATGGCGAAGGACTCTAGCAGCGCCTCCTACTCCTCGAGCATCTCGGCCTCCTCCCACCATTCCAGATGCGGAGAATCCTCCGGCGTCTCCATCGCCGCGTCCTCCTTGTCCTCTAAGTTCCTCTCGGAGTTGTCATCCGAAGAGGACCAGTCGCAGAAAGAGGGGGATGAGACTGCTTCCACCTCTTCCAGCGGTGGAAGGGTCTGCTCCTCCTCCACTGGAGACGCGACACCGGCTCAACTCGGCAGCGTTGCAGCGGTGGGCCTTGCCACACGCAAGAGATGCGAGCGGTCTTCTTGGTGCAAGCCATCTAGATGCAGATACAGTAGTACAGAGGAACTCTAGCTATAGTAGCGCTGCGATTTTAAGTGTACCGCCGACATGCCATGCGTCGACGGCATACCAAGCGGCGGCATCTAGAAAAGTCTCCGCACACGCTTAATTATTTCATACGCGTCGCAGATGGCTCGTGAAACAAAACGATCAAGGAAAAATGAAACATTGTAGATAACTTCACACGGTTACAAAAAAAACCACGTGTGTGCGATTTCGTAGACATCTCCTTTTTGTAAACCGTGTGCTTTATGTTGGACCGTCGGATTTCATTCTATAACCGTGTGTGATGTTCCCGCGGTGGTTTGCTGTAGGCGAACCTTTCCGTCGCACACGGAAGGGCCTTGCCGTTTGCGACGGGGGGCCTTAATAGGCCCGATCTGTACTAGTATGTCAAATCGTGTTGTTTTTTTGTCTATGATTTATTTGATAATCAGATATATCTATACCTCAAAAGAAAAGTCCTACCAGTTGAAGACCAATGTCTCCAAATCAATTAAATACATACTCTAATTGTTGACACGGGCCATAGTAATGTCTATTCATAAGAAAAGTCTTCTGAGGCATTAACACAAACACTTAGAGTGCAGTTTCGATAGACTGATGAAAAGCTAGGAAGTGAAAAGGAGATATCAGGCATAGACATGAAACGAACTAGACCTTCGTCAAAACTTGGCAGCTCAAGTAGTTCAGGTAAGCTGTGGTGGAGGCGACGCACTTGGACTGTGGCGTGCAGAGGAGCGGCCGACCTGCTGACGTCCGAGGTGCAGGAGGTATAGGCGTGGCCCGTCGTTGACCACAGGGATAACTTGGTGGCGGAGGTCGACCGCGGCTCCCGTGCGCACGGAAGGTGGGACGACGACCACTTGAAGAGGTGGCGGACCTGCTATCATCGTCCATGGCTGAGGGCGACGGAGAACGGCGACAACCCGGCTGAGATGTGTGCGGTGCCGTGAGAGAGACGATGGGTTCGTGAGGAGGCGCCGTAGTGGCTGTCTGGCGGAGGTGACGGGGGCATGTGAGGTCACGTTGAATTTTCTCCACTTCCTTCGGGGACAGAAAGATTCGTGCTCTGCAAAGTAAATGCTAAGTGTACGCGTGTATGAGATTAAATTAACATGCACCGTTGGATATAAGCCAGTGAGACAATTTGACGGTGTACACTGGACTGGGTACTTTTGCGGGGTGGACATAAAAAAGTTTATATTTGCTTGTTTAGTAGAATTATAGATTCCCTCGGGGACAGACTACGTATGCGGGGAAGATTCGTGCTCTGCAAAGTAAATGCTAAGTGTACGCGTGTATGAGATTAAATTAACATGCACCGTTGGATATAAGCCAGTGAGACAATCTGACGGAGAACACTGGACTGGGTACTTTTGCGGGGTGGACATAAAAAAGTTTATGTTTGCTTGTTTAGTAAAAGTATAGATTCCCTCGGGGACAGACTACGTATGCGGGGAAGATTCGTGCTCTGCAAAGTAAATGCTAAGTGTACGCGTGTATGAGATTAAATTAACATGCACCGTTGGATATAAGCCAGTGAGACAATCTGACGGAGAACACTGGACTGGGTACTTTTGCGGGGTGGACATAAAAAAGTTTATGTTTGCTTGTTTAGTAAAAGTATAGATTCCCGCGAGGATGGACTGTGTATGCAGAGGAAGATTTTGTTTGCCAGACTGTGCTATGCCAAACTAAATGCTAAGTGCACGCGCGCGTGAGATTAAATTAACTTGCACCGTTATCGAAGACAGTGAGACAATCTGGCGGTGTACATTGGACTGGGTATATTTGCAGGGTGGATATAAGAAAGTTATGTTTACTTATTTAATAGTAATATAGAAGTATAGATTAAACCTAAAATGCAGGATAATTATTAATTAGAGGGAGGGAGTATGTCTAACTAATTGCCACTTTATTACAGCTAAGGTGGAGGAATCAAGTGCGACCCAGGTAAAACATTCCTGTAACGAAAATCCTTGGCATCCCCAAGGGTGGTCCTGCCTACGCCTTTCATGACATTCTACGTACTAGTATGCATTATGCCGCCCATATACCCTACACAACGTGCCAATTGGAAGGACAAATTCTTCATGCAACCTACACAACGCGCCATGCAATCCTGCCATTATGTAGGACAAAAGCTTGTGCTCTAGAGGCAATTATTGGTGAAGACATCAACTATATATTACCGGCACAAGTACGTCCCGACGCCTGATTCTACTTCTATTAGGGCTTCCTTTTCCTCAATAAATAAATACTTTGTTAAATAATTAGGAGACAAAGAGTATCTGTCCTATCCCGTGTCGTGGATACTAATCACAGCGGAGCATTTGCTGTAGATACAAGGTCACTGACGAAGTGATGTTTCGCAGACTCCGGTCGTCCGCCAGCATATCATGCATGTCGGTTTGTGGAGTGTTAGTCTATATATATACATACGTACTTCCATCGGACATCCTAGCATGGAGTGAAGAAAGGGGCCTCTCCTTCCTCTATCCTGTTACTCTGCCCGTTGCCTCCCTCTCATATTTCTGATCTGACTGATAGAATTTTGGATCAGCGCTAAAAGCGGCAACATTCTTAGAGCTCCCCAGTTGGTAAGTATGCACCATCACTGAAGTGTTGAGATCGTGCGGATGTAGTTTACCTGCATTATTGGTCATGTATGCAATTTTTATGTCGGCCGTATTATGTATACTTTATTACTTTATGAGGCGTTTGCCTCCTCTCAGCATTTATATATGTAGCAGTTTAGATTTTTTTTGCTTGTACATAGGTACTCAAACTAGCAACTTTTCACCCAACTATCCCTATAGACAAAACATTTACGGCTGCCGAGAAGGAGCCATAGTAATCCCCAGTTGCTATGGTGTTTTCTTCCTATTCATTTTGTGTCCAAATTTACTGTATTTAATTAACCGATTTGTGGCGCAAAATTTATTGTTGGTGATTCATATAAGTTATTCCATCTACAAATACGAGCCTGTGTAATACTAGAGAATGGTGTGTGGGTGTATAGTGTTTTGGCTTAAGCTTAATTGCATGCCAATTGTAGGTGGAGAAAGCAGGAGCATGGCTAGAAGCCTGCATGATATCCAAAATCTGTTGCCAGTGCAGATACTTGTACTCTCTAACCTTGGGGTACAAGTCATCCTCTTCATCTGCGCCGGGGCCCGTCGGAGGGAATCCTCGAGCAGCCTGCCAGTGCGGGTGATACTCCTCTGGCTAGCATACAATTTTGGCGACACCGTAGCCGCATTTACCCTCACCCGTCTTTCCTTCTTTAGCGACCAGGGTACGCACCCGCTTGTCATGTTATGGGCACCGTTCCTCCTGCTGCACCTCGCCGGGCCAGACAACATTGCCGCCTACGCACTGCAAGATAACCAACTCTGGCTACGTAGCCTGCAAACATTGCTAGCCCGGGTCACCGCAGGAGGTTTATTCCTTTACAGATACAGAAACAGCAGCGGGCATTTCATTCGGCTTGCCTCCCTATTGATGTTCGTTGTGGGTGTTGTCAAGTACGCGGAGAGGTGTCTTGCAGTGCAGAGAGGCAATCTAAGCAGCATCCGCGATTCCCTAAAGAAGCAGCCTGCAATGAAAAACAATCATGCTCACCGGCAAGATGTGAAGTTGGAGAAGCAACAGGGTTTGGAAACATTGGACGAGGAATCCAGTGTGCGGCGAGCTCACTTGTTGTTCAACATTTGCAAGTGTTGGATGGTTGATTCTTCGGAAGAAGAACCTAGCACGCAAAATTTCAGGGAAAGGATGGCGGGTGTCGAATGGTGGACAATTGTGGAGATAGAGCTCTCCTTGATGTATGACATCTTGTACACTAAAGCGGCTGTGATCCACACCTGGCACGGCTACACCATCCGTGTCATCTCGCCACTCGTCATCCTAACCTCGCTGCTGCTGTTTCATTTCAGAGAAGAAGACGGGCACAGAAACGTTGACACTGCTACGACATATGTTTTGTTTGGCAGTGCTTTGTTCATGGAGTGTACATCCCTGCTGGATACGCTGGGTTCATCATGGATGTTTACCACCCTAAGTACCACCAGAAGCACATGGCTTAGATACACACTTCTGTGCAGTGGGCGATGGCACCGGCTTCGTCGTTTCCTAATATCCTTCCACTCTCTTGTCACTTTTGGAAGTAGCAGCAGGTCCGGAGCAAGGAGGTGGTCTGGCCACATGGGACAGTACAACATGCTGCACTTCTGCACTCGCCCTAACGGTCTTCTCTCCCGTCCTCTGGCTTGCCTGGTTGGCCCAGCTGGTGGGACTCGGAGAGTTGTGGAACAGGAAGCATTTCTCGGGGGCCACTAAATTATGGGACCATGTCGTAATGAAGGTCCGTATCACGAATCACGCCAACAGGTTGTACAAGAAGCAGAGGTTAAACACACTGGGAATGATTAACAGTAAGTGGGGAATGAATACACTAAAAGATCATAATGTTGTAGACGAGTTTGAAGCGATCCTTGGCAGTGAGTTTCATGAGGGCATCATCATCTGGCACGTCGGCACGGATTTTTTCCTCTCCAAGTGCAACATCGCCTATGCGGACCGTCCTCTTGTGAAGGCGATCAAGGCGCTGTCAAATTACATGATGTTTCTTCTTGTTGAACGCCCCTACATGCTGCCAGGCATCGCCCACAACAAGTTGTATGAACGGACCTGTGATCTTTTGCAGGGCGTGAGGCATCAACCAACAAGTGTTGGTGCTATGCTCAAGAGTTTGTTCCGCTGGCACGATGACCCGGATGCTGGCTCTACATCCAGGGCCAGCGACAGTAACAAACACGCAGAAAAATTGTATAACGTGTATGTCGGCCACCCAATGTTCACCTACAAGACAGCTCGACTCACTTATTCAGCTACAGTTGCCGAACAACTACTGATATATGGGGTGAAACATGACACTACTAAGTCGCTGGAACTTTTACTTGAGGTGTGGGTGGACATGCTCGTCTATGCTGGCAACAAATGCAGCAGGGAGTCGCATGCAAAGAAGCTCAGCAGCGGCGGCGAGTTAACGACCATCGTGTGGCTATTGCTGGAACACTTCAACCAGGCTTTACTAGAGCACCGAGCTTCCAAGGAGGCATCAAGCGAGGTGGAATATAAAGACAGTTATAGAGTATAAAGCCCTTGCTATCATTACTAGAAGCCATATTGGTTTGTATGTTCATATGGCGTTCGGCCGACTGCTATATATGCATACACACGCGGTGACACACAGTTGTATTACTGAAATTCCCCTTAGTCGTAAAACTCGAAAGCTCTTATACATCAAATCGCTAGTCCAAATGAAAATCTGTTCTACCATTGCCTTACTCGTCACATTAGTAGATATTGCTTCATACAATAGTGAGACAGATTCCCACGTTGCTCCTAGCAGGCGGCTTAGGTGTTTATGACAGGGAGGCATTTTCTCGAGGCGCACATTTGGTTATTAAGCCTACACAAACGGCGTTTATGCTAGGGAGGCATATTTTCAAGGGTGTGGTTATCTTGCATTAAATCATTCATGAACTTCATAGGAAGAAACTGGATGGTGTTTTGTTTAAGATTGATTTTTAAAAGGCGTATGATAAGTTTTGTGAGTTAATCACACAATTTTGTTCAAGGAGGAATTGCTGGAATCAAGATTAATGATGACATTGGCAATTTTTTCCAAACTACAAAAGAATTGCGCTAGGGAGATCCTTTATCTCCTCTTCTGTTTAATATTGTGGAGGACATGCTTGCTATTCTTATTGCTAGGGAAAAAGGACTCATCCCTACTTGCCGGAGGGGTGTGTCTCTATTCTACAGTGTGCATGTCCTAGTTGGATGACACAAATCTTTTCACTAGTTGGAAAAACCTACCACTAGTGCCTTTTTTGTTATACTGCTGGCGCACCATGTTAAGTTTGCTATTATATATGGTTTTTGCTAGAAGCACTATATATGTATGTACTTTACTATTTCCAAACTATCCACTCATGCTCTGTGTAACTGCAAGGGCTTTCTAATTAAAATCATATGCACAACTAAATCAGAGGTAAACATGGATGGCAATATATAGCCCATGATAGACAAGAGTGTAGTACACCTACTTAAACATAAACACATGGTTCATTTCGTTATGTACCACAAACACAGGAAGAACATAAATCAAAGTTCAGAAGACCAACAACAAAACACAATTTAATTAAGTCCATGGCCAGCAACAAACTAAGTCACATCTAGCCTACTTTGTCCTTTTTCAAAGGCCCTAACTCGTCACATTTGTTTTTCTCCTTATACTGCATCAAGGGAAGCATCTTTGGGAACATGATGAGAGATTGGAAGCTGCTACATGATGTTTGTCATGTATATTCGTCCCAACAGAACTACAACTTGAACTAATATAATAGATGATGACGTAATGAAGCTTAAACCACATTGCCGACTATTGGTGCATTATGGCAATCGTCTTTTTTGGAGGCTGACAACTCGGAGAAACCATAAGAGAACTAGAATAAAAAAAAGGTCAACAGTGCTGAGAACAACTAAGCTATCATGTTACGTATATTTATTACCTATAGCGGCTACATGCCATGTTTTATATTAATCAAACGATAGGAGTGTTCCAATCCATGGTATTTGTGAAGCTTGGGATGAACTAAAGCAGAGTCCTAGTTCTTTCCTTGGAGCCCTCCAAGGAGTTCACTGGGAAACAAACATCATCACCTTTACAATTCAGACTGAAATGACACATTTTAGGCAGTGATGTTTTGTAGAGCCATGCTGCATTCAATGAGGTGTATACATAGTTGCTTGTCATGAGATTTCCTAGGAAAACATCTGCACCACCTACTGGAATCATAGATTAGCTAGATCTAAATGACTTGTGACCATCACGAACACCATGCAGCCAGACCCAGAAGCCTAGGTGCAATGAGGGCGACCGCAATAAACAACACTAGGATGAGGGGCAGGAGTATGACAATGAGGGAAATGTTTATCATGTAGACAATCATCCTAATCGTCAGAACTAACTATGGTATATATCTGAAGAAGTCTAGAACCATCTGTAGATCTTGCTAATCAGCGCATAGAATAAATATGGCCGTTCTCGTCCACACGAGCATCACAATTACTACTGGGAAAAGGCTTATAGCCGCGACGCCACTAGTAACGAAAAACGAAATATAGTCACCGATAACCGGTATAGATGACGGGCCCAAAAAATTTCGTCACCGGTAGGTCGTGATCTGGTCTCTATTGCACCTACCGATGATACACAAAACAAAAAAACGCGTTGTTGGATGTTCGTTCGGTGGTTGTCCTAGGCTCGGGAAAAAGGCTGTGATAGCAGTCGATTTGCACCCATCACGTGTTTAGGGTATAGCAGTGACATAAAGTTTTAACTGCGTGTCATTGGTTGTTTTGTAAAACTAATGACCCGACTAATTTGTCATTCGTTGATGCTTGCAGGCATAAATGTGACGATCCTCTGGTGTCATGCGTTGTTGGATTCTACTAGCTACTTGCGATGTCCATATTATAGATCCTTTTTGTAACTTCGGGACTGCCCCCCATTCAAAAAGAGGGCATATGTCGCTGGTTTGTGTCTGAGGATCCACCTCATGAGAAGGGAGACCCAGAGGACTTCTGCGACAATGATGAACATAATATACGTTTATTAGTTAGCTTTATTTTTAAATTTCATTCATATTATGTTGTTTTATTTCCTAATTATTTTATTGAATTTATAGACAACTTTTATCCATACATGCATGTATAATTAATTTTTTTTGTTAACAACAGTACATATCGATCAATACATGATCAACTACTTGTGAAGATTGATGCCGCATAGATGATCTGAGGCAATGAGACTAGTGTCAATGGCAACAATAGAGTCCAAACTAATTCAAAGTCTGAATGAATATGGAAATTTCTAAAGAAAAGTTACATATATAGATCACAAAATCATTAAGCATAGACCATGTGCATAACACATAATATGATCAAGTCTTAAGATATGACCAAAAAACTGTCATGCCCAAGAAACTCCTAATTTGCTTGACTGTAGTTGGTGCAGGCCATATTTGCAAGGGAAGAATCTTGGTCTTGTCAGTAGCAACACCAGTAGCACTCACAGTATGTCCCAAATAAGAGAGCTCTCGTAGAGCAAACTCACAGTTGGATAATTTCACTTGCCACTGAATGCAAGGACAGAAGCACCTTGTTCAAAATGTTGTAAATGTTCTGCATAAGTCTTGCTATAGATCAAAATACAGAATCACACATTTCCTCAACACTGGAGCCAAAGTTTCATTCATAGCACCTTGGAATGTACCAGGAGTTCCTGTTAAGCCAAACGACATGACCTGACCTTGAATTTAAAGTGTCCATGATGAGTTTGGAATGTTGTTTTATATTCTTCCCCAGGTGCAATTCAAATCTGGTGATAACGAGCTCTCAAATCCAATTTTGAAAACCAACATGCTCCAAGGAGCTCATCTAGCAACTCATCTATCACATGAAGAGGGTATTTGCCTTTTTTGGTGTGGGCATTCAAATACTTGTAGTCAATCACTAGCCTCCAAGTGAAATCTTTCTTCTTAACCAAGATCACACGTGAAGAAAAAGGGATGTTGATGTGTTGTATGATCCCCTGTTTCAGCAACTCTGCCACCTGGTCTTCTATCTCACTTTTCAGTTCAGGTGGAAAATGTTATGGCCTGACAGAGATTGGTTGAGCTCCAAGGAGTAAGGGAATGGTGTGATCACACCTTATACGAGGTTGCAAACCAGTGGGTGCCACAAAAACGGAAGCAAGTTGATCAAGAACCTACTGAATTTCCAATGGCACAGAAATTTTGTCAGACCTGATAGCAGAAATTTGAACAACTAAACACTGAACCGTATCCATAGGCAGCCCCCAAAATGTTTTATAGTGAGCCATTTATCACCCCAGTCCACACTCGTTGTTCCTAGAGAAGCCAGTCGCAAAATTCCATCATAATGCCCTAATGAGAGAAAATAGTACTGAGAGCTAAAATCATCCTGACCGTATTGCCAATTACAAGCAGTTAAATGTGTGTCACATTATAAAGACGCTCCATCAGTAATCTTCACTGTCACAGGCTGCAATGGTTGAGCGTTAGGAAGCCTTTTCTGAAACTTGGCATTGAGAAAATAATGTGAGCTGCCAGAATCAACTAACATAGAATAAGGTCTTCCTTGAATGTATATCTCCACTTGCATGGCTGGAGAAGTAGCTGATGAACCTTGTACAGCTATGGAAAGGCACATTAGCTCGGAAGCATCCTCCCAACTGACATTGTCCTGTGAAGAACTACAGTGCAACAAATAAACCATTTCCTGAACAACATGTAACTGTACAGTTCCTTGACATTTGCGATCTTTGCCCCAACGTTCTCCACGCATAAAACACAATCCCTTTGCTCGTCTATAATTCCGAAGTGTAGTCCACTTGTCCTTGATGACAGCTAACCGTATAAGTGACTGTGCTGTTCTGTCCACTCTGGAAGCAACAGAAGCACAAACCAGAGGAGGTTGCACCATTGGTGGTGGATGATACACCCGGCGCGAAGCAGGAGCGGCATTCAGAGGTGTAGTGCCATCACCCAACTCCTCATGAAAAAGATCCAGTTGATATGCCTTGTCAAGATCATCTGGCATCTGAATTGCAACCATGAGACGAACAGCTGGTTTCATACTATCAATGAAACAAGTGATTGATAATCCCCAAGTGCAGAGAATCACTGTAGCACAGTTCGATGTATTTGAAAGTCGAATCCATGAGGAGCTGAACGTAAACTATCTATTCTCTAAAGCCCTATAACCCACTTGTATGGCCATTTATGCAATGCAATGAACTACAAGGTGAAAAGGAACTTTACTTGGAACTAGAGAACGGTAAAGTAAAACTACCTAGTGCCGAAAATAAATATGGGAAGTAAAGCTATCTAATGCAAGTAAAATAAAAGCAAGTAAAGTAGAAAAGTGAAGAGAGGATAACTCTTGGGAGCAAGTATTCTGGCAAATTGTTATTTCATTTGTTTTGGTTCGCACAATTAGTGAAGCACATTTTATAGCTAGATGCATAAGTACTAAACACAATAAAGCATAAAGAACTCGATGATTAAAACCCTGAGGCACTAGAATCTAGAGCAACAATAGGATTAATTAAGGACATGTGTCTAGCAGGTGACACTCCTAACCATCACATCTAACTTGTATAGATGAAGTCTACTGTTTTTTCTAAGTGGAGCCATAAATCATGGAGTAGTCAAGTAAATGAACTACTACACACCCTAGAGATTGGTCCCTAGGCCAAGTCAATGTGCTAACAAGGGATTAATTAAAACAAATATGTCCAACCACTGCTTTATGTTCTAAGGTCCCCAATATATTCCCTGTTAATTAACCATGGATTAATATAGCATGCATATAAGACTTGGAACACGGTTTTTGTTCAACTCCGTCCACCCCCCTCCTAACAACATGTAACGGTGACAACCTTATGCATCCCCAACATATGTGTGCACTCATATATCAGTACATAAGACCATCATAGAAGATAACAAACTTGTATGCATCCAATCAACAAAGAATTTCACAATTGCCAAGAGCAATCACTACTCAAACATAGACATAGATATAATAGATCATGGGAAAATAATATGTTGCATCAAACATCATGTTTGCCAAGAGATTACAATGGGGATGATGAATAGGTGCTCTAGAAAATGATGGAGAGGTGCCTCCCCATGGGGGAGAGGCAGCGGCTACAGCGCCTGCGGCCAAGGCGGCGGCGGCCCCAGCCCGCGGCTACCCTAGAGGGCGAGGGCCTATGGGGAGCAACGACCCCTTGACCTTCTTCTTCCTTGGATCAACTTGGTACTGTAGAGGATCCCCCACCCCTTGGAGATGGCAGCCAAAGAGGAGGCAAATTCGCAGCTATCGATGGTGCCTCTGAAAAATAGGTTTCCGGTCAATAAATAGTGTTGGAGGCTTCATCGGGGCCATGGGATCTAAACCCTTAGATCCAAGGGCACCTGGGAACTTCTAGAACCTTCATGGTGACTCCTAGAAAGACCCATAAGTCTCCAAATTCGTTTCTTGGCGGAATTGATCTCATATGGTAAGAGTTTAAGTCAATCACATCACCAACTTTCGGAATACCGAAACTGCTTGTATACCCTTCATAAATCGGTGCATATCTGGCGCATCAGGACTCCGTTTTGGATAATTTTTTACTCTAAGTCGTACGGCTTGGAGTTCCCCACAACTTTTATGCTGATTACGTTTTTATTTGACGTCATGTTCAAGCCCTTCTAGGTCAATCGTTGAAAAGTGGTCAACAGGACAGATTTCAGGAAACTCCAAATCTTGCCATAATGAGGGATTTCCTTTCATATTCATGTTTTTCCTACACAACAAAGTGTAAAACAAGAACTTGTGCACTTTTGCAACTATTAATAGGTTAGTCCCAATAAATATAATAAATTTGCAAAATAATAAACATTTTGATACAATAAACTACAAAGTTCATGTATGCATTTTACATGCATCGGTGATATAGTACAAAGGATCGAGATGTATTCCATATACATACAACTAATCCATAAGCTGGACAAATTCATCCACATACACCTAAACTTTTGTAATTTGACAGATATGAAACATTTGCCAGAGAAGAGCGGCATGTTGATTACGACCAAACCTGGCAAGAAAAGCAATACAGAACTCCTCCCATCCGGCCTTCAGTGAACTCTGCTTGAAAGACTCTAAACACTTAGCAGCAGCGCCCTCAAATTGTGCTGAAGCATACAGAATCCACAATGAAGGAGCAGTAGCCCATAGCATGAAATACTCCTCGCAACGTGATTGCCAGAGTCGTGGATATGTTCCATCGAAACGGGGAAGTTCCACCCGTAGGCCAGGAGAAAAATGGTCAGGACACTCTAGAAAAATTTCTTCACCAGATCGATCTACAGGAATGGGGTTCAAGACGTCACGCGTGCGTCTCGCCGGAGGCGGTACATAGGTACCAGACCTCCGGCCATGATGATCACCACGGGGGCCAAACTGGCCATCAGTCTCCTCGCCCGCGACATGTTGAGATCCCACCATCACCGCCGCAGGAGAAGACATGGTAGGCGAAGACGACGCACTGCCGAACTTGTCGAGCGCATGCCGAATCTCGGTCATGGCGTCATCAACCTTGGCATTGAGAGAGACGAGAATTTGCCGTCGTTGTCCTTGATCATTGCAGACATCGCTTGCATCGCCGATGATCGGTAGGCGTTGAAGTGATCTTCGACTACTTCCTTGGTGGAGATCTTGAGTAGATCGTAGATCTGCTTTGCTTCAGGCATCAATTCCTCCATGGCACGCCGTAATGCTTGCTGACGATGTCGCATCAGATATGCGTGTTGGGGAAGCACCAGAACTGATGGCTCTAAATACCAAATGTGAGATCCAACTACTTAGGCTACAACAATTCGGTAAGAAGGAAAGGAAGAACATCTCTCGATCTGAATCAAAAATTGGATCTCAGGAAAGATATGTCTTAGTAGAAAATGTAACCACCCAACCCGGCCACACGTCTGTTCATTACAAGCACGATTTGCAAAGCAAGAAAGAAACTACGCCTAGCCTAGCCTTTGCCGTTCCTAGCCGCCTCTGCCTGATGTCCTCCTGCTGTTTTTTTTTTAGATTACACCCCATCCTTCAAACTTCAACAAAAATAACAGGAATGTCTAAACCATCCGGTGGCTGATCCCACCACACATATCTGCCTCCTGGCAGGGAGGAAGCGAACCTTGCTAGCCGGTGAGCTTCTCCATTTGACTCCCTTCCTTCATGAACAAAGAAAGTATCTCCTCGTTCTATAGCCCGATCGCTGATCTCCTTGAGGATGTTTCTGAACCTCCCCCGGTAGTCACCCTTCAAGCCATTAATCACCTTCAAGCAGTCCGATGCAACATGTATCGGTCCCAGGAGTAAATCAGCAGCAGTGTCGAGCGCCTCTCTACATGCTAAGGCTTCCAAGCACCCTGGGTCTGTGAGACCAACATAGACAGTGGCAGCCGCACCAATGAAAGCTCCCTCCAAAGTGCGGCAGACAACACCCACTTCCCCCTTCGGCGTCGATTTAGCGACCGCGGCATCAACATTAATCTTTGATCTTCCCGCTGGCGGTGCCAACCATTTCTTCCTCCCAGTCTTGGGCTGAGTTCTAAATCTTGCCCTTTCTCCTTGTGAGCTAGTCTCTCCTAGGTCACCCAGAAATTTATTAACAAAAGCTATAGTCGCCATTGGACTTTGGAATATCTCCTGATGGACCGCCATCCTTATAGCATGCCAAATTGCCCACAACGTCACTAGCATTCGTATAAGATCATCCTTCTTCATAGTCTCTATCATAGAGAAGAGCCATTGGCTCGCCGCTGGTTCAGTAGAGAGCGAGATGTGCTCGGTGACATCTTCATCTGATAATGCCCAAACACACCGTGCCTAGTTGCACTCATGCAATGAGTGCCTCCACGAATCTTCTTGCCCGCAAATAGAGCACGCTGCTGAATCAGCCATATTGCGCCGTTATCTCACATCGCTTGTGAGCAGAGAGTGTTGCACGAGCCTCCATAAGAAGTGGTGAATCTTTGATGGAACCGCGATTTTCCACATCTTGGTCCAGAGCTTGCTATCGTCTGAAGATGACGCAGCACGCTCATCTAGCAAGTCCTCCTGGGTACGTTTGATCACTGCCAACGCACGATAACATGAGCGAACCGAAAAGGTACCGGTATGCTCCCAATGCCAAGCCCAGAAATCCGTTTGGTTGCGACGGCTAAGTGGAATATTGCAGATCACCTCAATATTGCTGGTACTTATAGTTCATGTAGCAGGGTGTAACTTAATCTTCATAGCGAGCTGGCCGCTTGGCTGTTCTCTTGGGCCAACCTTGGGCTCCCTCCTCCTCGTTAGCAATGGGCTGTTAGCCGGTACCGCTATCAGCTTTTTTGTTTGCTCGGGTGTTTCGGCCTATTCGGGTACTCCCAGTAAATACCCGTAATTTCTGCTATAATTTCTGGTTTTCATTTTTAACAACCAATTAGACACACAATATTTCGGGTTTTGGGCCTTTCGGGTTCGGGTCTTGGGTTTTGTGCCCACCCGTAGCTCGATCTAACGGCTGAAAACGCCTAGATCGTGAGAGCGCTCCCTCTTGTCTCAGTTATAATATCCCTACTCTCAAAAAAAAAGTTACAATGTCCCTAATAGTAACTGAATCATATGGCACCAAGAAAAATTATACATAGCTGGCCAAGAGTAAACAAACCCAATTGACTCGCACATAGGGAGACATCATACTTAGAAAAGAACACACTTGTTGAATAGCACACAACAATATTCAAAGGACACATTAAAATACAAATAGCTTGGCAACAGAGAAAGAAAAACACGATCGGAATCATCAAACCAAAGGCAAAAGCCACAGCCTAGCACCACGCTAGTCTATGGAGCAAAACAC
This sequence comes from Dactylis glomerata, assembly GCA_007115705.1. Lineage (NCBI taxonomy): Eukaryota > Viridiplantae > Streptophyta > Magnoliopsida > Poales > Poaceae > Dactylis > Dactylis glomerata. The sequence continues at coordinate 438,920 of QXEO01001857.1, forward strand.
ACCTGACAACTGCAAATTATTTCACACCACATGAGCTGTATGCGGAAGCTCTTACGCGTACGATCGAACTCAGACCACATTGGTAGGACGAGTAAATGGGCCATCTGGATGGTTCGTGGGCTTGACCGGACGTTTTTTGTGGTAGCGCTCAGTTTGTTGGTCCTCGATGGCAATCACAAGCACATCTTGTATCTTGAGATTTCTTGGATGGATCGGTGGGACAACCGCAGCGCTTGCATTTGTCAGATATCGGGGTACGAAATCCCCCGTCGACGCCAATTTCACCCAGATCAGGAGGCTCCTCATCGGTGTTCTGCTCGACGCGCTGTCGTGGATTGATGGAGCTGTAAGTCGGGTGTGGAGGCCCCTCCGGGGGGTTATTCGGGTTCACTTCACCACCTGACGGCGCAACCTGGATTCCGCCGGCCGTATCCTGTCCATTGCCGGACATGCTTAAAAAATTCAAGAGCGCAAATATCAGATTGCGATACATGAACACATTGACTTCGTGGAAAAATTGTACAGGACACTTAGGGTCTGTTCGGATGCGCTCCGCTCCGCAACCAGGCTCCCGGAGCGGACAGAGTTACGGTTCGTTTTCTCGAAGCTGATAAAACCAAGCTCCACAAACGCTCCCGGTTAAGGCAAGGTAGAGCGGAGTGGATTGATCCTGAACGGGCCCTTCGTTTTCATATTGCGTGTAAAAAGACAAGCGGCACGGAAATTTTCCAACCAAAGGTAAGTAGTGTCAAACATGCTCTACACTCTGTGTACTCTGGACCACTGTCTACATTGAAAGTTGTGCTGAAAATTCAACGCATAACTTGTATGCATGTTATAAGTAATTTGCACCCTGGGAGTATTCCCTCCGTATTAAAACGTATGGCGCCCTGGGAGTACTCCCTTCGTCTTAAAAGTCAACATCTTCCAAGTTTGATACAGTTTATATAAAAATATAATCATTTGAAATATCAAATATACTCATTGAGAATATATACTATACGGTGAATCTATTGGTATGGATTTGGTATTATAAAAATTTATATTTTTCTGTATAAATTTGGTTAAATTTAGAAAACGTTAACTTTTAACTAAGCTTAGACGCCTTACATTTTAAGAACGGAGGGAGTTGGTAGAATAACATGCATTACTATATCTATAGTGGCTAGTGTAATATACTTTACTTTGTACTCCCTCCGTTCACTTGTAGTTTACGTTCTAGGATAAACACGTACTATATCAAGAAAAATATTAGGAAGGGCTAAAGTATGGATCCGATGGACTAAATTACCCCTGCACCCTGCGCACTGTGGCAGAAAACGAATGCAACCGGTGCCATCAATTCCATGCATGGATTGGCCTGGGTCGGCTCGCTTCCTCACATGCAATTGAAGAGAAAACGAGGGGCAAAATAGGAAGTCAACAAGCAAATAGTCAACAACGCCATATAAAAGCGAAATTTTCGAAAAATCTTGACACAATCCAAAGGTGAACGGAGGGAGTAAAAAAGTCCTTGATTTATTACTTTGAAAAGTCACTTTTATTGGGAAGCACTTTGTCATAGTAATTATTATATTGTACTCCCTCCATCCTTTTTTATCCTGCATTTTGGGTTTAGTCAAAGTCAAACTAGATAAAGTTTGACAAAACATATCTATTACTCCCTCCGATTGGAAATAACTGTCGGTAATTTTGTACTAGCTTAGTATAAAATTTATACTAAGTGTCCGATAGTTATTTCTGATCGGAGGGAGTATATATATACTAAAATCACAATACGGAAGTCTAAAATAGAGCTACCACGTTAGTCCACATAGGCTACAAATAAATATACCGTTGATTTTACAGCTAATGGTTAAGATTTAATTGATCTAACAGTTACTTAAAATATAGAGACGTGACAAGCTATGTCAAATCTACACCGATGCATATCAAATATTTGTTCTAACTCGGGATACAATGGACTGTCACGACAAGCCATGACATGCTAGGACATTTGCGTTCCAAAAAGAAAAAAGAGCTAGCTAACCCTGCCCATGAAAGAGATATAATACCCAAGACATCACATGTATGCACGAGCAGCAATCAAAGAGTCACAAGCGTGCATTTATAGGACTCCAGGAAAAAATCCAAAAAAGATCGTACATGCATGTAATAATTAATTAGAACTATTAACTGGTGATCAATAGACTATGAATTTTTTTTGGAATCGTAGATTGACTACGTTCATTGCTGCTACAGTTTGACTAACCTAAGGTGCTACAAAAAAGTACGATTAATTTTTATATAATTTACCAACTAATATGCATAAGCAGTTAATTTTAAACAACACCATAAAACTAAAGTAAGATGGGTACGTTCTAATGCATTTGGGACATGACATTGCCCTATGTATAAAAGAACAAATGATATTGGATCAATGTAGAGGTGGTAAAAAGGTAAAAGGAATGTACAATATTCAAGTAAAAATAAATATCCCTTTGATTTTACTGATAATGGTTAAGATTTAAAGATCTAAGAGTTACATGAAATATAGACATTTGACAAGTCCATTTCGCATTTACACTGGTCCATGCCAAATATATGTTTACGTCGGGATAGACCCGGCTGTCACGCGATAACTCAAGCACAAGCGAACACTGTGTTCAAATTTGTTTTTGGTGGGAAAATACATAAAATATTATTAATGGAAGAATAAACATGAGGGGATGCGGAGTAGGATAAAAGAGTTAAACATAAACCATACATATTAATCAAAGTCTATGGTTTTGCACGACAGGCCACAAGTACAAATAAAATTAGTTTTTCATACTCACACAAGATCCAGACAATACCCTACATTAAATTACTTCTCCAAGGTGCCAATCATATTATCTCAAAATGCAAATTCTAGGTGTGCATAATGCACTAATAGAAAACAGGCCTAATATCCAGGATGAATTTGAGCTTTAGTCCCGGTTGTGTTTTGATCCGGGACTAATGCTCACATTAGTCCCGGTTCAAAAGACTATGTGGGCCAGAAATCTTTAGTCCCGGTTCAAATAGGACCTTTAGTCCCGGTTGGAGATACGAACCGGGACTAAAGGGTTAGTGACCTTTAGTCCCGGTTGGTATCTCCAACCGGGACTAAAGCCCCACCCGGACTAAAGGGTCTCCCCGAATTTTCCTCTCATGCCTACCCCCCCCCCCCCCCCCCCCGCGTAGAAAAAACGTCTAAAAAAAATAAACGAAAATGATAAAAACTTCAAATTTCAAAATCCTTTGACATGCATGTACCTCATGCAACTAACTTTTATGGAAAATTTGAAATTTTGAATTTTGAATTTTTTTGCAAAAAAAGGATGTTCCAAATTAAAACGGCTCTAACTTTTGCATACGGACTCGAAAAAAAACGTATAATATATGAAAAATTATCTACACGAAATTTTACATCCGATTTCAACAGCCGTAGACCGTTTGCACAAATTCTACTTTCTCAAAATTCCAAAGGGAAATATGAAAGCAGGAAGATTTTAGTTTTTGTTAGAAAAATGAGAAAAAAAATGATTTTTTGAAGGATTTTTTAATTTCTTTAGTTGTTTCTTCCACTTTTTAGTTATTTTGAAGTTTTTAGATTATTTTGGAATTTTTTAAGATTTTTGAATTTTTTGAATATTTTGAGTTTTAAAATTAATAATTAAATTATGCATAAAGATTATTTGAAATTCATTGATGCTTATTATTACTTAATCATTATTACTTATTTTTGAAATTATTTGGAACTCAAAAAAGTAAAATGATATATTATCAAAGTCTAAGGGGTTAATACAATTCATAGCATAGTATTATCAAGAAGTCGCGAGCGCAGTCTTGGAAGCTAGTAGGGAAGGAATGAAGAAGTTAAGCGTGCTAAGGGTGGAGTAGTGTAAGGATGGGTGACCGGCCGGGAAGTGGGACCACGAGTATATACTTTGACATGACATAGGGCTGGTGATTAGAGATTAGAGGGGAAACTGTCAAACAAATCAAAAATCCAAAAATAGGAAAATTCAAAAAAATTTGAAATAATTTGAAACTTTTTTTGAAAATATTTGAAAATAACAAAATAACCTTTAGTCCCGGTTGGTGTTATCAACCGGGACTAAAGGGTTCTCCACCAGCCTGCAGCACTCAGGGCGGCCACGTGGAGGGTCTTTAGTCCCGGGTTGTGGCACAACCGGGACTAAAGAGGGGGACTTTTAGTCCCGATTGGTTAGTCCCGGTTGCTACAACCGGGACTAAAGGCCTTTACCAACCGGGACTAAAAGCCGTTTTTCTACTAGTGATGGCATATCAATTGTAGATTCACAATAAATACAAATATACTGAAAAAATGAATCAAATAATAATAGGCATGGTAGAAAAGAGTGACGCATAAATGATCTCGGAAGTTTTTCTAATATTTAATTTTAATAAAATTCCTATAATTTGCAGTTGCAATCGATCGAGTGACACATTAACAATGTAAAACTAGCATCATAGAGATAATATATTGAATGCATAAATTAACCATACTTTAAAAACATAGACTCACCAATGCATGGAAAATGTGCTAGAGGGTTACACATAATATCCAATAATGCGATAGATGTGTATGAACATGGATCAGATATATCAACATATATGATTTCCTTAGGTGTATTAAAAGGTATAATATAAATATTGTGAAATAAGTTCAAGAGAATAAGTAAGAGAGAAGCAAATTGATGGACAAATCATTGTGAGACCTACATATTTCATGATGGCTAAAAGCCGCTGAGAAGTGGTTGATTAAGGACAAAACTGAATTCTATAAGGACTGAGTAGATGACACAAAATGTTCGATATATCATAAAATGCTATATGTGCAAGTAAACATCTTGCACAAATAAATAGAAATGATATTGTGAATTGTCTTTTCCAAAAGTTTTGCTCAAAATGTGCATATTAGACACACCAAATAAATATTTCTTTATCAAGTGTGGTATCAATAATAATATAGCCAAATATCAAATACTAAAAAGTTTGCATGTTGGCTAGGATAAAATAACAAGCTTATGAATAACTCCACACATGCAACCAAATCCTCACGGTTTGAAATTTTATTCCTATATGTATTGTTGGATCTTCTAATGTGAACCTAAAAGCATATGGATTATTAAAGCTAAAATAGCTAATAAAGAGAAAATAAGAATCTCTACGAACTCTAGCCGTGGAAATGCGCAGGTTGCCCAAATAGGCTCTAATTAGTGTTTACACCATATCATATATGTACATAAATGTAGTTTTTCATATATGACAATAAGCTACAAACCTAATTTCAAACACAATAAACTATGATTTTGTGTGAGTTTAGAACTTCAATTATAGGTACTTATTTATATAACATACCCCTGATATATATGTTTAGTGATATGTATGGTCTTTTAGGAAAGACATTATATTCATTGGACAATAAAATTAAAGATTATTAAATATGTTTCCCACATATGTGATAATATATTTATCATTATATCATCAATGTCAATAAAATAATATTACATTCCAGAAATTATAAATTTATGTCTAAAATTATTTCCACAACACTGAAGATAATGCCCTCGCATTTGCGAGGGCTACCTGGCTAGTTGCTAAGAATATAAAGTTTTATAATATCAAATACACAGAATATAAAAGTTTTTTACGATGATTCTAACAATATCTATTTTGTATTATACATGATTATATTTTTTTCTTATACACTTAGTTAAAGTTTAAAAGTTTAATTTTGACTGAATATAGAGTACACAGTAATTTAGGAGAGGGAGTACTTTATTTGTATCTCTCCACCTAGTACTACTAGTTGGTCGCCACAATTTTACTTTTGCCTACGGTCATGCATGTTACCGCTTCGTTCTAAAATATAAGATATTCTAGTTTTTTTCTGATACATATTTATCTAGTTATCTTTTAGTGTGTAGGTGGTTTACTCATTTTGCTTGCAACCTACACACTAAAATATATCTAGATATATAGTATTGTCAGAGAAAAGCTAAAATATCATATATTTTAGATCGGAGGGAGTACCTCCGACTAGAGTAGTCAAACAAGTTTGATATGATATTCATGGAGTTGCTAGACTTCTATATTCACTTAGTTAGCTAGACAATTGGTATGCAAGATCAAAGAATCCAAGTGTGGTTAGGTTCGGTACCGGATGTTCTTCGGAACCGTGTCATTTGGGATTACTGTAATGACTCTGTTATCTAACTAATACAATTCCGTTTGCCCCGCAAAAAAAAACTCTTAATAGGTGGATATCGTGGGATGCAATAAAAAATAAAAAATGAATAAACTGAAGTTTCAACAATTTAGTACTTACACTATGATAACTCCGATGACCTAGCAATTTTTAACTTATTGTTGGAATAAGTTTCTATGTTGAACGGATGGTATATCTCAGGCGATCATTAATTCAAGCTGGCGATGGTGGCACAGGTCGACGAGTAGAGGCGCGGCGTTAGTTCTGAATTTGTGGCCACGAGCTTTGCACATCTCATTCCCGTTGGCCGCAAAGGAACCCATGCCGGTATTGCTAAACCGCGGAAACATAAGGTATGATATGCTCAATCCATCCTCAACATAAGTAACACTATTTTTATCCAAAATAAAAAGGCAACAATATGTTATCTGGATAACGTCAGTCTGGTTAAACAGATAATTACGATTCAAAATTCCTTTTTTGTATATTTGATTGTTTTAATTCTAACAATCACTGCTAATTGCCAAATCAACTTTTATTGTTCTTCGCCTGGGATTATCAAATCAAACATCATGAACCTTTGAGTGAACCAACCATTTAGTAGCCATCACTTGAATTACTGGTGTAATAAGCGCATAAATAGTTGAAATATGATTTTTTATCCCATAAAGAATAGTTAAGTTAAACAATAAATTGATGTTTCGTTTTTATCGAAGTTGAAGATTGCAAAACGTTATTTAATATTTTTATTTGTATTGCTACCTGGTGGAACATTCAAACCCAAAATGATTAGTTGGTTATCCTAGATACCAAGATATATCTTATTGATCACAGATATAGGTCCGGTTTCCCCCAGAGCCCTGTGCGTCATCACTGGGCAAAGCTTGCGTGGTGCGGGGATGGATCTCCTCGACCGTTGTTCGAGGCTTAGCTGCGGCGGTCCGCTCCGGTTGTTCCCACGGCAGTGAGGCGGGCGGCAGCGGCTAGGAGGGCGCGATGTTTAGCGGTGGTCGGTGTGGGGCGATGGCGTGATGCAGGAGGGCCCCATCTAGGCCTAGATGAGCTCGAACGGGCCGCTTCTAGCGCATCAACCAAGGCTTCTCGCCGTCCTATGGTTCCTGAGTGCTTCTGGGCTTGTCCCGCTTCACGAGGATTAGAAGGACACCTAGGGCAGCGCTACTAGGCATGGCGGTGGTGAGCACCTCCTTCGCCAGAGATGGTCGATCGACTAGATGTGGTCGACCCTGATTCCGCATCTAGTCCTGATGTCGAGTTGGGAGATGAGACTACCGGTGAAAATCGAACTTTGACCTAGGTCATGGAAGGCGATGGCGGTGTTCTTTGTGTCGTTGCCTTGGTGGAGGCATCACTGGTGTAGTATTTTTCTACTAAATCGTCCTGCTTTGGATAAAACCATAGATCTAGGACTCCTGGGTCAGATGATGATGGCGAGGTTGATGTCGCTCTCACTCTTGGGGGCATTGTTTTTGGAGCAGTTGCTGGGTGGTGGAGGCATGATGTGGTGTGGTGTGCATCTACCGCGTCGATGACGCCTGGTCTAGGCGGCATGGTGCAGCAAGGTGCCGATGTCAGACGTGGCTTGATGGACTCGCACATGGCAGGGGAACCCTGTGGCGTTGTTGTTGGTAGTCCTAGTGAGCGGCTTCGCTTCATTATAATATCCTACATATGGGTTGGCGGAAAGTGGTGGATTACTGGAGCATGAGCACAAGGCATCATTTCTGGATTTTTGTCGTGGTGTCGACGATGGCAGAGGACACGGGTCACAAGGCTCAGTTTGGTTCCTCTAGCGTTGTATTAGTTATGTTGTGCTTTGACACTGTGTTTAGGTGGCTTCAGCTTGTATGTTTACAAGGCTGTATTCCAACCATCATGAATAAATGAAATATGATAGAAAACTGTATGCATCCCTTCAATTCAGAGGCCAGGTACCTCCTCATTGTGAAAAAGTCCGGTTTTCTTTTCTTTTGAGGTGTATCAAATTGAGAACAAATAGGTTTGCCAAAAAGATTAGCTATATTTAAACTAGCCATTGCTTGAATTATTTGGCTTCCAACGATAGCAAAGAATCAGACAGAATTAGATATACAGTGAGTTAAACAAAGAAAATGAAGCATCAAACTGAAACCTAACTCAAAAATACAAAACACTATAATTAAAGAGGATGTCCATCAGACTTCACCTTGATGCGCGGGAGGTGTGGATGAAATATAGCAGCACAGATGAACGGAGATAATGGGTTAGGCTTCGTGTGAGGAGGAAGTATAAATAGACGCAGAGGAGAAATAGCTGGATGTTAGATGGCACCAAGAAGCCGGAAAAAAAAAAGGAACTTCACTCTGCAAACCCTGCATGGAGAGTCGTCCACACGACAATATAGAGTAATCACTAGGACCTCGTCCAAGGTGGTTACTAATCACCATCTCGTCCAATGTATATTAGCCATCCCCACCAACTCGGCAGCCCAGCATCACCAATCAGCAAATTAAGCAACATTTTTATCGTAAATGATTTGATAATGTGGTATGTTGACAGTTCCTCTCAACCTAGCAACCACAATGATTCGTAGCAAAAGGAAAAGCACGATAGGTCCCAAGGATTATAGCCTGAGTGAAATTGTGGCCTTAAATTACACTTCCATCGATTTATGTGACCGTCTTTTTTTCGATAAAGGGGAATATATTAATAATTTAATACACCCAGCCTCTGTAATAAAACAATATTGATACACAAAACATAATTGAGATATCAAGGATGCATATAACTAAAAATAAAAATAAAAGTTCATAAAAAACATGTTAGAGTGATCAACTGCACTCAGGGCCTTCCGTCCTACAAACTCCAAACAAAAACCAAACGCCCATGCGCCTCCTTACATCGAAAGCATTATTGAAATTATGCACGAGATTCATAGACACGTCTGAGCACCATTAGGGTTGACAAAGTTCCATTGCAACAGAGTGATCACTATTCACTAGGATGAGCACCTTCGCATGCGAAACCAGCCCCTCGGATGAATAGTGTCGACATGGATATTGCCACGCAGCCGCAACTATGACAATGCAGATGAGCTGCCTCGAAGCTAAAGAGGCATCATTGACCATGGCGGCATCATCAGACGCAGAGCAACTGTACAGACCAGCTTGTGGCTCCCACTCTCGCGTGTGTGCGTTCGTTCTCTGAATCTGCAACTACGAGTGGTATTAGAGCAAGAGAGCGGCAGCAATGTCGCAGCTTCCTGGAGCAGGCCGTGGCTGCCGCGGCGGGACATCATTCCTCCTGCCGCTGGGAGAGGCTGCGGTGGTGCAACGCCACCGAAGGCCGCAGGGAGAGGCTGCGGTGGTGCAACCACCGGAGGCCACAGGGAGAGGGCGTGGTGGTGCTACCCTCCTTCCAGGCGCTCTGTACACTACTGGAAAAGGGTTACCCATGGCGTATCACTTTTGGTTACCCGTAGTGCATGTCCCGTACACCGCGCGTAGCACGTCATCGATAATTTGTTACTCGTAGCGTCCCCATCCATGCATTACCGGTAATTTAGATACCCGTGTCGTATATGCTAATGCGCAGCGGGTTAAGGTGCGCTACGGGTATTTTTTTTTTAATTTTGACAATAGCTATATTTCTACAGCTAATATATAGTTTTTACATAGGGAATATAATATTTATACAGGAATAAGTGGTATACAGGATAATGCAATGCAAACATATAAAATAGACAAAAAATGATGAATCACATTGTTTCCGAAATGAAACGATCACAATCGTAGTCTAAGTCCCGACACCGGCCAAGTATGCAAGTTCATCATGAAATAGGCTTTCATCCCGCTTTATAAATAAAGCAACCACATCCATACAAAGTTTAAGTATCCAACACAACAGAAAAGAAAAAGGTCCGCTGGGGCAACAACACAGACATGCCCAACAAGAGGTAAAAGTAAGATACATCGCTCATGCAACGCGGAGAGCAACTCAACGGCTAGACTACATAGATAAGTGGCGTGCCGTCACTAGAAGATCCTCCAGCATGCTGTCCAGCCGTTCCCTGTCCCGCTGCCTACAAAGCGGATACAACTCCTGCAAAAACGCCATAAATTTGAACACAGAGTCAGACGCTCGCCTTAGGAAGATATGCTCGATAACCATCTTATTACAAATAGTCCATAAGGCCCAGGACATCGCGGCAAACATAAGCCAGGAGAGGCGCTTCCTCCCTCGGTACAGTTTGCATGCACCTCAAGAATTTTGCCAAGATCTAAGGCCTGCCACTCAGGTCCTAGGGTCTCGGCAATGAAACTCCATAAGAAGCGGGCAGCAGGACAGGTAAAAATAATGTAGTGTATCGTCTCCGGGACGGTACAAAGGGGAAACTGGCCATTACCTGGCCCATGTCGTTTTGCAACCTCCACCGCTGTGGGGAGGCGGTCCCTAAGCAACTGCCACACAAATATCTTGGTCTTAAAGGGTAATGGGGCTTTCCACAAGGGGTCGTCCACGTCATAGCAGGCCCTCTACGGAGGGACCGATAGGCAGACTTAACCATGAATATCCCTAAAGTAGACAAGTGCCACGAAACGCTGTCTGGGGATTCCGAGAGTGTGTCGGGAAGTCTAGCACGTAGCGCTTCCCACTCAATAGTTTCCTCCGGGCCAAACACCCGCCGGAACGGAATATCCCACATCCCATGTCCTGCGGTGGCCATTAGAAGCATCGGGTCGGAACAAATGGTGAACAGTTGTGGAAAGTCCAATCTAAGAGGCCGCCCACCTAGCCATGAGTCAAGCCAGAATAGGGTCCCCTCTCCATCCCCTATGGAGTGGGTGACCCCCGTCCTAATCTCATGCTTGATGTCTTGAAGGGATCTCCAAAACTGAGACCCCTCCCGATGTTCACATGCCATAAACGGGTGGCCCCTCAGATATTTGGCCTTAACCAACTGTAACCATAAACCACCATTATCTCTAAGGATCCGCCAGACTCATCTCAGCAACAAGGCCACGTTCATGCACCTAGATGCCAAGATACCTATGCCCCCACATTCCTTGGGGGTGCACAGATCCGCCCATTTAACCATATGGTACTTCTGGCGCCCATTGCGCTCCTACCAGAAAAAGCGCGACAACTCCTTATCAAAGTTGCCGTGCACTCCCTCCGGGAGGAGATACAACCCCATAATGTACATGGGGAGGCTAGCTAGGCATGAGTTGATGAGAACAGTTTTGCTTCCCTTGGAAGTAAACTTCCCTCGCCATGGCTCACCCTTCGACTTAACTCTCCCTACTAGAGGATCCATGTCCTTGATGAGGATCCTAGTATCCCAAATTGGCATCCCCAAGTAATTTACAGGGAATGTCGCTAGCCTATAGTTGAGGTTATTAGCAATCCACTATTGTTCCTCAGGGTCGAACCCCATGACCACAACCTCGCTCTTATCGAAGTTGATTTTGAGACCAGACATGGCCTCGAAGCAAAGGAGGAGGAACTTGAGTTTGACAAGATTAAGTTCCGACCCCTCCACCATGATCATAGTATGGTCTGCATATTGGAGGTGGGTAATCCCACCTCCAGGAATGAGATGTCCTACCACACCAGAGATGTGGCCGGAAATCTTAGCCTTCTCTAAGATTTCCACAAGGACGTCCACTGCAGCGTTAAGAAGCAGGGGGAAATAGTATCCCCCTGCCTCACACCACAAGAGAATCTAAAATAGGGGCACACCTCTCCATTAATGTTAATAATTGTATTGCCACTCAATGTAGAACTCTTGGAACATTGGCATAATCACAGCCTGAATCCTCGCCCAAAATTTCTAGAATAAGATAACCTGGTTCCTGTCTGGCCCCGGAGCAGAGTCGGCCTTCATCTCCATAATCGCCCTTCTAACCTCCTCTAGCGAGAATGGGACAGTTAGCTCCATATTATCATCAGCAAAGACCATAGACCTATCTGGCCAAAAGTCCTCAGCTAACGACACCCCTGAGCGGGGCCCTGCCGTGAATAGCTCCTTAAAGAAGGTGAAAGAGCATGTGCCCCCATGTGTGGTTTTGGTAATTAATGACAATCCCTATGGACTAATGTTTGCATTGATTTATATTTGTAAGACTTGTCCGTAGACAACGCTTGAGCCATATGTTGGTTTCGAGGTTGTAAGAAGATGGAAATAAAGAAGATTAATCTATGACCAAGGTGTTATTCAAGGAGTGATCCGAAGATTGGTCATAAGGGAGTTGAGGCTATAGAGTGTGTCTTGAGGAATAATATGGAGTGTGCTCTCATGTGTTTTCTCAAGGCACAATGTTGATCTAGTCAATGTGTGAAGAGAAAGTCAAATTAGTGCAATGGACTCATGAAGATGGAGCTAAGCAAGGCTCTCCCATATTGGGGTATGGGGGAGTATTTGGAGATGGTCTTCATGAAGCACGTGTGAGCAAGCATGATCAAGAAACGTGTTCCGTCTTGAGGGAGTCAAGACCGTCATCATCTAGCTCAAGTGGAATGCGCAAGACAAAGGTTTGTTTTGATAGGTTTTCTATTCTAACCGGTCTTGTGTGTTAGTTTGGAGACCGGGTTATAGGATTGGTAGCCGTACTATCAAGAGGGGCTCTCAAGTGAGTAACTTATTCGTATCGTTCGGAGAGAGCTCAAACCTTTGCATACTTGGCATCATCTTTATTGGTTCTTATTTGGCTTTTCTCCTTGTGAGGTTCTAGAGCTTGTGGTTATTCTCATGACAAGCTCTAGTTCATCGAAAATGGATTTCCTATGGAAAACTTGTTGTATTTTCGGTGTTTGGAGAATTTACTGGTTCCTTATATATAGAGAGGCTTCTTACCTCTAAATTCATAGTAAATTCTCCCTTGCTGGTTCTCCTTGTTGTTAGATTTCCAAAAAAAATGGTTTCATCTCATTCGGAGTTTCCTTGCAAAAGTTATTTGGTTTTGGGCTGTCCAATTTGGCCCCAGGTCCGGCCAGGCCGGGTTCCAGGCCGGACCATCCGGCGGCAGACCAGACCAGTCCAGCGCGGGACCAAACTACTATACTAGCGCGTGTTTTGGCGGCGGGCCAGAAATTTCTGGCAGGCCGCCGGACCGTCCGGTCTCTAGTCCGGCGGCGCCGGACTTATGGCCGAACTGGCCGGCAGGCTGCTTCCAACGGCCATATTTTCCCCAGCTATAAATACCCCTTCCTCCTCCTTGAGCTAACAACGTTTTTGGGCTTCTCTCTCCTCCATTGTTGACCTTCAAAGCTTGCCCTCCTTCCTCCATTCCCTCCATGTTTCTTGCATCTTTTTAAGGGAAAAGAGGGAGGAGATCTAGATCTACATTTCCACCAATCACTTTCTCCTCTAAGTGAGGGGAACCTATTGGATCTAGATCTTGGAGTACTTTGTGGATTTCCTCCTTGTTCTTCCTCTCATATCCCTCCATAGCATTTGTTGCTTCGGATGACTGATTGCCAAGTTGACAGTCGGTCCTTGTGCGTGGTGAATGACCAGCCCGTTGGGAACCCCAAGAGGAAGGTGTGATGAGTATAGCAGCTGGTTTTCCCTCAGTGAAGAAACCAAGGTTTATCGTTCTTGGAGAGGAGAGACAAACGACTGAAGGTGATGCAGACTGGCTTAATAGCACTCCAACAAGGGCGCCATTTAACTATACTTGTTGACTCGTCTTCGGCCAGTAGCAACGCGGAACCTGCACACAACACAACCAAGTACTTTGTTCCCAACTTGCGATGAGGTTGTCAATCTCACCGGTTTGCTTGAAACAAAGGTTATGAGTGTATCGAGTGGAAAACAATAGAGTATGCGAGTAAAGTAAATAGTGCAAGTAAAGTAAACATGTGATAGCAATATGATGGAAATAGGACCGGGGTCCACAGTTCACTAGTGGTGTCTCTCCATAAGATAAATAACACATGCTGGGTAAACAAATTACAGTTGGGCAATTGATAGAATAAAGATAAACATGATATGTCAAGAAGATCACTATGAGATTTACTCTGGGCATTACAACAAAATACATAGACTGCCATCCAACTGCATCTATGACTAATAATCCACTTGTGGCAAATCAATCCGAGAACTCCACAAGTATTAAGTTGCGAACAACAGATAATTGCATTAAGCAAAGTGTGTAATGTAAACAAAGCATATGCCCTTGAGCATATGAATGTTGTTTTCTCCCTAGTAGCAATAGCACATCTACAACCTTAGAGGTTTCTGTCACTCCCCCAGGTTAAATAGAGGCATGAACCCACTATCAAGCATAAATACCCCCTCTTGGAGTCACTAGCAACTACTCGGCCAAGATAGCTACTAACAACGGAGAGCATGCAAGATCATAAACAACATAGAGATAACAAAAGATAATATTCAGTACAACAACTCAATCATAACACCAATATTCATCGGATCCCAACAAACCAAACATGTAGAATTACATAACGGTGATCTCAATCATGTAGGGCAGCTCATGAGATCTAAACATGTAAGCACATGGTGGAGAGGACAACCATCTAGCTACTGCTATGGACCCATAGTCCAAGGTAGACTACTCACTCATCACTCCGGAGGCAAGCATGGCGATGAAGAAGACCTCCGGTGGCGATTCCCCTCTCCGGCAGGGTGCCGAGAAGAGCTTCTGGACCCTCCCGATCTTCGGGTCAACGGCGGCGGCGGATCGCGATGTGTTCTGGAAAATTGATCAGGTCCTTAGGTTTTTCCCGTCGGGGGGTCTTTATAGGCGAAGGGGCAATGTCAGAGGTGGGGCCAGGTGCCCTCACACCATGGCGGCGCGGCAAGGGGCTGGGCCGCGCCAGCCACGTGTGAGGGGGCCTGGTGGCCCCTCTCCTACTCTCCTTCGGATGACTAGAAGCTCCCGGACAAAATAAGACTTCAGGAACTTGTTTCGTCCAATTCTGAGAATATTTCATGTGTATCACTTCTGAAACACAAAAATAGCAGAAAACAGGGAACTGACACTGTGGCAACTCGTTAATAGGTTAGTTCCGGAAAATGTATAAAAGTGCCACTAAGTGTAATGAAACAGTAGGCAAATGGTGTAAAAACAAGCATGGAGCATAAAAAATTATAGATACGTTGGAGACGTATCAAGCATCCCCAAGCTTAACTCCTGCTCGTCCTCGAGTAGGTAAGTGATAAAAAAAGAATAATTTTTGAGGTGACATGCAGCTACACAATCTTGATCATGTATGTAAGCATTTGTGAGCTGGGATCATAAGAACTTAAAACATGGGCATGAAAGATATAATCTTGACAATAAGAACTTAGCAACCATGTTGTAAACATGCAAATGAACACAAACAAAAGATCATGAAAATGAAACAATAAAAGTCAAACGTGTGTTCAAATCATAAGGAAAAACATACAAATGGTTTTTAGCTTGTCCTTCAAAGAGAGCAAAACATAAATGCATAGGACACCTTCAAGTTTAAGAGGGCGACTAGATACAAATAATTTGAGAACAAGTGAAACCAACAATATGAATCAATCAATGAAAACTTTAGGACAATGCATATTACACTAAGAATGACAACTATGCTCTCTTAGACGGTGCATAAAGATAGAAGGTGGTGACTCAACAAAAAAAAGTAAAAGAAAGGCCCTTCGCAGAGGGAAGCAGTGATTGCAAGTTTTATAACCTTCAAAAATTATGGTACTTACCAGCTTTGAGCTCTCATTGCCCCCATCATAAGCATCTTGAATGGTTAAAGTTAATGCGAGAACAATTATGATGCATATGCTTGACAAATCATAAGTTGAAAACCTCGTGTCCCGTGAATACGAGTACCCAAACCTCATGCTACTTTACTTAGAGTCCCAAGCAAGGCTCTTGTCATTGTAAATATATGCATATCATTGAGAACCGCCAATGGGGTACCTCTGTGCCCGATGACATGGAACAAGCCCACACCAAAATGATAGGACAAGCAGACAATGAACACCTCGACATCTCTTTTATTTGCCATTTGTTTAGCTTTTTATTGTGAGATGCGTCGTCGAATGTTCACCATGGGTATGCTGCAAATTTCCACCATGAATTATGCATGGCTTAGATTAGCGGCCCGGCGTTTCCCTAACACATATACAAACTCCATGATCCCCACAAGATTCCCACTTCATTTCACACCGCGGGCATCCATAAACAAAAGATCATGATATCAACTCAAATAAGAAGTTTAATGTTGAAAGCTTGCCCATGACTGCATGGCTGGGCTAGTCTCCAACTTACAACTTGCAAGCATAAGAACTCAACATAAGAGACCACAATGTCAAATTTTTAAGAACAGGAAAAAGTCAAGTGTGCCTTCCGGTTCGTGAGAGCTTTACTGACCGAATTTCGCATAACACTGGTAAGAGTTTAATTTGAAGAGAAAATAAAAGCAAGTCAAATTTACTTGGAATAGCACATTACTAGTAGGTATGTATGGTGGACACTTTGGAAAACATTGGCTTTTAGGAGTTGGATGCACGAGTAGAGCTCATACTCAGTACAAGGCGAGGGCTAGCAAAAGACTGGGAGCGACCAACTAAGAGAGCAGTAATGGCCATAATCATGCAAAGCGACATTAAAAGAAGCATAAGATGGCATCAAAAGTCAAAAACTAAATGATCATAGAGGCTATTGGCGACTTTCTAAGAGTCTAACATGTGTGAGCATGCGCCAAGTCAACCCAAATAAAGCATCAAGGAGAAAACCAAAATAATGCTTCCATACAATAAAAACAATGCATGATTTTTTCAAAGGCTCATTAAGCAATCTCAGTTATTTGAGACAAGTCATGCTACAGCAAAACCACTAAGCATACTATCAAAAAGACATCAAGCATGACATGAAAAAGCCTAAGCCGCAGTCTACACAAGCTCCTTCTTGTACCACTATTTTGCACAAAGCTTTTTCTCTTTTCCAACACCATTTGAAAATTTTAAAGACACCTCTTTTGATGAAAACCAATAAAGATCAGAGGAAAAAATACACCTTGATGAAAAGATATGACAAGGTCTGAATGCAAATCAAGGTGAAAACGAAAACCAAAAGCAGTAGCGGAAAAAGAAGAACACCCGGTCAACTCCGTTTTTCATTCTTATAATTTCAACGAGTGTTCTTGGCAAATGAAAAGCAAGGCAACTTCTCCGAAGGAAATTTGTTGGGGTCCAACCATTTATTGCAGCAAACAAAACTAAACTAACTAAGAAAACTAAAACAACTGACACTCCAAGAAAAACACATAGTGCATGAAGCAACAAAAATATAGTGTTTTGAAAGGTGACCTGATTTTTGCCGATGAAGAAGGGGTTCCTCGGGGGCATCCCCAAGCTTTGATGCTTGTACTTCTTGGATATTTCTTGGGGTGATGCATGGGCATCCCCAAGCTTGAGCTTTTGTCCATTCTTCAACTCATCTCATCATTCTCCAATCCCTACACTTGAAAACTTCTTTCATACAAAACTAAACACAAATCTATTAGCAACATTAGTGTAGCATAACATATAATCAACCTCTTTTTGCTTCAGGTTTCAACTCAAAACCACCACATATAAAGCAAATACTACTGTAGCAACTTCCCCAAAAGTTCCATGATCAAAAGAACTCAAAAGAAAGCGATAAAGCGGCAAACACAAATATTGGCAGAAATCTGTCAAAACAAAACAGCTGACAAAGGTCGAATTTTTGAGGGGTTTTCTGTTGCTCAAATCAAAAAGTGCTCAACTAACGAAAGTTTGGATATAACCTGGGGCATATGAACAAGAAATCGCAGGTCCAAAAGATACACAGAGAATTTATACGAATTTTTACGGTGCAGCACCGAAAACAGTTTTAGGACAGCAACATCCCCAAATCTTTACCTCACTCAAATTAGAGGCTTCTCTTGGCACAAAAACGAAATAAACAAGATAAGGAGCGGCCATTACAGTAGTAATGACTTCCAAGACTCAAATAAAAGAAAAATTACTGAAAATAAACATTGGGTTATGTCCCAAGAGTGCTTTTCTTTAACGCCTTTGAGCTAGGCGCGGAAAATTGCGAATCAAGTAACATCAAGTGATGAAGCATCAAGCTCATAATTTGCTCTAAGAATAGAGTCAAAAAGTAATTTATTTATTTTCCTAGGGAAGTGTTCCATACCTTTCTTTAGTGGAAATTGATATTTGATAGTGCCTTCCCTCATATCAATGTTGGCACCTACAGTTTGAAGAAAGGGTCTTCCCAAAATAATAGGACATGAAGCATGTCATTCAACGTCCATAACAAGAAAATCAACGGGAACAAAGTTATTGTTAACCACAATAAGAACATCATTAATCCTTCCCAAAGGTTTCTTCTTAGCAACATCAGCAATAGGAACATCAAAGTAACATTTTCCAAGCGGCGGTAAATCAAGCATGTCATAAATTTTTCTAGGCATGATAGAAATACTAGCACCTAGATCACATAAAGCATGGCAATCAAAACCATTAACATGCATATCAATGATGGGTTCCCAACCATCTTCTAACTTCTTGGGAACAGAGGCTTTTTGCTTCAACTTTTCATCCCTAATTTTTATGAGAGCATTGGTAATATTCTTAGTAAAAGCAATATTTAAAGAACTAGCATTGGGAGTCAAAGAAAGCTTTTGCAAGAACAAAATAACTTCAGATATATTGCAGCCATCAACATCAAAATCATTAAAAGAAATAGAGCTATCATCTCCCATACTCCGAAAAATTTCAGCACTCTTTTGAGAAAAAGTTTTGGCAGTTTTAGGCTTTTTGACACAAGGAGTGGGAGTTTTCTCTACCCCAATCAAAGTAAGAGGATTGCTAGCATTAGGAGCAACATCATTAGAGGTAGTAATAGTACATACCTTCATCTCTCTAGCCATCTCATCTTCTCTTTCCCACCTGGCATGCAATTTCTCTAACAATCTAATATTTTCATCAATTCCAACTTGAATAGCGTTAGCAGTAGCAAAAACATTGTTCTCTTTCACATCATTGGGCAACACTTTTAATTTCAGAAGTTCAACATCATGAGCAAGGCTATCAACTTTAGAAGCAAGAATATCAATTTTGCCTAACTTTTCCTCAACAGACTTGTTAAAAGCAGTTTGCTTACCGATGAAGTCCTTGAGCATTACCTCAAGCTCGGAGGGCGTGGCCCTAGTGTTGTTGTAGGAATTACCATAAGAATTACCATAACCATTACCATTGGTAGAAGGATACGGCCTATAATTGTTACTAGCAAAATTGTTCTGATAAGCATTATTGTTAAAATTATTATTTCTAATGAAATTCACATCAACATGCTCTTCTTGAGCAACCAGAGAGGCTAAAGGAACATTATTAGGATCAACATGAGTCCTATAATTAGCAAGCATAGCCATAATGGTATCAATCTTATCATTCAAGGAAGAGGTTTCCTCAACAGAATTTACCTTCTTACCTTGTGGTGCTCTCACGGTGTGCCATTCAGAATAATTTACCTTCATGTTGTCGAGTAGCTTTGTTGCAGCGCCCAAGGTAAGGGACATAAAAGTGGCTCCAGCAGCTGAATCCAATAGGTTCCTTGAAAAAAAATTCAGTCCTCACAGAAGTCTTCTACTTCCTCCCCGGCAACGGCGCCAGAAAAATAGCTGATTGCCAAGTTGACAGTCGGCCCTTGTGCGTGGTGAATGACCAGCCCGTTGGGAACCCCAAGAGGAAGGTGTGATGAGTATAGCAGCTGGTTTTCCCTCAGTTAAGAAACCAAGGTTTATCGTTCTTGGAGAGGAGAGACAAACGACTGAAGGTGATGCAGACTGGCTTAATAGCACTCCAACAAGGGCGCCGTTTAACGATACTTGTTGACTCGTCTTCGGCCAGTAGCAACGCGGAACCTGCAGACAACACAACCAAGTACTTTGTTCCCAACTTGCGATGAGGTTGTCAATCTCACCGGTTTGCTTGAAACAAAGGTTATGAGTGTATCGCGTGGAAAACAATAGAGTATGCGAGTAAAGTAAACAGTGCGAGTAAAGTAAACAGGTGATAGCAATATGATGGAAATAGGATCGGGGTCCACAGTTCACTAGTGGTGTCTCTCCATAAGATAAATAACACATGCTGGGTAAACAAATTACAGTTGGGCAATTGATAGAATAAAGATAAACGTGATATGTCAAGAAGATCACTATGAGATTTACTCTGGGCATTACACCAAAATACATAGACCGCCATCCAACTGCATCTATGACTAATAATCCACTTGTGGCAAATCAATCCGAGAACTCCACAAGTATTAAGTTGCGAACAACAGATAATTGCATTAAGCAAAGTGTGTAATGTAAACAAAGCATATGCCCTTGAGCATATGAATGTTGTTTTCTCCCTAGTAGCAACAGCACATCTACAACCTTAGAGGTTTCTGTCACTCCCCAAGGTTAAATAGAGTCATGAACCCACTATCGAGCATAAAATACCCCCTCTTGGAGTCACTAGCAACTACTCGGCCAAGATAGCTACTAACAACGGAGAGCATGCAAGATCATAAACAACATAGAGATAACAAAAGATAATATTTAGTACAGCAACTCAATCATAACACCAATATTCATCGGATCCCAACAAAGCAAACATGTAGAATTACATAACGGTGATCTCAATCTTGTAGGGCAGCTCATGAGATCTAAACAAGAAGCACATGGTGGAGAGGACAACCATCTAGCTACTGCTATGGACCCATAGTACAAGGTAGACTACTCACTCATCGCTTCGGAGGCAAGCATGGCGATGAAGAAGACCTCCGGTGGCGATTCCCCTCTCTGGCAGGGTGCCGGGAAGAGCTTTGGACCCTCCCGATCTTCAGGTCAACGGCGGCGGTGGATCGCGATGTGTTCTGGAAAATTGATCGGGTCCTTAGGTTTTTCCCGTCGGGGGGTCTTTATAGGCGAAGGGGCGATGTCAGAGGTGGAGCCAGGTGCCCTCACACCATGGCGGCGTGGCCAGGGGCTAGGCCGTGCCAGCATGTGTGAGGGGGCCTGGTGGCCCCTCTCCTACTCTCCTTCGGATGACTAGAAGCTCCCGGACAAAATAAGACTTTAGGAACTTGTTTCGTCCAATTCCGAGAATATTTCCTGTGTATCACTTCTGAAACACAAAAACAGCAGAAAACAGGGAACTGGCACTGTGGCAACTCGTTAATAGGTTAGTTCCGGAAAATGCATAAAAGTGCCACTAAGTGTAACGAAACAGTAGGCAAATGGTGTAAAAACAAGCATGGAGCATCAAAAATTATAGATACGTTGGAGACGTATCAATAACTCTCCGCGAGTGGATTTTTAGTCATAGATGCAGTTGGATGGCAGTCTATGTATTTTGTCGTAATGCCCAGAGTGAATCTCATAGTGATCCTCATGACATATGTACGTTATCTTTACTCTATCAATTGCCCAACTGTAATTTGTTTATCCAGCATGTTATTATTTATCTTATGGAGAGACACCACTAGTGAACTGTGGCTCCCAGTCCAATTTCCTTTACATTGTTATTACCGTTTACTTTTACTCGCTCTGTGTACATTCTCACATACTATTATCCTTTTACCACTCGATACGCTCAATCCTTTGTTTACAGCAAACCGGTGAGATTGACAACCTCATCGAAGTTGGGAGCAAAGTTCTTGGTTGTGTTGTGTGCAGGTTTCATGTTACTGCTAGGTGAAGATGCGCCAGCATTTTCTGGCGCCATTGTCTGGAGTGTCACGAATCTAGCAAGCATCACCTTCTGAAGTTTGGCTTTCTTCTACTGGTTCAATAAACATTGGTTTCACAACTGAGGGAAACTTGCTACTGTGCTCCTCATACCTTCCTCTTGGGGTTTCCAACTAGGTGCCTTAACATAGCACTATCAAAGCATTTTTCAGGTGCCGTTGCCGGGGAGAAAGAAGACTTCTGCAAGGGGAGTCTCGCACGCACAATCTTTTACTTTGTTTTTGTTTTGCTTTACTTTATTTTTACTTGCATCATTTTATAAAAAATATAAAAAAATTAGTTCCTTATAGTTGCTTTTACTTGCTTGCTTTTAGATTTGCTAGAATAGGTACTCCTGAGAACACCAAGCTGTGTGATTTTACTAGCACCAAAAACAATGATTTTATCTGCACTCCTATTGCACCACCTGCTCCTGAGGCAAATTTTTATGAGATCAAACCTGCTTTGTTGAATCTTGTTATGAAAGAGCAATTTTCCGGTGCCAGTTCTGATGATGCTGCAGCTCATCTCAACAATTTTGTTGAGCTATGTGAGATGCAAAAGTATAAGAATGTAGAAGGTAATATTATTAAGCTTAAGTTGTTTCCTTTCTCTTAAGAGGATGACTTAAAGATTGGTTGCTATCTTTTCCTAGAAATAGTATTGATTCTTGGGATAAGTGTAAGGATGCTTTTATTGGAAAATACTATCCTCCTGCTAAGATTATAGCTTTGCATAGTGATATTATGAAGTTTAGACAGTTTGATAATGAACATGTTGCTCAAGCTTGGGAAAGAATGAAATCTATGATAAAGAATTGTCCCAATCATGGACTAACTACTTGGATGATTGTCCAAACTTTTTATGTAGGACTGAATTTTTCTTCAAGAAACCTATTGGATTCAGCTACTAGAGGCACTTTTATGTCCCTTACCTTGGGCGCCGCAACGAAGCTTCTCGACAATATGATGCTAAATTATTCTGAATGGCACACCAAGAGAGCTCCACAAGGCAAGAAGGTAAATTCTGTTGAGGAAACCTCTTCCTTGAGTGATAAGATTGATGCTATTATGCTTATACTTTCTAATGATAGAGCTTATGTTGATCCTAATAATGTTCCTTTAGCCTCTTTGGTTGCTCAAGAAGAGCATGTTGATGTGAACTTCATTCGAAATAATAATTTCAACAATAGTGCTTATAGGAACAATTTTAATAGCAACAATTATAGGCCGTATCCTTCTACCAATGGTAATGGTTATGGTAACTCTTATGGTAATTCCTCCAACAACACTAGGGGCGCGCCCTCTGAGCTTGATGTCATGCTCAAGGACTTCATGGGTAAGCAAACTACTTTTAACAAGTCTGTTGAGGAAAAGTTGGGTAAAATTGATATTCTTGCTTCTAAAGTTGATAGCCTTGCTCTTGATGTTGAACTTCTGAAACTAAAAGTGTTGCCTAATGATGTGAAGGAAAGCAATACTTTTGCCACTACTAATGCCATTCAAGTTAGAATTGATGAAAATGTTAGGATGTTAGCAGAATTGCATGCCTGGTGAGAAAGAGAAGATGAGATGGCTATAAAGATGAAGGTATTGTCGTCGTGGTGAAACAACATATGCCATAGGATGGCTTAAATGGGGGCCGACTAGATGCTGGAGGATTCGGGAGAGGGGAACGAGCTAAAGAGCACGACAGAAAGGAACACAGATCTACCCAGGTTCGGGGCTCTCGTAAGGAGATAACACCCCTACTCCTGCTCTACTGGTTATATATTTGGATCGATGGAGTATACAACAATGGTGCTTCCAAGCTCTCTGCTAGAGGAGGAAGATGAGCTGCTAAGTCTCAGAACACCGAGTGACCAACCCACCTCCAACCCTTTGCTAGGACTCCCTGTGCCACCTTATATAGTGGTGGCCAGGGTTACAACGGTCATAGGAGACCAGGAGACACCAACTACACTCCGAATAGGACTTGCTGTCGAGGGCAGACGCCCATGACTTTCTCCCTGATTGCTCTCGATGGGACTCACCCTTGCTGTACCTTGTACTTCCAGGACTGTGACCTTACCACCCTGAGGTAAGCTTGTACTTGTGCACAGTGAGGGTAGGTAACCTCCACTGTGCACCCTGCCATCATACTCTGCTACCATGCTTGGATGTTTTCTTCCTTGATTGTAGCGATGTGACACCTTGGCTGACTTATGTATCCCGGATATGACCGTTGGCCATATCCTGGACCTATATGCCGGACCAACAACCTATGAAGGTCGGATAATCCGGCCTCCCCTGCTCCTGCACAACACACAGAATAGATAGGCCGGCATATCTAAGTATATGCCGGCACTCCCAGTTAGTAGGCCGGTTAATCCGGCATATCCAGACTTTAGCCGGGATATACATATATGCCGGCCTGGCCGATGCTCCTATATTCCGGCCAGGCCCTTCCTTGGTCGACCGGTATAAAGTCAACCATAAACCTTGTATCTTTCTAGTCTCTTGACCCTATCGGGGGTCACCCCCCCTACACTAGTCCCCGAAGCTGCCGAGGTTCCCCAGTCATAACTGTGGAGCCTTGACAGTTTCAACATATCCTCTTTTTCATCATACCTCGGCTATCAGATTATATGCCGGGACGTCCATACAAATCCCGGCAACTGTTTCTTCTCCAAAAGTTATTCCGGCCGGCCCCGAGGGTATTCCGGACGGAACACATACACCGGGCAGTTATTCCGACATATAGACGAGTCTTCCTCGAGAAGCCACGCCTGACAGTTTGCATCAAAACTTGCAACTGCCCTGCCACCTCGAACGGTCACACGATGTGACGGTTCACAGCGCAGTTACTCCTCGCCATCATCATGGCCTAGTGGCACGGTTACAGGAACCGCCGCCCCACTCCGTGCCACCACGTGGCGACTCACCGCAGAAACGGTCGTGGTAGTGGAACACTCCCCACGACCCCCACGACCGGCCTCCTCGGTATAAATATGGGGTGGGGGTAACTTGCTCTTTTTACCCCCACACAGTCTCCGTCTTCCTCAGATCCTCTGCCCCTTGCGCTTCGCCGCCGGACCAAGGAACCGAGAAGGAAGTCCGCCGCCGTCGCCCACCTGCACGCCGGCGCCTCCGCTTGCCGACGTCCGGCGTCATCGTCGACGACGCTGCTGCTCCTCTCTGCAACATTGCTGAGAGATCCGATCTTCCTCTGCACGCTCGCCGTCGTTCCACCACCGCCGGCCAAGCTTCGGTGAGCTTCTCTTTCTCTGTTCTTGTTCTTCATCCCTCCTGCCTCTTTGTAGCTATAGCACGATAGCCCTGCTAGCTTGAATCTGCGCTAGTTTCTCTGCTTGATGTCTCCTTAGCATTGCCAGTGATATCCCTTTTGTAGTTCACCGCTGTTCTTCCGTAGGAATTATACCCATGTTTATCTCCAGTTTTAACTGCCTCGGTAGATCTTCTATTTCTACTAACATTGGTGAGGGCGGTATGCCGGAGAGACTAACCTCCCTCTTTTCTCCGGCCTTGATAGGATTAACATCACGGGACTCCGGCTCTCACGCCTTGTCCCGGCCATTAAGATGGCATCTTCAAGCATGACGGGTACCTCGGCCTCGGAGGAAGATAACTCAGCTCGGGTCCAAGGACGCTCTGGCTGGGAGGGGTCGGAGGTCACTCCGGCCGACATATCCTGGGTCACCTCCACCAGGAGAGTACCGGAGGGAGTTGCATGCCGGCTACCGGCGGGAGAGACTGCGCCGGCACCCGAACCCGGCGAACGCGTCGTCTTCATCGCCCACTTCGAGCGGGGTTTCGGTCTGCCGGTGTCGGACTTCTTCCGGGACATCCTCGACACCTACGATCTACAACCTCATCATATCCCGGCCAATGCCGTGATGATCCTCTCCGCCTTCGCTGCTTTTTGTGAAGGCTATGCCGGCATAGAGCCCTTATCCTAAGGCTGGGTGAAGTACTTCCAACTGCGGAAGCAAGTCATTCAAGAGCCACCCCGGAGCAAGGATGAGCCGCAGGAGACAGCCCAGGAGAAGAAGGACCGCCCCATGACCCTATGCGGCGCGGCGACCATCATGTCCCGGAAGGGCTCGGACTTCCCCAAGGTGGAGCTCCTTGAGTCTTGCAAGAAGTGGCAGAAAAGCTTCTTCTACGTCAAGAACACCACCGACGAGGATCTGCTCAACCTGCCGCCATTTGTGGACGAGCCACCTTTGGCCATGAAGAATTGGACTTACAACCCGAAAAACTCGGTGATGCCGGTGAACGCGCTCCACCGGGTTAAGGGCGAGCTCCGGGATGCCGGCCTTACCCCCCAAGATCTGGTGGCATGTTATATCCGCCGGCGCGTCTCCCTCTGCAGC